>CM037584.1:198637633-199165573 GCA_021018995.1 Chloranthus sessilifolius
GATTTATTTTTGCCGCAAGACTTGACGGCTGACCAGATTTCAGTTTCGGAAAACGGCATCTCCAAAGTAGAACAGTCAGCCAAGTTGATAGTGAGAAAGGCGAGACCATCAAGATGAGGCCCTGGACCACCCCTCGTCTTGGTACATCGACTGGTAAAACGCCACGGTCTGCATTTTGATCTGATCTGGATCAGAAATCCCTACCCCATTGATGACAATTTTGGTCAACAGCTTTTTTCTTGATCTTGCATTCGCCATCATGAGAAAAAATTTGGTATTATTGTCTCCAACCTTCAGCCAATGGACCTTAGATTTTTGCTTCCAACTCAGCTCTTGGAGACATCTCTCGCTCAGCCTGATCTTGAGAGTAAGTCTTTCATCCATCTTGGTTCCGGAGAGACCCTGTTTTCTTCCAATAGATCCAGCACCTTGACCCTTTCAAGGATGGAAGACTTCCAAACATGGGATAAACCAAACACATTGCTATTCCATGATTTGATTTGATTCTTAAGGTATCTCAGCCTAGAGGTCAGGTGGAATTCGGCTGAGTCACGAGGATTATATTCTTGCCACCAAACAGGGATCCGAGCTCTGAAATCTTCGTTGAGCAGCCACTAGTTTTCAAACCTGAAGGGGGTTGGACCTCTACCCGTGGAGCCACAGTCCAATAACAGCGGTCTATGATCCGATACCGCCCTAGCGAGACCCGACAAAGAAGCATGAGGGAGTGCATTCAGCCAGGCAGGAGATACCAGAAATCAGTCCAAACGACTAAAGGAGGTCACAGTTTGAATATTAGACCAGGTAAAGCAAACCCCCATGAGCGACAAGTCCATGAGAGCCCAATCATCATCATTATTATTATTGAGGGCATGGTTCAAAATTTCGGCCGAATTTCGGTTTCGGTCCCCTCTAAAACGAAACCGAAAACTGAAGATTTCGGTTCATACTGCATGTATTTGAAGTTCTCGGCCGAAATTTCGGTTTCGGTCCAGCCCGAAACCATAACGAAATCTGAAAATTTGATCCTTGATTGAGGGTCTTATCCGCAACAATTCAAATCGAGATTTCCTCCACTATAAGATCAAGAATAAACTTTCTTGATCTTATCTTCCCTTAAAAAATTCTCAGATTCTTCTCGTTCCAAATATTCCACACAGAAGAACAATAGGTCAGTCTCACCAGATAAGCACTTCTACAAGTTCCTCTTCCCATTCTACTCACTGTTACCCTGTTTAACCACCTAAGTATAGATCGAGAATAAGTTTATCAAAACAGTAGGTGCACATGGCCATTGTGTATATGGGTTTACCCTCAAAAAACATATGGAATACATCTTCATCAAAGTTGTAGGTTCTCATGCCCATGTCTAGACGGGATTCAGCCTCAAAATTCTCCTATTGCACACACTGAACCGTTTGATCAAGATTCTGCAAGTGAATGGTTAAAGTGAGTTTAAGTAAAGTTCACATTCAATAAATAACTAAATTCTGATCAGATGATTTGCATATGATCAATATGCTTCAATGTTATTTTATTTTGAATCATATCTTGACAATAGCCTCCCACCACAGTGTGGAAATGCAAATTTCTGATGAAAGTCGGTTATGAAAGAATGCAATTTCAATCTTGCAAAGGAGAGCACTCCCAACACTAAATTGACTGATTCCCTGCTGGTTATTGTTGCAAGAAAGATTAAACGAGAAAAAGGTCCTGCCATAATCACAACTCTTGAGCCTGCACTAGGAGCCCTTTTCCTTTGCCCGAGACTATACCTTTTTAGATAAACAACTACAAATGTTGTTGGGTAAATGTTATTGGGTCACTTAATAATATTTCCTTTTCATATTTAACCTCGTGTCGATGATACACATCCTCCCATCGATTTACTCCACTTTTAGCCAAACCGAAGTCTAAGCAATATATAATCTAGAAGGCCGAATCTATCATATTGTATGCTTTTTCCATATCCAACTTGCAAACGTGCAGTTGGATATGGAAAAAGCATATGATATATTAGATTGATGGGGCTCATGGCTCGAAATTCCTTAATAACAAGCTTTTTTTGTCCTTAGAGGCTAACCTACAATTTTTGGATCGTTATGTTTACCAAACGAGGGACCCTCCTTCCATTACAAATTCATAAGTGGTTACAGTCTAGATGGGGATTTGGGGATCACCCTTCCCTTTCTAAGTTCTCTAACACACAACTTCTCCTTCGGTTCCATACAGAGGCTGGGGCAGAGGAGATGTGTAGACTAAAATCCTTCCGGATTGAGGAAATCCCGGTGGGTTGTGTTCGATGGCGGAGCGGAGATGGCAGAACTTGATATTCACATGTGGAATGGAGGGATATGGTTGCCCTATTCGGGCTTCCTCTGCATGCTTGGACCGAGGAGATCTTTCGAAGCATCGGAGGGCAATGCTGCTCGCTCTTGCTGGTGGACCGTAGTACCAAGGATCTATGGGAGACAAGCTTCGCTCGGATTCTCGTCATGGCCGACAGTTGGGAGTCCATCCCTAGATCCTATCTCGTTCGCATCAGCGGCAAGGATTACCAGATCTTTATAGAAATGGAGTTATTGGAGTGGCACCTCCTCTCGGGGCATTCGGTGTACGAAACGGAGGGGAGGTGGAGAGAGGAGGAAGACATAGTCCGTGGTTCCGATAACAAAGGCACGACATTCATTGACCCAAGCGGGTACGGGGTGGATCTCGTCGGTCTGATGGGGACAACCACGGAGAGGGATTCGGCCTCTGATGTATCGGGTCATTGAAGGTCGTCCAATGAGTTCGGAATTGTTTCCTCGTCGAGGAGGCATGATGGTGAAGGGGTTTGAGTGTCAGCAGTGGTGGCAGCGTGGGTGGAGGAAGAGGTGAGAGTGGGGGACCCTTTTCTGCCAAAAGATCTTACACCGTCGTCCTTCCAATGATTATGATTGACGCTGGTACGGCCGCCTCACTCTCAACGGCTACTTCTTTGAATTTTGAATCGATGGATGATGTGGTGTTGAGCTGGCTAGGGCCTCTTATTGAGGGTGGGGATCCGATGGTAGAATAAGTGACAAGTGTCTATGCTTTGCCACCTGGCAATATCTTTTCATCAGATATTGGCGGTATAGGTTTGAGAGAGAGCGACGAAGCTGTTTTTACGCCCCAAGTTTTGGCTTCGGAAACCGAGGTGGTTTCTCTTCAAACGGTCTTAGGTGCGACACATGGCAGGGGGACAAGTCCCTAGGTTCTCTCTCCGTATGGTTTTGAAAGCCAGCCCACAGTTTGTTACTACAATAGTCGCCCGAAGATTATCCTGTCAGTCACCTGAGGCATACGTGGCGAGCAGAACGATAGGGCGACTAGGATACTCGCTTTTTGGGCCGTGGATGGATTTGGTAGAGATTGGATCCGGTTTTTCGATTAAAAGGTCCAATGGTGCAATTATGCAAATGGATGTTGGGCCTCGTCCCTTAGATCTAGAGTGCGAGCCTCTTTATCAGAGACTGGGACTATTGTTGTGCCTCTTCTCTAGCTTGGAAAATTGGAGAGTCGACGAATCTGGGTCGGATCTGTGAGTTAAACCTTCAGATTCCCCATGTCCCCTCGATTTATCTTCTCCCTTTCCGGAGGGAACTGACTCTACGGTTGAGGATTCCTAGTCTTCGGCTACGTTGTATGGAGGAGCCCGGCTCCTTCGCTCTCTCAAACTTAGAGTCTGGGGTATGGGATGAGGTCTCCTTCTGTGCAGATGAAGGGTCGCTATTGGCATAGTCTGCGGAACCCTCAGCTAGGAACGTTAGGGAAGATGGACAGGATAGCACCAATCTAGATGCTATTGCTAAACTTATTCAATTTGGTCGCGATATCCGGATGTCTTCTTACGGGTCTGATGTGGCATTACAGCAGTTGTTTGAAGCTATTCACGGCAGGGGATCGAAGCTGGCTAAGGATAAGAGGAAGTCACAATCTAGGGAACTAGCTAGATTGGAATGGGGTATGTCGGAAGGGAAAGGGTCCTCGAGACACTGATTTCCGTGTGGTTCTGGTCAGGTGTGGTTTTGGTTGGGCCTTGTTTTTTGGTTTCTAATGAAGTGCTTCTCCTAGAATGTTCAGGGTATCAGTGGATGCAAGAAGAGAGCGAGTGTGAGAAAAGCGATCTCTTTTCACAATCCGGCAGTCATTACGTTACAAGAAACTAAATGGGGATGTTGTGATAGATGTAAAGTGGAGTCGGTACTAAGAGGGAATAGATGGGAGTGGGTTGGGGTAGATTCAGTGGGTGCTTCTGGGGGTATCTTGGTAGCTTGGAACGCGATGCTATTCACCAAAATTGATGAAGAGAGGACAGTTTTCGACTTTCAGTGGTCCTTCAAAATAGGGACAATGGGGTTCGTTGGTGTTTCTCTGGCATTTACGATCCGAACGACAAGGGAAATCGAGAGGATTTCTGGTTTGAACTTTCAGCAATAGCTGTGAGATGGAATGTGCCGATCAGTTTTGGGGGCGATTTTAATGCCATCAGATTTCCCCATGAAAAAAAGGGTGGTTCGCAAGACAGAGCTTCGATGAGAGGTCTTAACAAATTCATTCAAGACTGGGCTTTGTTTGATTACCCACTCTGCGGTGCGTGTTTCACTTGGTCCAGTTTGCAAGAGGAGGTCTCTTTACGCCATATCGATCGTTTCCTTTGCTCTCCGGAATGGATGCAAAGTTTCCCTAACGCGGTATGCATGGTTTTGCTACGGCCGTTTCAGATCATTGGCTGATTGTTCTAGATTGTGCTTCGGTTGGAAAGGGTTCCTCTCCCTTTAGATTTGAAAATATGTGGCTGCTTAATGGAGAGTTTAGTGTTATTGTTTCAGAGTGGTGGAGGGAATTATCTGCGGTTGGTTCAGTGGCCTTTAAAACTATATCTAAACTTGGGCATCTCAAAAATAAAATTAAAACTTGGAACAGGGAGGTTTTTAGGCTAATCAATATCTCCAAACAGGTGCCGCTTGATAGAGTAAAAGAGTTGGATGATTTGGAAGAGGGGAGAGGGCTGTCTGTTTCAGAGATGGAGGAAAGGGCAAAAGCGCGTATAGATTTCCACGATAAAAAGAGGTCTGCTGGAAACAAAAGGCCAAGGTGCAGTGGCTCAAGGCTGGAGACAACAATAGCAAGTTTTTTCACTCGGTTGCTAATGCGAGGGGCAAGAAGAAAATGCTGGGGAAGATTTATGTAGAAGGGACTGTGTACACAGATCAAGAGATTATTAAGCAATGGACTATTGGTTTCTACTCTGAGCTGTATATGGATGAGGGCTGCCCTCGGCCACTCCTTGATGGAGTTGAGTTCCCGTGTATTTTACCGGATCAGCAGGAGGAGTTGGAAAGACAGTTTGAGGAGAAGGAGGTCTGGGGGGGGCTATTAAGCATAGTGGTAGAGACAAATCCCTGGGGCCAGACGGCTTCACATTCTTTCACTCCTTTTGGGAGATGCTCAAGGGGACCTTATGGACTTCTTTGTGGAGACTAGCTCAGCCTTCCTGTAAGTTTTTCTATTTTTGTGTCAAAACTTGTACCCTCTCAAGTGGCTATCGTGTGCAAGGATCACATTAGTTACTTTGACAAATTCTTTTGGATATGTGTTGCAATTCTATACTCTTTAGCCTGGTCACGACAAATATCGTGCAATGACCTCAACTGCAAGCGAGTTTGTGTGGATGAAATTTCTCATGGAAGATTGGGGTTTATCTTATTTTCTAATATGAAGGATTAATTGAAATGGAAGTTTTAACAATGTGGAATGACATTAAACTCCTAAAAGAGGTCCCTTTTGTGAAATCACGGTATAAGGAGACCAGAGTTTCCAGGTTGAAAATTGGGAGCCAGAAACAGTGTGAGAAATGAATAATTTACAGCTTTTGTTATTATAAGTACCTAGATTCTGAAGCAAATAAAAGATATGCGAAAAATATAAGTATTTGTGTGGGGAAGTAGATTCTTAGTAATCATGAGGAAGGCACATTTACTCAATATGGTTAAATGGATCTGACAAAGAGGTTGTACTTGATGTATGCTATCCAGATATTGTGTATCCTCTCTAGGCGCTATGTAGGTTGAATCAGAGACAATAGGATTCCCAAATTTTGGCATGGATTTTTCTCCTTTTTTGTGAAGTTGAACTAAAAGTTTCATAGATAATATTTTTTGCGTAAGTGGTCCAATACATCTTTTTATATATCTTTCTGCTTACCTATGATAACTCAATTTACATCTAAATTTGATCAAATGTATATCGAGCAAGAAATACCAAGGTCATTGAAGTTGGTAAGAATGAAGGGGCTAGCACTACTAATGAAGAATTTTCATTCGCCAAAGAGTAACAGAAAAATATGGACAGTTTTTTAGAAGTAGTCAAGCCCAAATTACATGTTTACGAAGTGGCAATACCAGGATGTGCACCTCCTTTATTGCTTACAGCATAAAAGAAAACAAATAAACACCATGAGCACAGCATATAATTATATAAACTTACAATACGAACAAGATTGAGCGCCTTTTGACCAGACCCAGCTGAATCCCTTTTCATCCACAAATGGTGCTCTCTTTTGCCTGCCTTTTGTTGTTTCCTGCATTCCATGCAAAATGAATGGATTTGAGACAACCTAAAAAACTTGTCGATTTGGTAATCAAAGAACTGTATAGTTCATTTTATAGTATGCATCCTGGATGTAGCAATAATTATTGCTTTCTACATAATTAAAAAAAGAATGATCGAACACAAAACAGAAGAAGCATGAAATGTTCACAAAACATTACCTTATATTTTGACTATTTACCCAGTTTTAGAGATGTAGTATATAGCAAATATGACAGGGACGCCACATACATGGACATTGGATTCAGACCGCATCGTTTCTACCGGCGTAAGAAGCAGAATGGAAATCAGAACCAGGCGTAAAGGGCAAAGATGAAATTTTCGTTCGATCGATCGAAATTTCGTTCAATCGAATACTAATTTCGATCAATCGAAATCGTACCGAGTTGTTTTAGAAGTTTAATTTCGAATTTTAAACTTTAGGGGTTTATTTGTCTTTTATTTAATATTTGTTTTAGGGTTTTCTTTTATTGTAAGACCTCCTATAAAAGGTTCTTAAGCTAAACAATGTGTTTAGTTGATTGGTTATTGATTGAGAGCTTTTGCTTTGTGAAGAGAGAGTCTTCTCCCCTGTGATGGGTTTGGTGTGAGGCCAAGGGAGTGATTCCCATACATTTTCGTTATCTTTGGCATCGATTTGCTTTGTTTGATTATATTTGCCATCTCTCGATTTGTGTTTGCTTTTTTAAACCTTCGATTAATTGATTCTTTCGATCCCAGAGCCAAAACCTTTTAAATCCTTAAACCACGCAAAACCCACACCCCTTTCCGAAACCATAAACCAATCCGAAAACCATAAGCCTTTACAAACCGTAAATCTCTTCTCACAACCCTATTTGGAATCCGTGAATCTACAACGGACGGAAGACGAGCGCCTAAGCCTGGAAAAGCTAGAGTCCTATCTCTAGGCCGATCTAGCCTCAACTCTAAACGTACTTGCACATCGGACTAGACCCTATCTGGATCTCGTGCAATCTACCCGTCAAAATTCTGCAAACCCTAAAGGTATCAAAGATAACTTTGCGATTAAACTTGAGTTAATTTATTTAATTTCGGTAAAATCTGCATTAAAATCATATTCACGCATTTTAGGGTCGTTGTCCCGCGTCAGTTTTGGTATCAGAGCCCTAGGTTTTCTAGGTTAGGGCATCTTTGTTTGTCATATTTATTTTACTGCATTGTTTTCTTTTGTGAGTCCATATTGCATTCCATATTAGAACCCTAATAGACCTTGTGATCACCATGGCTTCGGATGAGGTTCTTAATACTTTTAGAGCTATGCGAGAAGAATTGGGTGCGATTAATGCACGTCTGAGTACCATAAAGCAAGCCCAAACATCTCTAAGAGTTGGTAATGATAGATTACGTGATCGAATCAACCAACTGGAAGCGATGGGTGGGCTGGAAAATCAATACCAAGAGCGTGAGTGTCCTCACTTTGAACGTAATGGTCGCCAAGACAACCAGAACCGTAGGGATCATCATAGAGATGACTATGACCCCGAAGTTCAATTCCTCAAGAACGTCCGAGTTGAGATTTTGACTTTCGATAGAAGAATAGACCCTACCGTCTTCCTCGATTGGCTTTCCGACATGGACCAACACTTTGATTGGTATGCCATGAATGACAACCGCTGCGTTAGACTCGCTAAAATGAAGTTGGTTGGTCAAGCTCGACTTTTCTGGCTCAATATCGAGCGCATCAGGGTGAATGCGGGTTGTCCTCCCATTACCCGTTGGGACGACATGAAGGAACGACTTACTGAGAAGTATGTTCCTTTATCATACCACCAACGTCTCCTCGATCAGTGGCAAAATTTACGTCACGGTGGTATGCCCGTGACCCATTACATTGCCAAATTCGAAGAGTTCATGATGAGGGCAAAAGTATCGGAAGACCCTGAAATCACTCTCTCTAGATTTCGCACCGGATTGCGACTTGATTTGCAAAAAGAGTCGATTTCTCACCTTGTAGAAACTCTTGAAAGATGTTATGCCGTTGTGCAAGATCTTGAACGGTACTTGAAAACTAAGGTGGTAACGAGGACCGAGTCACAATATAGCGGTCAACGATCCGGTGAGAGACGATTTAATCCTCCTCCCAAGCCTACACAACCCGTCCCTACCAATTCTAGGTTTGAAAAGGGAAAAGGTGTAGTCGGAGAATCCTCAAGGGTTAATTCTCAAGTGCTATAAATGTCATGGGATGGGACACTTTATCGCCCAATGCCCTACAAAAGAACCCCAAAGATTCTCTTCATTGAGGGAGAGGAGGATGATGATGAGGTAGTGGTTGAAGAAGTATTTGGTCATACTTTAGTTGTGTGGTGTGCCCTTGCACAACCTCAACGGGATGAAAAGGATGACTGACGAAGGGAGAACATCTTCCACACCTTTGCCAGATTTGGTGAAAAGAATTGTAGAGTCATCGTGGATAGCGGTAGTTGCACTAACGTAATATCAACTCATGCCATACGCCGCTTGGGGCTTACACCTGAAGCCCACCCGAGACCTTATAAAGTCGCATGGGTCAATCCTTCATCCATTCCAGTGTTGAAAAGGTGTCATGTACCGATTCAATTGGGTTTTTATTCGGACACCTTATGGTGTGATGTGGTGCCGATGGATGTGGGCCATATCATTTTGGGAAGGCCGTGACTCTACGACATGGACATGACTCTTTCTGGTCGATCAAACATATGCACGTTCATGCATAAGGGAAAAAAGATCACTTTATACCCTTTGCCTCCCAAAACACCATCGACCAACACCGTTGAAAAGAAGGGCGAGTTTTCTAAAGCTATTAATATTGTGAGCCCTTCTGAGTTTGAGAAAGCATCGATAGATGAGAGTGTGGTCTACGTAGTTGTCACCGTAGAGAGTGCTCCCGAGTCGGAGAGCGAGTGTCCCAAGGAGGTTGAACCGATTTTAAAAAAGTTTATGGATGTTTTCCCTGAAGACTTACCAAACGAACTCCCTCTCCTGCGTGATGTCCAACACGTCAAAGACTTGGTTCCTGTATCTACCTTACCAAACCTGCCCCACTATAGGTTGAATCCGGTTGAGCACGCCGAGTTGACTCGGCAAGTTAATGAGCTCCTTCAAAAGGGGTTCATCCAAGAGAGTCTGAGCCCGTGTGCCGTACTTGCCCTACTCACTCCTAAGAAAGATGGTACGTGGTGCATGTGTGTGGATAGCCGTACAATCAATAAAATTACGGTTAAGTATTGGTTTCCCATACCAAGGCTCGATGACATGCTCGATATGATGGTTGGTGCCACTATCTTTTCAAAGATAGACCTTAAGAGTGACTACCATCAAGTCTGCATCCGCCCCCAGTGATGAGTGAAAAATCGCCTTTAAGACTAAGGATGGTCTTTATGAGTGGATGGTCATGCCATTTGGGCTTTCTAACTCCCTGAGTACTTTCATGCGACTCATGACCCAAGTGTTGAGGCCGTTTATAGGCAAATTCCTTGTTGTTTATTTCGATGACATCCTGATCTATAGTCACGACAAGGAACAACACTTGACCCACCCTAGGCTGGTTT
The DNA here is from genome assembly GCA_021018995.1 of Chloranthus sessilifolius. Taxonomy (NCBI): domain Eukaryota; kingdom Viridiplantae; phylum Streptophyta; class Magnoliopsida; order Chloranthales; family Chloranthaceae; genus Chloranthus; species Chloranthus sessilifolius. Next base: position 198,647,821 of record CM037584.1, read on the forward strand.
GTGAAATCCTCAAGGGCGAGAGGTTGTTTACAAATATCAAGAAATGCGCATTCATGCAACGTTCTGTTGTTTTCTTGGGACTTATTATCTCGGTCGATGGAATGGTCGCGAACCCCGAAAAGGTTAAAGCCATTGTGGAGTGGCCCGAACCTAAGAACATACACGATGTCTGCAGCTTTCATGGCTTGGCTACCTTTTATCGTCACTTCATCAGAAGCTTTAGCACCATTATGGCCCCAATCACAAATTGCATGAAAAAATGGGACTTTAAATGTGGTAAAGTAGCGACGAAAGCCTTTGTTGAGATCAAACAACGAATGAGTAGTGCACCCATCATGCGATTGCTGGACTTTTCTAAAGTCTTTGAAGTCGCATGCGACGTATCGAGTGTAGGCATAGGAGGAGTGCTTAGCCAAGAGGGTCACCCTGTGGCCTATTTTAGTGATAGTGAAAAAACTTAATGAAAACAAAATACTCCACCTATGACAAGGGTTCTGTCGTGATCGTTCGATCTCTTTGGTATTGGAAACATTACCTTAGGCCGAGAATTTGTGTTGTTCTCGACCATGAAGCCTTACGCTTTCTTGCACGAAGAAGTTGAACCCAAGGCACTGTGAAGTGGGTTGAGTACCTTCAAGGGTTCACATTAGTGTTAAAGCATAATGTCGGTCTTTGAAAATAGACGGGATGCACTTAGTGGCGATGGCGTGACTTTAGCACAATGAACCGATTAAATCGGGTTCGAAAGGTTAAAGGATGAGTACCCCGAGTGCCCAGATTTTGGGGTTGAGTACACTGCTCTCTTTAGTAACCCGACCGGCACACTCCATGTACACCGTCCAGGATGGGTACTTATTCAAAAGCAATTGCCTTTGCATCCCTCGCACTTCATTACGTAACTTTCTCATTTGGGAGTTACAGGCTGGAGGGATGGCCGGACATTTCGGGCGTAATAAAACTGTTGCGCTCGTAGATGATAGGTTCTTTTGGCCTAGCCTAATGAGAGATGTCGCGCGGGTTATCAAATACTGTCGTACTTGCCAAGTGTCAAAACAGACTAAACAAAATACCGGCTTGTACACCCCGTTGCCCGTGCCACACACACCGTGGCAAGACCTCTCTATGGATTTCGTGTTTGGACTTCCTAAGACCCCTAGGAAGCACGATTCCATCTATGTCGTAGTGGACCGATTTTCCAAGATGACCCACTTCATTCCTTGTTCCAAAACCTCCGATGCATCTCATATTGCTAAACTGTTTTTCGCGAACGTAGTGCGTCTTCATGGGTTGCCCAAAACCATTGTGCCTGATAGGGATGTTAAATTCACTAGTTACTTTTGGAAAACCCTTTGGCACATGATGGGCGCCTTGCTCCAATTCTCAAAAGCTTACCACCCTCAAACGGATAGCCAAATCGAAAGCACCAATAGGAGTCTTGGGAATCTCCTTCGTAGTCTTGTCGGTGATCATGTTAGGACCTGAGATACTATCTTACCTACAGCTGAGTTTGCCTATAATAATTCTGTCAATAGGTCCATAGGCATGAGTCCTTTTGAGGTAGTACATGGTCATAGGCCTAGGACCCCATTAGATTTGATCCCCATGTCTGCATCCCATAGAGTGTCAGAGTCCGCCGATGCATTTGCACAACACATTCATAGCTTGCATGCCGAAATTAAACAAAAAATTAATTCAAGCAACACTCAATACAAACTATTTGCAGATGCTCACAGGCGTTCTAAAGAATTTCACGTGGGTGATTATGTGATGATCCGGGTTAGGCTTGAACGGTTCCCATCGAGATCCGCAAAGAAACTCCAATCTCGAGGCGCTGGGCCTTTTAAAATTTTGACTAAGAGTGGTCCTAATGCATACGTGCTCAAGCTTCCTCCAGGTACGGGGGTTAGTTCGACGTTCAATGTGGAGGACTTGGTTCCTTACTTGAGTTTCACCCCACCTCCTGAAAATCCACTCCAGCCGCCTCCTAGTCCTAGCCTCAACCCAACCTTGCAGCCTATACCTCTTCCTTCCCCACGCAGACAGAGAACCGATGAAATAGAGGATATAATCAATGATCATGCCGTCTCTACATATAACGGGGATTCTAGAAGTACTTGGTTAAATGGGTCGGCAAACCGAAGTCTGAAAAAACTTGGGTTCAAGAGAATGAAGTTCGCCATTTGAACCCCGACCTGCTAGACATCTACCACGAGCGTGTTTCATCGGTGATGAAACCTTTTTGGTCCAGGGGAATTGACGGGGACGCCACATACATGGACATTGGATTCGGACCGCATCGTTTTTACCGACGTAGGAAGAAGAAGCAGAATGGAAATCAGAACCAGGCGTAAATGACGAAAATTTCAGAACTAGGCGTAAATGGCAAAGACGAAATTTTCGTTCGATCGAATACTAATTTCAATCGATCGAAATTTCGTTCAATCGAATACTAATTGCGATCAATCGAAATTTCGTTCAATCTAATACTAATTTCGATCAATCGAAATCGTGCTGAGTTGTTTTAGAAGTTTAATTTCGAACTTTAAACTTTGGGGGTTTATTTATCTTTTATTTAATATTCGTTTTAGGGTTTTCTTTTATTGTAAGACCTCCTATAAAAGGTCCTTAAGCTAAACAATGTGTTTAGTTGATTGGTTATTGATTGAGAGCTTTTGCTTTGTGAAGAGAGTCTTCTTTCCTGTGATGGGTTTGGTGTGAGGCCAAGAGAGTGATTCTCATATATTTTCGTTATCTTTGGCATCGATTTGCTTTGTTTGATTATATTTGCTATCTCTCGATTTGTGTTTGCTTTTCTGAACCTTCGATTAATTGATTCTTTCGATCCCAGAGCCAAAACCTTTTAAATCCTTAAACCACGCAAAACCCACACCCCTTTCTGAAACCATAAACCAATCCGAAAACCATAAGCCTTTACAAACCGTAAATCCCTTCTCACAACCCTATTTGGAATCCGTGAATCTACAACGGACAAAAGACGAGAGCCTAAGCCTGGAAAAGCTAGAGTTCTATCTCTAGGCCGATCTAGCCTCAACTCTAAACGTACTTGCGCATCGGACTGGACCCTATCTGGATCTCGTGCGATCTACCCATCAAAATTCTGCAAACCCTAAAGGTATCAAAGATAATTTTGCGATTAAACTCGAGTTAATTTATTTAATTTCGGCAAAATCTGCATTAAATCATATTCACGCATTTTAGGGTCGTTGTCTAGCGTCAAAATACATAAAAACGGAGCCGACTCTCCTGAAGATCATTTAAATTTGTGTTTAGATGATCTTACACCATCAATGGTTTAAGATGTGGGTGATCCATATCGTCAAAGTGATAGATCATAGATTGAAGTGCAACATGCCCAAAAATGGTTGTGTTAGGGAGATTTAAAGTATCTGATCTGTTGAGTTAATAGCAACCGTTGTTTTTAGCTCTAAAGGCTGATAATAAAGTTAACCAATCGGATGGTTCACATCCATTTATAGGCATTTTTTTGGGATGAGATATATTTCAATGATGGATTGCCACTTGGACAATTTAGATTGGTCGTAGATGTGTGTCACATGGCATAATGATAAACCACATTTAATGCGTATGAAATAAAAAATATAATCTTAATGGTGTAAAATCATTTAAGCACCATTTTAGTGTTTAAATGTCGGTCAAGAGCCATTATTCCCATAAAAAATAATATAGTTAATTGGTCAGCCAGAGATGAACAATTCAAGAACACAAACAAAATGAATTTCTCTATAAATATATAACTTTCACCATAAGAAAGAATTAGATATACCACAAAATGCCAGGATTGATACGTAAGTTCAACTACATAGTAAAAAAGTCCACAACAGCATTATCACCAAAGGCATGATTTTGGCTGTGTTTTGCACTGCTTGAATGATATACGTACAAGAAGCTGTACTAAAGTATTTTGTAAGAAGAAAATAATTCCAAATGAATGGATTCCAAATTTATAGAAAATAAACCAATAACGAAGAAAAACTGATGTTATATAAAGCAATTAAATGTTAAGCAAACGAAGCAGATAAGAGGGAACACAGTTAGCTACACAATCATCTAAACTGCAGACTGAATCCAAGCAGTGCAACTATAGGCCACCCAAGCTTACGGGTCAGTCAGCCTTCTAATATTTTGTTTCCAATGCTGGGCAGGTAGAGTTTGAGACTCTACGTGAGCAGTTAAATGAAGGTAGTCAGGATAAATCTCGAGAGCCTCGTGAGGATTGCAGAAAGGGATATCTTGCCACTATCAGGATCTCTAGAAAACTCTCGGTATAACGACAATGGGGATTTAAAGAATATCGAAGACCTGTTTGAAGAGACAAAGACTGAGGGTGAGCTGACTGTCCATGCCAAGTGGAGTTCTTGAAAGGGACATCTTGCCACTATCAGGATCTCTAGAAAACTCTCGGTATAAGGACAATGGGGATTTAAAGAATATCGAAGACCTGTTTGAAGAGACAAAGACTGAGGGTGAGCTGACTGTCCATGCCAAGTGGAGTTCTTGCAATATGCAAGGCCGTGGCGGTGAAGATGATATTGAAGAGAGCTATTATAAGCAAAAGTCCAGGGTGCAGGGGTTGCGCAATGATGAAAGAAATAGTCAATTTTTTTAGCCTTTGTTTTGTGATAGAATTTCAAATGATATCATCTTTCAGGTATCTGATGGTGCTAGTGGTACTCTTACAAATTTTAATGAAAGGTGTAACGGTTTTTCATTTCACCACTAACTTAATCACTGCTGATCAGTGATCAAATATTTTTTCGGTTCACCCACAAACTTAACTCTCCCATTAACCCATTTCAGGTTATCCAAACTCTCACCTTTTAGGATCATAATCACCGGGTTTAATTAATGTTCCGTTCTTTATAATGGTTCCCGTTTTTGATATTTTACTAAGTAAAATCAAGAGAAAATAGCCAAAATTCACAATTGTTCGCCAGCAGGTTTCATAAAATTAATTCATAGTCCTTGGGGGTGGTAGGCATTAATATGGGTGTCATGGAATAGAATAGGAAACCCATTCCTATCATTATTCATTTTGAATTAACCAAAAATGGTCCGAATTGAGAATCATCCTCTAGATAAAATCTTAAATGAAAATCTAATCTGATATATCAATCCACGGTCATCTACAGTATTCATCAAATCGCATTCAAGGCATAATAGCTTGTGTGCTTGATTATTTTATCGTTATCACCCTTCAATCATTATTATCCAAACAAATAGAGTGACAGAAATAATAATGAGAATTATAATTATAATTGTAATAAGTACTACTCAAAAAATGAAAAAAACAAAAAAGAGAAGCATGGGTATCGAATCGAACTTAATAGCTGCAAAAGAAGTAGTACTCACTTCTGAACAAAATTAGCTTTCTGGACGGATCTTCTCGTCGAATCCTCGTTCGAAAACTCCACATCTCCAATTCTTCTAACAACCTACATTCCCAAAACGAATTTATTGTAAGATGAAACCTAATTGAGAGAGGGAAAAACCGTGAACCCTAGTAATAATTCTAAATTCCATAATTAAACTTAAAATTTACCAAAATAGGCTGGAATCCCCTTGACCTATGCAAATGCAAGCAAGAACTCCTGCAATTTGATAACCCTAAATGAAATATCGTCGTATTCAACTTCAACTGATAATAAATGCTGGAGGCATCAACCGCCATTAACGGCTGCAGCAACCTGGGCTGCTTTACTTCTTTTGGTTTGAGAACCATGAACCGTCCAATTGATTTGATCTCGAGCTTGCTTTTGTAGAAAGATACAAGGATTACAAACTTAAAATAAAAAAGTTTTGTGAAATTTCCAGGATCGACCCTGCCAGATTCACCATTTTTCTCCAGAGACCCTAATCTTTCCCAAATAAAAAAATATGCTATTATGCAACTTGATTTGAAGGCTACACTGTAAAAATCAACTGATCAACACGAAACATCCTTTCTAACATATGTGTTTTTTATAGTTGACTATCAAATTTAATGATTGGCTCAACTAACGAATCATCACCAATTAAATAATCAATCGTTATCGCTCGACTATTGAATCGCCACCACTATAAACAATAATCATCAATATAATAACAAATTGTCACCACTCATATAGATAAAAAAATATTTTAATCTAAAATTATTGGTTTTGTTTTAGTAACACATTTTAGTCGAGTTGGTTGGGGCATTTTCGATTCTTGTTTTCTCCTCTTTTGGATGCCAAATCGAATGAGTTAGATGGTTGATGCATTGAATCACACGATGGACATCGTTTTTCAACTTAATCTTCCACATGATGGATCATGAGAACTTGGGAGTGCCATTAAAGTATCGATTTTTTAGTTCACATTGCACACATTCTTAAGAAGTAACCCGAAAGTCAAATGGTGCACACGTGAGATCATGTTGGGATCTTTATCATGTGATTCGAAATAGCCAATGGCCTAGCGGCATTAAGAGTGAGATGCAAAAGGATGATTACGCGGTCTGTTTAGAATTGTCCAAATTAAAAATAATTGATTTTACAACCTTTTATAGGCTCTTGCGGTACTTTTGGCATTTTAGATTTTTGGGTGACGACTCCGCTTGGAGCTGGACGGTTTGATGAAAGGTGAAACTATAGGATCTTTGACGAAAAAGGTGAAGCTGACAGGATTGATTTTAGAAATTTCCCAAAAGTTTTCCAAGTCTCATGGATAGGTGGAAATTTACAAACAGCTGGCAGGTTTTGTGCAGCTAAAGTATAATAAGCTGCAAGTGCACTGGGGCCCAAACATTGTAGGTCGAGGAAGTCAATTACATTGCACCACATCAGCTACATGTACTTTGCATGCACAAAACCTGCTCGTTGTTTGCACTCTTCCGATATACCTTAGACTCATGCTCGTCAGTTGTCATGTGATAGCCTATTACATGATTAGATGTCATATGGATGAGAAGGTCGATGATTATTTAATTTAAACTCATTTTTCTCTTTCATTAATTCAAGAATTTATTCAATTTGAACTCTTCTCTCTCACTAGTCACTACTCTGAATTGGAGGAGATGGATCATAGAATCCATCACATAAAGTAGTATATCACCCAATTATATATCCCTCATTAACTGAATCCAATAAAATAATTTAATTAATAACACTTTGAACAAACTTAATTATTTTTTAATGTATTTCCAACAGTATTTTTTTTTTCAACTCTGAAAATGATCATAGAATCCATCCGATAAAAGTAGTATATCACCCAAATATCAGTAATAGTCAGGAAGGTTCCTTCATTTTTACAAATATTTTATTTACTAATTTTTCTAGTAATTTTTTTTAGATAATTTTGTTATATCTATATCTTTTCGATGAGGACTTGTACTGAGAAAAATCTACTACCTCTGTATAAGAATTTTTGTAGACACCAACTTGCAACATTGAAGTCAAATTTGAACTTGAGAAATCTCGGAGCCTCGGTTTGAATTCGGATTTGTAATTCGTCGATTTGTTAATTCCAAGCGAACCGGTTGGCTTGGGGTGAGATGAGTTTTAAATAAAAAATACAAAAATATGTTTATAAATTTTAAATTATGTGCAAGGGCCAATTTCACATGTGTATGTAATAGTTGTCGGAACATGTTACACCATGCTCACCGTCACTTTTGGGGATGTGTGTCACACGGAATCCACATATGACCGTCTGATAGGTGGGCCATGATCTCTATATTTATTGCCCTAAAGAAGGGATGAAAAACGATTCCCATCATCTCTATCAACACGATCAAAGCTTTTGCTGCAAACCTCAAGCGGTGTAAACCAAAATAGTCGCATGGACGGAGCGTCAGTAACGCTTTTAAAGTTTTGGTTAATTGGACACGATACGATACGAGTCTTTTGACTGGCTTTTTACAACTTATGTATTTTAATAAAAATAAGCGAACCAGAGGAACTGAACCGTGAATTGGTTCCATCCAATCGATTCGGTATTCATAGGGTTTGTGAGCGAATTAGGTAACCATGAGTTGCACCCTTTTATTTTTTGTCATGGCCTGACCTTGAGAGTTGTCCTAAACCATCCTAAGCATTCTTAGGCTGTGTTTGGGTTAGCTGTTATAAGAGCAGAAGTAGCTCTTTGCATACTCTCTGTAGGAGTGAATTTTATCTACTCTGAGATAGAGCAGGGATAGAGCAGCTTTATCACTCAAAACAGCTCTCCCCCAGAGCAAATGAGGCAAGAAGCTATATTACCAAATGTAAAAATAGTTCAATCGAAAAAATGAAAGAGCTACTTTTAACCCCAAAAGAGCTAACTCAAAGGCAGCCCTAAAATACCTCATTAGTTCTATTTATCTTGCTAAGCCCTTTCTAAAACAATTCATGGATGAGTAACACTTGTCATATACAAATTTACTGTTCTGTGACTTGAAGATAGCCAATTGGGGTTATACACTTATCAAATTTCATTCCCCATTTTCTATAAATTGAGGTTATTTATCGAGAAATGTCATAATTCATATTCAACCATCTGTGTTTGTATATGATGGATTTTTCTATCATCATATATAAGAATTATGTCCGCATCCATCCAACTTTTTGATGTCAAATTCAATTTTAGGGTTTCGTATCCGCGAATCCATCCAACTTTTTTATATGCGCTTCAATTTTAGCGTTTCGTATTGGCGAATTCATCCAACCTTTTGATATACGCTCCAATTTTAGTGTTTCGTATTGGTGAATCCATCCAACCTTTTGATATAGACTTCAATTTTACGATTAAATTGAATTTTAGGGTTTGATAGAATCCATCCAACTTTTGTAGGATCTATCCAACCTTTTGATATAAACTTCAAAGCTCTTAATTTTATACGACATCTAATTCTTCTTTCATGGAGTAACGGTATACAGTAGATGATGATTCCAATATGAACACATTCCCAATGGGTTTCCACCACTAAAATCGGCCCACCTATCATACCTTTACCTATTGATTCATATAGAAGAGCAATGTGATCATAATCGCTTGCTTTAGGGATTTGTGCAATATGAAATCAACATCAGACTGTCATATAATAGTTATAATTTCACCTCAGAAAATTTGAGGCATGAAATTTGGATTAAAATTAGTTTAGCTAGGATGCCACAAAAGTTCCAAAGTGGCACCGAAACAATGTTTTGGGTGCAACATTGAGCTCCAAAGAAATCGTCATACAATCCATCGCCATGTAGCATTGGGGCACCAAACAATGTTTAAGCTGCATTTGACCACCTTGATGAAGGAAATTAACAGATACATAACATTGGTGCATCAGTGTAATATGTAATACCAACCCCAACAAAAAGTAAAACCGAGAGGAAACAAAATATGTAAGAAATTAAACAAGTATATATTCAAATGTTTTTTTCGTGTATAAATCTCGATGCACCAACCTTGATGCATCACCAACAACTTAAAACAAACTATAAACCGCCGCAAAAAAAAAAAGAACTATAAACGAAAATTAAGCCTCGAAAAGGAGAAGTCAGATCACCCATCTGTCTGTTATTATGTACTAGCAGAAGTTTTTAAAACAAGTAGGGAAGTGGAAATATGGAATGAACACATACAACAATAACATGAGGGTAATAGAGATATTTATTGTCCAAGGAGCCATATCAACTGTAAAGATCATAGCAGCACTTGATGCAACTCTACAAGTATTAACAGTATGACATATATTTTTTTTAACGGTAACAGTAGGGCTAATAAGCAATTTTAGAGGCAACCAATCATGGGTCTGGCCTTCCACAAGGTTAGCGAATGGAAGCCGATGAGCCAGATCCTATGCGGAAACCAAATCCAATGCATGTCAATTGTTCCCCACTTGCTCCCACCATCTTCATCTTAAGTGTGTATGACCCCTGCTCAATTTCATCACCAAACAATTGATCAATAATAACAACTTCATCTTAAGGCTTCATCAGTGCCTTCAGGGTTTTAGATAAATACAAATAATAACCATTTTGCCCTCTTTCACAGGTCAAAGATATAAATTTTTGAGCAAATATTTTGCCTTTAAAAATTTCCAATCTTCGACCACAAAATCAACAATGCAAAGACATTTTATTTTATGATCGTTTATCAACCTTGTGCATGTGGTCGTCACACCTGATCCTCAGATTGGGTGTCATGTAACACCCAAATGACTCTAGCATAGAGTTCAACTATACAACTCAAGTGCAGGGATACACAACTTTTTTATAATAAAAAAATAAAATAAAACGTGGGAAAAATTTGAGAATAATCCAGGTTTTATTCGCAAAATTCTCAATTTTTTGAACAAGTCAGTGACTTGTTCAAAAAGTTGCTATTTAAAGGAGATTTAACCTTTGACTCGCAATTAAAATGCAACTTTTCCAAGAAGGTGGAGTATTCAATCACACTGCTCACATCCCTTCTCATGATCTCTAGATATAAATGCTTCTCGATCCCATCATTCCCATAGATATATATTAATGAACAGTGGTGATATTGGGGGATTCTGGAAACTGAGACTCTGGAAGACTTACAGTTGGGGTGAATACAGGTAAACTCTGGGAGTGAGAGAGCACAAAATCGCCAGTTGAGATAGGGCAAGACGTCTTTGCACAAAGGTCATGTGTTTCACTGTGAATGTGCACTCCAGAATATGAAACCTCAATCACTAGTTTCCCTCCAGAGATTGCCTCCTCTGCATAGAAATAGAGATAAACAAATTCAACAATGCATGTTTGCTCTAGGAAAAAAATGTGTATTATAATTAATTATGCAAAAAGTTAGATAAAAAAGGCCATGTTGGCTTCACATGGCAAATAAATTACTTTTTATTTTAATCAGCAACAAGAAACAATATATGTAAAATACCCGGACTGACAAAGGAAACTGACTTGATTGATAAGAAATATCAAAGCAGAAAACTAGTGTCTTATGTATACACAATAAGACCGAAAAAACAGCAAGATATAAGCAGTTTAAGAGAGGCACTTTACCCCGCAGACAGAACTAGAGTGAAAGAAAAGCCAAAAAAGACTTAATCCCTCACTGGCCCAACTAAAGAGAAAACAGCAACAAAGACACGATTATCACTAAAAACAAGTCCGACGCTACCATGGAACCGAACCAAACCCCAGAAAATGACACAACCAACACAACTCAAGTTAACCTGCTAAAACAGAGAAGCTTATTGTGTTGAAATTGAGAACACCCCGGTCAGCTCATCCACCAAAGTTAATGAACCCTGTTGGTTTGTGATGAACTCCTTAGATAAAAGGAAGGTGAAATTCTTTTCTATTCCTTTGATGGATAAATGTGGTATTGAGTCCCTGGCCTCAATCCATGTTTTGAGGGCAGTCACTGGGGAACAAACGCTCTACAAAAAAGTGGCCTTGAAGAATTACAAATCAGAAAGAAAATTTCATGGTAAAAAGCAGGGAATTTTTTTTTTGGAGGGGGCGGGGGGGGGGGGGTGTGGTTAGGAGGAATATTTCTCTCAATGTGAACAGAAAGATCTTGTAGAACATTTCATGCTAGACAGAATTCAAAAGTCTAACTACACCTATGCAATTTAGATCGTCCTGGAATATATGCTAATTTATTAATTTACGGTGTCCACCAATATCATGGCAAGTAATAAAAAAACACCCCGAACACTAGGCCATAAGATTTACGAGAGGGCAAATCACTTGCTGAGGCCAATCAGCAATCTTCCAAGGCATACATTATATACTTGCAACTATAGTTCTACTCATACTATTAACAAACTGACTTATCTAATCTAAAATATCAACAACTGCCGCTTATTATTTGCAACAATAGAGTTCTTCATTATAAGAAAGCAACGACATTTCTCCTGTTGCTGCCTAAACAGCTCCCAAGTGAGCTGCTGTACTACAAACTTTTTTCCTTTCTTTTTCCTCTTCCTCTTTATTTTTGTTGTGGTTGTTGTTGACAATAAGGGGGATCTATTCCAAAATAATAATGAAGGAAATATTTTCAGCATTTCTGTGTCGAATGCAATAAAGGTTTTCTCTATCGACACTCTTCCCAGTCATAAATTATCACGGATTCCCAAGTACGATCAACATTGGACAACCCATGGCTTCAATTATGAAAGAAATGTATTGATTATCAATGTTTGGAACCTTTGATCAAGCACTTAAAACTCCCCAAGTTAACTTGGCTCAATCTAAAGTTTGATCAAGCAGAGCTTCCTACTCAGTGTAAATGCCTGTTGTATTTTTTTTTAGTAAAATCATTGTCGATGACTGAAAAATAGAACATATGGGAGTCTTTTCATGCTCAGAAATTTTTTTAAGGCACTTGAAAAAATGAACCATCAAATAGTAGCACAAACCTTTAAGACTCGAAGTCAGCCCATGGCTTTAATTATGAAATAAATGTGTTGATTATCAATGTTTGAAACCTTTGATCAAGCACTTAAAACTCCCCAAGTTGACTTGGCTCAATCTAAAGTTTGATCAAGCAGAGCTTCCTACTCATTGTAAATGCCTGTGGAATTTTTTTTTAGTAAAATCACTGTCGATGACTGAAAAATAGAACCTATGGGAGTCTTTTCACGCTCAGAAATTTTTTTTAAGGTACTTGAAAAAATGAACCATCAAATAGTTGCACAAGCCTTTAAGACTCGAAGTCCTAATCAAATACTCAGCCAAGCTTTGACTAGACTCAGACTTGGACCTCCGTGGATCAGAGTCCAATTTCAGGTATAAAAGTTAAATCATTGCTGTCGTAGGTGGATTGCCTAGGCGACCAACTAGTTGCCGGTCTTAGTATGGGGGTGTGAACAATGCGTATGAATCCTGATAAACAAAAAGGGGGTAAAAGTGTTGTCTGCATCCCATGATTCAGCCTGAATTTTAGAGTGTGCAATTCAAGAATCACTCCAGAATCTTACACTAGCTGACCTCAACATCATTTTTCCTTTTAACAAAAAAAACTAAAGTTAAAAAAATTGACTTAGCATAACATACGGCTTGCAGCTAAACTGGAAGGTTATAATAAAGCAACTTGAGATCGCAGATTCAATCCCAGCTTACCTATTAAAAAAATTAATTAAAAAGAAGTAAACTTAAAACCAACTATTATATGGATACCAGCTTACCTATAAATAAATAAAAAAAGCCAAACCCAATTATTATAGGGATTTTTCAACCCTCATTTAGGATCTTTGTGATAAGCCCCTAAATTAGGAACAAGTACATAAGAAGAAATTTGAGAGTAACACCTATAAAGGAAAAAAGATCAGAATGTCACTTGAGATAGTTTGGAGATATCTATCGGAGGCCAGAAGCGGACCCTCTACGGAGGGTTGAGATGTTAGAAGCACTGAGAAGGTATGTGGAAAATTGCGATCTTAGAAAGAGCAGACCCTCAATGGAGGGTTGAGAAGCTACAAGTAGTGAAAATGGACTAAAATTTGTGGTGTTACAAAGAGCATAGTGCTATTTGGAAATGCGTGAGAAAAAGGACTAGCAAAGCGACTCCAAACAGATGGTATAAGACTATAGTGATGATTTAGGGTCCTCATGAACCGTAATTAACTAATGGATTAATGCGCATCATCTAAGTCGATAGATAAATTCTCATTACCCCCCGCCACAATCCAAGTCATCCAAGTGGTAGAATACCACAATATCATCATCATCATAGCCTTTTACCATCAATTTGGGACCCCCCTCTTTTCTAATCAATGCTGAGCTCCACGCGATTCTACAAGTCTTCATGTCATTTCCCACTACTTTCTCTGCAGGTCTTCCTCGTTTCCTCCTTCCTTGTGCTTTAGCATCTCAATCCTTCATATAGGGTTTTCTTCTATTCTCAGATGGACAACTCCAAACCACCTCGAACAACATTCCGCAATTTTTTTTCCTTTATAGGTCGTACTCTCAAATTTCCTCATGTAGTCGTTCTAAATTTTATCCTTTTTCATTGCTCTACACATCCATCTTAACATATACATCTCAAACCCATGCACTCTTATCTTTTTGTTGCTTGATATTCTGCACCATATAAGATGTAGATATTATCATTGGAATTGATGTCAAACTAAGAAAGTGTACCATCATGGGGATGCAATTCAGACACTTTAATACAAGCATTCATATTAAAAGTAGGATCCATATTTAAGTGCTTCAATTGGATGAACCAAATCCTCCAAAAGTTAGGCCTCTCAACGAGCCAGGTTAAGACCGGGCTAAGGTCAATATCAGCTTGACCCTGGCCAGGCTGCCAAGTGGGAGGCTGGGCCAAGATGTACTTAGATCAACCCGGCACAAGGCAGGCCCAGGTCAGGTGAGGGCCTGGTTGCAGGATAAAATTTTTAAAACATTTTTTTCCAAATTTTTTTAATAGAAGGTTTTTAGTAAAAAATTTAAGATTTCATGCCATTTATAATGTTAAGGTGAAAATTTATAAGATGTCCAAAGGAGTTAATCCTTTCAATGATTTACTTCCATGACATTTTTAATTATTATATAATTATATATAAGGCTTGGTGTGATGGTAAAGGCTTGGGCTGTCAAACATGAAGACGCAAGTTCGGATTTGGAGAGCATACACTTTTGTGTTTAAAAAGTTAAGAGGATATATATATATATGATCCTCTCACTCGAGTCATGAAACATAATTCCATGACTCTAGCAATTGGTTGCATGTTTAAGTCACCTAATGTGACATGCAGCCAATAGGAGCTCGAATCATGGGCTTATGTCCCATGACTCGAGTCATATGATAATTTACCTATATATATATATAGGAAGCCGGTTCCCTAGGACGTGGTCGTAGGGTTGAACCCTGCGACGTAGCCAGCTAGCCACCATGTGGCACTCAACTAGAGGATCGGGTGCCATCGCAAGTTGTCCAAGGTTGATATATTATACCATCTAGAAAAATAAATTTAGAAAAGAAGTTTTCCCACATCTTAGGGATCCATTATATATATATATATATATATATATATATATATATATATATATATATATATATATATATATATATATATATATATACGCGTGTGTGCGTGCGTGTGGAAAAACGGATGGTACATATGAAGGTAGCATTTTCATGCTACCTTCAAGTGCTAGATCACATGCCACACGACACGTGATCGCGAGTTGTACCACATCTTCTAAGAGTTTAGCCGGTCCCTAAGGATTTTAAGAAAAGAAAATTATTTGGAGATTTTTGCCCTTCAAATCATGGGTCAAATATCGTGGTTCGCACCCTAAACATGGTGCATTGATTTTTTTTCCAACTTTCACCCAATATTCAATGGTGAAAAAGCATTTTTTTTATAAAAAAAATCTTAGATGGTACCTGATCGACCATGGGTGTCATGCAGTGTTACCTAGGCACTTCTGGTTTTGGAATTTTTGTCGTGCCGACACTTGGTAGCACTTGGACACTCCTCAACACAACATGATACTTTTAGACATGTATGAAATACCACATAATACCATCAAAATGTTCCTCATTTTGACACGATAAAAAAGAACTGCCATTTTATAAAAACGAAAAAAATTGTGTAAAGTTTAGAAACTTATAAAGTAAAAGCTTTGGGTTAGGTCCTTCAAACCAATTTGTACAATCTAGTCTACTTTTAGTTAGGTTCATGACATACAATGTCTGTGTTTGGCATTGTACTTTGGGAGAGTAGAAAAGAGCAGCAACTGCTGCTTGTTATTGCAAGGAAATGAGAGGAGAGAGAGAGGGATTGGAAGAAGATAAGAGGGAGGCTGCTCTTTCAAATAGGAAAAATAACCCCCTTTAAAAGAGCATGATTCTTCCTCCAATCCTTCTCTATCCCCCCATATTCATTTGTAACAACAAAGATCATCAGCTGCTCTTTTCTACTCTCCCAAAGAGCAATGCCAACCACAGCCTATGTATCTTTTCATTCTATATCCCAATTGTTACTCTAAGATTTTCCATCAAATTAATTTTTTTCTATATACATTTTTTTTTGTTAAGGTCGTGCTGCCGCATTGGAATTTTTAGAAGTTGGTGTGTCAAACGTCTATAACACCTTGACACTTGGCACTTGTGCCACGTGGTAAATAGTTGGAACATAGGTAGTGCCCAAACGCTACCCTTTTGGGTCTCTCTCTCTCTCTCTCTCTCTCTCTCTCTCTATATATATATATATATATATATATATATATATATATATATATATATATCAACACCTAATCCATGTTGGCCCCAGGCTAGTGTTGGCTAGTACATGGTTAGCTCGGTTAGGCTTATACAAGAAAATCCCCAGGGTCCCAGGTTACGTGCTAGCATGATCCATTGAGAGCCCTTGTATGGTTCATATTAAAGCGCTTTAATTGGATGGTCCAAACCGTCTAATGGGTATATTTTCTACGGGTGTGTAGTTTATTGATGTCTTATCACTTGGAGGAATTGGATTCGTAAGAAATGTGTGATGCAAGGCACCACATGGCCAAGAAGTATAATCGTGAGGGTATTGCAATTGATGAAGGTAATGGGAGTTAATCCCTTAAATGATTGGATGCAAATGTCTAATATGTTTGTTGTGGTATATGAATAAGAACTAAGAAGCACGAACACGAGTACGATACGGGTACAACGATATGAAAATTATAAAAAAAATAGGATACGATATGGGAGGAATATGTGTATTTAAAAATTATTTTTTTATATATATTTAGGTATATTTTAGGTTAATAAATGTAAGAAAAAAGAAGAAGAAAAAAACAAAAAAAACTTTTAGAGACTGATTTCAAATAGGTACATTGCATGCTGGTAGACTCCTAGATAGGCTCCTTTGATTTCTTCTTCTTTTTCGAAAACCTTAAATCCCAAACTTGCAGTCTGGTTTCTTCTTCTTTTAATTTTTTTTTTTTTCAAAAAATGCCCACGATATGCCCGTATCCCAGGTTTGTTGCCAAAAATGGAGTATCGTGCTTACTTGAATAAGAATCTTTGAATTAATAGTGGCTCATTGCAAGCTCATCCTAGACAAAGGAGTTGTCGTCTCGGCAGTGCATCCACAGAGAGTTTTAGACATGCACAGATTTCCATGCTCTTTAAAGTATGTGCATGGATCAAAGTCCAATCAGCCCAGTGTATATTCAATTAAAAAAAACTAACATTGGGGGAGGCTTTGTGTGAGGACCCAGACCAGCCTGACTCGACCATTTTCTTGGCCCAAACCAGGCCCAGACCCAACCAAACCCCTTATAACTCCTCCTTGCTGCTACTGCTTAACACCAAACCCTTTTCCTCCTATCCCATCCACTACAATCAGAAGCTTGAGCATGAAACTCCGCTGCAAAGGTATGGAGTTCGAATACGTGCTACAGTCCATCGCCGTCTTGACGACGGGCCCGCCATCACCACACGGCCTTCTTCACGGCACCACCACCCCTCTGATTATAAATAGGAGTCAACCATCCCCTTTTCCTCTACACTCCAAAGAAATCTCTGGTAAGGCATTCTTCTTCTTCTTCTCCTTCTTCTTCATCATCTCTTTTTTCTTTTTGTTTTCGGCCGATTCGATCTCCGGGGATGATCATCGGAGACGATCGTTGTCATCCATTTCGACACTCGTGTTACTGTCATTACTAGGAGTGCCCTCATGACCATTGTTAGCCATCGCGGTCACGATCGGCGTCAACTTCGTCGACGGCAATACCAAACCCAACAACGAAATCATTTTCCCTTTTATGTGTTTTTCCCCTCTCGTCTCTACCAATCTCTTCTTCTTCCCCCCGTGCTACCATCAACCCACGACCCTTTTTCATTCATGTTTTGTCACAGAACAGTGACATTAAAATGCCCTTTTTATTTTATTCTATATATATATATATATATATATATATATATATATATATATATATATATATATATATGTAAATAACATACAAAGTATAAAGATTATATAATCCATTTCTCTCTGTTTTGTCACAGACCAGTGACCCTACAACCCATTTTATTTTTATATATATAAACATATAATACAAGGTATAAAACTTGTATATATATTTATTTATATATATGCTATATTTATTATTTTAAAACCTATTCTTTTATTATTTATTTTATTTTGCTATTAAAAATATAAGGGTTTAAAACCCATATGCTGTCAGGGACATTTTTAAGCCATTAATCGATTATAAAATATGCTATAAATATATTTATCTATTAGTTTCATATCAGCCACATTATTATAAAATATGTTTTATTTATTACAAATTAATATATTTATTCAAATTAAAAGAGCGAATTTTTA
Organism: Chloranthus sessilifolius; assembly: GCA_021018995.1. Taxonomy (NCBI): domain Eukaryota; kingdom Viridiplantae; phylum Streptophyta; class Magnoliopsida; order Chloranthales; family Chloranthaceae; genus Chloranthus; species Chloranthus sessilifolius. The sequence continues at coordinate 198,666,122 of CM037584.1, forward strand.
ATATTTTTATGGCTTTAAATATTAGTTATTATTTACTAATTATATTTTCAGTAATTTATATCTCATTTAAATTTCTAATATTTGCTAAAAATATATGTATCCATATTATGGGTAATGAAAACGACCTTGGTCTGCTTACCCCTTGTTGGAACTTATTTGGCGTCATGATACGATTTGATCATTCCTACTCTAACTGCGTCAACCCGTAGTTACACCTTTCATTTCCGAAACTTGACCATCCGAGTCGATACCCTATTGGCTAACCTTCTCGTGAACTGACTCAACCTCTAACTTATATCTCTCACGTATTCATCCAACTCTTTCGTCGAGTCATCACTTAGCACCAACACACCCTTGTTCTCGTGCATGCAACACTTTGAGCAACCTGAGCTTCAACCACCCTCATCGCAATCACTAGGGAAGCGCATATCAAGGCAAGTGGCCTACCCTTATCACCATATTCCGTTTAATTAATTAGTATTATTTAAATACAATGTATATACAAGTACATACAACTCTATAATTATGAATTGAAACGCTTAGGTAGTGTGACACATCTACGAGACATTGTTGTATGTTAATATTATAAATATGTGAGTATACTTATGTAAGAACTTGTTCTTTTATCTCTACACAATCATGATTGATAATTGAAATTCCTGTATAAAGTTAATCATAGCTCAATTATTGATGGCATACCTGGCATGAGCATACAATTGATCATATGAGGAAGCAAATTATAGTGTGGTTCTTATCATAAATTGGTAGAAAGAATGATTATAAAAATTGACTGATCGTAGTACGTATTTTTTTTCAAAAAACATCATGAAATACCATCTTGATTATGGAAAGTATCAACAATTGAACAAATGATTTTCTACTGCATACGTTGTGCATCTATATAATTATATGATATTTCTAATGTGGATCCCCCATTGGACAGTATGGGTTTGGGACGAATGTTCGTGTTAGTGCTTCCTTATATGAAGTACATATTGCCTACCGATCTGCTACGGTAAGGTGTGAAATTTAAATATATAATGTAATGTGGTAAGGACTACTTGAATAAGAGGTGAAGTCCAAAAGGGTCACATGTGGTTGTACCATAGATCCGGTACTATAATAGTAGAACCTACACCTATAAATGTGTAGCCGTTGATATTAAATTATTTTCTTTTGTTTTCCTTTCAAAGAAAAACTTCATGTTCTTTTATGCATACATCTCATTTCTTACTTGATGATAGTTGCAACTGTAATACCTTGAGAACTAAATAGTGAATTTGCATATATATACAATATCTATGGAAATCAAAGGAACGCTCATAAATGAATTTTGTCTCTCTTCCTGATTATTAAGATGCTGATTATTAGATATTATTAGGGGGGCACTTGTTGAGTTTATCTCACCCCCATTGTTAATATTTCAGTCGTGGATCGAGTTAACCTTCAAGCATCTCCTCAAGCAAAGACGTTGGGAGATCTTTTGAACTAGAGTCAGCCAAGGAGTTGTAAGGTTTTGTGTTTTGTTGTAAGAGACTTTTGAAATGAAGTAGTGTTCACAAAATGAGCAATTATTTGTAACAATGGTGTACCCTTCTTTTGAAATTATGAATGAAATATTAGGTTATGTGTTTTGTTTAACCTTTTAGTTCAGTTTTGATTATTGAATTTGATCGAATATCGAAATTTGCGGTGTATTGGATTTCGGGGCGTAACACTTTGGCTTAATGAAATCATTATCAAGAAGAGGCAATTAAAAACCAAGAAAAAAAATTTTAAAAGAGGGAAAAATGATTACCCGTAGTAGCAGAGATTTTGAAAGTAGCAGGCTTTCCTTTAACCACGGGATCGGGAGACATATTGACTCCCTTCACCTTAACCGCATACTCACCTTTCCTGTCTGCAATCACCACAATCTCAACTAATTATAAACATTCTTTCAGTTAAATTTTTATGTTTTTTGTAAGTCAAATTCCCGATCTCATTAACAAATTGATGAATAATACACCGTGCTTTTTGAATATCATCCAAATGTAAAAAGAGAAAATAGGTTAGATGAGCATGCCGATCGATTTCCACAACAGTAACCAATAAATATATAACTTATTAAAATTGTTTGAAAATGGAGGATTGCGAAAAAAGAATAAATCGAGAAACTGACCACAGTATTCGATTTTCTTGGCGTAGATTGAAGGAAGTTGGAGAAGAGCGGTGAAGAAGAAGAAGAAGAAGAAGAAGCGAGTCCTCAACTCCATAGCTGCTGCTGCACACCAGAATCAGATTGCTTTTCGATTAATATATGGGAGCCATTACTTGCACTCGTTTTTTAAGTGATTGCACCGTGGTTAAAAAAAGACTGCATTTTACGAGCACGTGACTTGTGAAAATGCAATCTATGTCATCCTATTTAAAGTTCGTGACCTATAGATCCATAGTGAATAAAATTGGCATTAAATATAATCTTAATCATGTGATTACATATAGTCAAAGATTATCATTTGATTCGATGATTAACAATAATAGATCATATGATAAATGTCTTATTTTGCTTTAATTTTATACACTAAGGATTTATAGATCATGAATTTTAAATCAAACGATTTAGATGACATTTTTACATGTCATATGTCCCTAAAATAGAAAGTTTTTCTTCCATTTTTAATCATACACGTGGCAGCGCTAATTTGGTGTCTGACTTCAAGAACAAACAAGTTCAACCCATGTACATAAAGCTCTCACTGTAAATTGCCCATTGGTCAAACAAACCTTTAGCTTCTGATGGTCGCTAAAGTTGTATTTATAGCTATGTTGTTAATGTTTAAATTTATCTAACCTAAACTTGCAATTTTATATATATATATATATATATATATATATATATATATATATATATATCGAGAGAGAGAGAATAATACCATGAGCCACATAAAGCCGCAATCGGCAATAACAAGATGGGAAAATATAATAGGAACTAATAATTATAATTAAAACCTTGCACCAACTTTTAATAGCTTTAATGATACCAACTAACTCAGATTTTAGTTATAATTCTCAATTCATCTAACTAATACATACAAATAATTATTTAATTTATCTTCATGAACAAATAATCAACCACCAAGATCATGCATGATCCATCAATCAAAACCAAGTTTTCATAATATATTGTAATGTAAACATTGTATTGCCATGATTTTATTTCATTTTTAGAGTTATAAGCTTAAGAATTTCTTAGTGACAAATGATCCAACCTATTTAAGATTGCTAGGTGCAAAATTTTAGTATAAAATTATTATTATTATTATTATTATTATTATTATTATTATTATTATTATTATTATATATAGATGGCAGAGGGGAAAATGTGTTCGGGCGTAGAGATATCTCTGCACCTGTTAATATGGGCGCAACATATAGTGCCTTTTTTTTGTAAAGTAATGGTTAGCATGAGGCCCACTTTATTAACTAGAGTTAAACTTTTAAACTATTTTAAAAGTTATATTCACTTTCGGCTATCATTCTTGACTTTTTTAAAAGTTTATTTTTTTTCTCTCTCTTCTCTCCATTTTTCAACAAAGTGTCAAACTTACTGTTTCGAGTATATTTTATTTAGAAAATGTGGGTGCCCAGTAGCGAAGCGCTAGCACCTTGATAGCGAAGCGCGGACACCTCGGTAGAGAGGCACCGGCACCCCGATAGCGAGGCGCTAGTACCTCGGCGCCGGGGTGGCGACGCCTCGTTTTAGGGGAGCTAGCGCCTCTATATCGAGGTGTCGACGTTTCGTTAAAAAAAAAAAAAAAAAAAAAAAAAGGAGTGTCGGCGCTTCGTTTTAGGGGCACCGACGCCTCTATATCGAGGTGTCGATGCTTCTCTAAATTTTATTTTTTATTTTTTTATTTTTTTTTATCGAAGCACTGTTACCTCGATTTGAGGCGCCGATGCCTCTAAAATGAGGCACCAACAGCCCGTTTTTTTTTTTTAGTGAAGAGCCGACACCCCTAAAACGAGGCATAGGCACCCCTTTTTTTTAGCGAAGTGTGACACCTCGACATAGACAAAGTGATAAATTTCTCCGAAATTTTTCGAAATTTCTTCAAATTTACCAAAACAGGGGTTAGGTGAAACTTTCGACGAAATTTCATTGATTTCTCCGAAATTGCTGACATTTCATTAATTTAGGCCAAATTAACAAAATTTCATCAAAATTAATAAATCTTTTCTAATTTTTGTCATTTGTTAAACAGTAAATAAAATTTTTATGAAGTTTAAATATAATTTATATTTAATATTTTTTGTACTCCCCAAAATTTTTCTGAACCTTTTCGAATTTTTCTCGAAATTTATCCAAAATGACCCCTACCGAACTGTTGCCTAAAACGAAATTTGTCACTATGAACATAGAGGCGCCAGTGCCCCTAAAACGAGGCGCCGACACTCGGCATTGGCACCCCGGCATTAGGGTGCTAGCATTAGGGTGTTGCCGCCTAGTTTTAGGGGCCCTAGCGCTCTCTATATCAAGGTATCGGTGCTTCGCTAAAAAAAAAATGGTGTCGACGACTTGTCTTAGGGGTGGCGGTGCCTCTAAAACGAGGCGTCAATACCTTATTCTTTTTTAGCAAAGCGTTGACACCTCGATATAGAGGCGTCGGGGCCTCCTGCGATACTCTTTTTTTTCTATTGAAGTGCCAACACCTCAATATAGAGGCGCTGGTACCCCGGCGCCAGAGTGTCAGCACTTCGCGACCGAGGTGTCAGCGTCTCGCTATTAGGGTGTCGGTGCCTCTTGATACCGAGGTGCTAGCGCTTTGCTATCGAATGCTCACATTTTTTGAGTAAAATATATCTGGAAAAGTAAGTCTTACACTTTCTTGAAAAAAAATGAGAGAAAAGAGACTTTTAAAAAGTCAAGAATGATGGTTGGAAAGGTATATAACCTTTAGGGTTTTTGGCATATACCCCCCTGAGATATGCCGATATTGCATCAAACCCCTTACTTTTGTATTTCTGTTTCATATACCCCCCTACCGTTAACTAGCCATAAGTTTATGGACTGAAATGATTATTTTGCCCTTAATGAAACTAATATTCTAAAAATGCCACCATTCTAAAACGCCCTTCATTCATCTATATTTACAAATCATGCCATTATAGTTTACCACCATTCTAAAAGGCCCTTCGTTCACCTTTATTTATAAGTTATGCCATTATAGCTATACTACCACCATTCTAAAAAGAATACCTTTAAATCCACCCACAAAATCTGAGTTCACCCATGCTGAAACACATCGACTGCATTGAATCAGGCGATGGAGATTGTTTATCGTCCCAATATTTCATGAGATTGATCTTTAGATCATGGGTGTACCATCAGACGGTCGATTTTTTTATTTCATGTAGTACACACCCATAAAAGTGACCTTAAACTCAATTTTAAGCGTGCACGTGATGCTAAAGTCACTTTTCTGAGATGTGTGCCACGTGAAATAAATAATCGACCGTCTGAGGGTACACCCATGATCTAAAGATCGATCTCCAGAAAGATTGGGAGGATAAATGATCTCCATCGTTCGATTCAATTCAATCAACATGTTTCAGCGTGAGTGGACTCAAAGATTCGGTGGGTAGATTTAAAGGTACTCTTCTAAAAGGCCCTTCATTCACCCATCAGATTCAAGACCCATTAGATGGGTGATTCCCCCATTAAAGAATGTCAACGTTTGGACGAATACTCAACCAATGGAGGATTTGTGACAAACCATGAAATTATTCTTGTAAAGAAAACCTTCAATCTCCATGTTCTTAGATTAATAACCAAATTTTGGAATGATTTTTAATTTTGGGTATGTAAAAGTTTTGGTAGTTTTATTATTATTATTTTGGGATGATTTTTAATTTTGGGTATCTAAAATTTTGGTAATTTTTTATAGGTCAATTTCCCTAAAAAATCTCTCATTATCCTGATTTATCTCAATTAAACCCCTTAAGTTATAAATACCATAGCAAGGCCTCTTTTAATTTTTTAGACTAAAATGTCCTTCATATATAAAGGGTATTAAGCCTACACTATTCGCTCTTTCCCCTATCTTCCTTTCTTTCTCATGCTCGTTCCACTTCTTCTTCGTACAAACGTTGCCGACGAAGAAAACAGTAGGGTTTCTCTCTCTCTCTCTCTCACTGTAAGTCTCTCTTTCTCAACGATTCTTCTTCCTCACGCATTTCTTCTTTATTTCTTCACATCAAAGTCAGAAACAGGCCAGATAAGCTGCCTTAGGTTAATTTTTTCATGTTATGATTGGATCACCTGGTTCAGTCTACTCTGTAAACTGACCTAGGATGGCACAAACTGACCTAGAGTGGCGCAAACCGACCTATGTCAGTTTGAAACAGAGAAATGAGTGAGATAAACTACCCTATGTCAATTTTAAACTACTCTAGGTCAGTTTGAAACTATCCTAGGTCAATTTAAAATGTCCTAGGTCAGTTTTGGTGATTATATGGTGCAGTTTACTCTGTAAACTGACCTAGGGTGGCGCAAACTGACCTAGGGCTGTTTGAAACAGAGATATGAGTGAGATAAACTACCCTAGGTCAATTTTGGTGATCACCTGGTGCAGTATATTCTATAAACTGACCCAGGGTGGCGCAAACTAACCTAGAGTGACGCAAACTGACCTAGGGCAGTTTGAAACAAGGATATGGGTGAGGAAAACTATTCTAGGTCAGTTTAAAATGCCCTAGGTTAGTTTTGGTGATCATCGATGCAGTCTACTTTGTAAACTGACCTAGGGTGGCGCAAACTGACCTAGAGTGGCGCAAACTGACCTAGGGCAGTTTGAAACAGGGATATGGGTGAGATAAACTATTCTAGGCCAGTTTGAAACTATCCTAGGTCAGTTTGAAACAGGGATATGGGTGAGATAAACTATTCTAGGCCAGTTTGAAACTATCCTAGGTCAGTTTGAAACTACCCTAGGTCAGTTTAAAATGCCCTAGGTCAATTTTGGTGATTACCTGGTGCAGTCTACTCTGCAAACTGATCCAAAGTGGCGCAAACTGACCTAGGGCAGTTTGAAACAGGGATATGGGTAAGATAAACTATCCTAGGTCAGTTTGAAACTACCTTAAGTCAGTTTAAAATGCCTTAGGTCAGTTTTGGTGATCACCTGATACAGTCTACTCTGTAAACTGACCTAGGATGGCGCAAACTGACCTAAGACAGTTTGAAACAGAGATATGGATGAGATAAACTATCCTAGGTCAGTGTGAAACTACTCTAGGTCAGTTTAAAATGCCCTAGGTCAGTTTTGTGATCACCTGGTACAGTCTACTTTATAAACTGACCTAGGGTGGCGTAAACTGACCTAGAGTTACGCAAACTGACCTAGGGCAGTTTGAAACAGAGTTATGAGTGAGATAAACTACCCTAGGTTAGTTTTGGTGATCACCTAGTGCAGTCTACTCTATAAATCGACCTAGGGTGGCGCAAACTGACTTAGAGTGGCCCAAATAGACCTATGCCAGTTTGAAACAGAGAAATGTGTGAGATAAACTACCCTCGATCAATGCCCTAGGTCAGTTTTGGTGATCACCTGATGCATTCTACTCTATAAACTGACTTAGGGTGGCGTAAACTGACCTAGGGTGATCGTAAACTGACCTATAAGTGTTTCACCTATTGTTGAGTGTTCCTCAATGCGTTATAAATTGAAAAATATACTTTCTATGGAGTTGGAGGTCACCTAGTACAGTATGTGCTGTAAAATGACTTAGGGTGGCGTAGCAAACTAACCAATGTCAGTTTGAAACTGAGAAACGTAATCTATAAACTGGTCTAACATCTAGACCCAATTACACTCTTAGAAGCTTACGACCGGTCTACTAACCTTTAGGCACCACTAGAAGATGTTGAATTTCTAGAGAGCGACATGGTAACTTTCTCCATTATATGTATGATTTGATCCTGATGTTTCACATACCCTAATTTCTAGAGAATAACTTGAGTTATAAATATATCTAGGTATTCATATGTCTCAATAAGCAAGCTACGCACTGGGCTCTAGCTATTTGCAAACCTCGCTCCCACATGATCAAAGTTCTCGATAGCATGGAAAACAACGTCTTACAATATTGAAAGACCGAGCTGAAGTGTTTGATAATCCTGCCATCCTTGATGAACCAAACTTTCCTACTACATACGTCTATAATGATTAATATTTCATATTTTGGTATATTATATTATCTGTAGAAGGACGGTCTTTCTAAGCTATTATTTCTATTAAAGCGAGAAAAATTTCCTAACCCATCGCCTGATTGGTGGGAGGTGAGTCAGATAAAAGATTGGCCCATGCAGAGCATCCGTAATAAGCATGATTGCAGATATTTCATGATCATGTACATGGACTACCTTTGTAGGGGTTTACCTTTCATACTTTGTCAGGTAAAATCAATAACTATTATAAATGAATTAAAATTACAGAACTCCATAATTAAACCTTATGTTTGTTTCTCTGCATACAGGATGACATGCAATATGTTAGAAAGAGGGTTGCAGTTTAGATTAAAAAGGGTGTGGCACTGCAATAGAGGTACCCAATAGAGGCTATCATTTTATTTTACATATAAATTGGTTTCTGAGACTATCCTGGGGTCTTTTGACTATGTAACTTTTCTTCGAGAAAGTTTACTAGCTCACTTGTAGGTCACTTGATTTCGACGAATCATAGGTCATTTGAATAGCAGCTCTGTTCTATCTTATAATGAGAATATTATTATTCTAGATCTTGATGCAAATGTGGTCAATTGTGTGTTTACTCATAGAAGATACCTATGATAGATGTGGCATTTTATTAGAAATTAAGAGTTAGATTGATAAAAATAGGATATTTTTGTGATAACCTCTAAAAGACAGGGAAATAATTAGGGTTGGGTTGCATGAAAAATAGCATTTTTATTTATTTATCACTCTCTTTCTGCACAATGAATTTGACATTTTGGCTACAAATGATGAGATTTGTATGGGGTATTTCTTATCATTACCAAGGTGTCAAACTCGGTATCGGTCCATGGAGGACCGATACAAATTGAGTGATACGTATCGACCGATACCGATACTGATATCGATACCCGAGTTAATGCCTGATACGTATTAGTATCGGCTGATATTTGATACCATGATCATTACTCTGAATTTCTTCTGTCAAACTTCATATTTTTTTTGTTTATTTTGAGGTCAATAATTAGTTGAGAAAATTCTATTTGATTTTAGCTTACTGGTTGTGGTTCTTAGAATTTAACATTGTTGTTTTTTCTCCTATCTTTCAACATTCTGTAATAACAACAGTCAATTAAGTCAGTTGAAAAAATATCTCTAGCATGTGATTAGAAGCATTGGAAAATGGATGGTCAAGCAAGTATGGTGTTACTATAGATTTTTTTACGCCTCTATCACATGATAGAATTATTTTTTGTTTGATTAAATATGATTTATAAGATAACCCTTTGGTCTATGTGGCACCAAATATTACCAGTCTTTCTAGCAGAATATATAGCTTAAAAGTAGCTTAAAAGTACTTCCTATTTTGGCCCTTAATTTGAGTACCAAGTAGAAGTTGAGATGAAAGGGGAAATGGTCAACTATTAAATTCTTTCATGCTTGCCTTTTTGTTAATCCTTATTAATTTGTGTAAACATTGATTAGTGGGTTTGATTTGAATTTGAATTATTGGTTGAGATTTTTAAATTTAGAGATGGGTTTGAATGAGGATTAATTTTTAGATATGGTTTTGTAAATGTGACTTATAGTTGGAGCATAAAGGAAAGTGGTTTTGTAAATGTGACAATTTTTTAAAATAAAAGGAAGAGGTTTATTTATTTATTTTTCTTTTTTTTTAATATGTTATGGTTGGTGAATTTGATTCAGATTTGTATGTTGTAGCGTGTAGGGAATGAGTTTATTCAGATGGATTAATGAATTTTGTGATTGAATGATTGAACCATATTATTTTATTTTATTTTTGGATACCCAATTGGGTTGGTGACAGTGAGTTATGAACTCATGAATTTGATGTATTTTATTTTTTTTGGATACCCAATTGAGTTGGATTAAGCTGACATTTCTTGAATCCTTGGAAGGGTATTCAATAGTGGCCCCCACCATCATAGGCTCAAAGTTGTCAAAGCATGGTATGCAGTCTCGGTTTCTGCTGCATAAAGACCCATGATCTTTCGGGCATGCAAGTCAAAGACGGGCTACGTGTAGCGCCAGACGATTCCCTATCCCCCTTTGACAAGTACGGTTTCCAGTAAACCACTGGTTTTCAAAATTATCATCTGGTATAGTAACTGAGAGATAGGCATGCTTTTCACCCTGCCCCATCGCCCACAAAGTCAAGTGATTCATAACGTATTTACCCAAAACTGAGTCGACCAGGTTGAGCAGCACTGATGTGATGAATCTTGAATTCTATGGTAGAATTAATACCTCAATTTTCAAAGTTTACATAAGTGGGACACTTATTAATGACCTGCTCAAAGAATTTGGTAGGTTCAGTTTCTAGGAATAGTGAATCAGGCTTTCAACAGTTCAGTCATGATACACTATGATTTAGGGGGATTCAACAACATCGACTTGGATGTTAATGGAGTGGGGCTAATCTTACAAAAGGGTCTAGAGGTTCTTGCTTATTCTTTTTGGACTCTTTGCTAGAGATGAATATTGTCATTTCCGTATTAAAAGTTCATATCTGTTAATTACCAAATTTAGTCATTGAGATTTGGGTAACCAGGGCATATCTTGTGTTCTCTTTTTTGCATGAAGCTAATTCTATGGTGTCAAACATATCTATTTTGTCCTCTCTTATTTTGCACGAAGCTAATTCATTGGTCTGTTTTTTCATTTTACCATTGAGGGTGTATTTCTAGTAATTTACTACTCTTGCCAATCTAGTTTCTTGGATCTTTTCCCCTTTTCTTGTATTAGTGTGGTATTCAAGTGCATGTTGAAAGGCGCTGCAGATTTTCTTGTTAAGCCAATCAGGAAGAACGAACTTAGGAATTTGTGGTAGCAAGTTTGGAGAAGACGTGCTGTAAGCTCATCCTTACACTTTTTTTATACAACATGCTTTCATTATCTAAGTAGTTTGTGGTCCTTTTTTGGTATCGTATGCACTTAACTTTCTCCATTTGAGCTGAATCTCAATTTATTCATATTTGCAAATCAGTCGTGCAGTGAAGCACCTGGACATCAAGATGGGAATTTTGCACATCCTTCTGAAAATAATGCTACGAGTAATTATTTAAGTGATTATGTGGCTTCTCCGCAGAAAAATAAGGAGTATAGTGAGAAAGGGATTGATGCCCAAGTAACTGTCTTTGTGACAGCCCGGATTTCGGCACCCCGAAACCCATGCCATTAGCACGATCATCTTGACCGTGCCCCTTAGTTAAGCACGGAACATTGGCATATCAAGCAAAAACGAATTAGTAATTGAAACTGCGGAATTTAAATCTATATTAAAGTATTTCTCAAAAGACAGTTCTACCCTCATGCCTCTGCATGAATGGAGAACCGATCCGAACCATCGATGATAACAAATCATCACGGATGGTTCGCCCCAAAAGAATAGTCTCAATTTATACATGTACATTGTTTAGCCAAAACAAGGCTTGACATACCAAGCCGTACCAATCTCTATCAAAAGGCCCTCAAAGCGGCACAACGGAGTCCTCTAGAAGAAGTCCTCAGGAGGTGGCTCCAACTCTTCACCGGCCGCAAGGTCCGACTCACCGGGGTCAGCGTCTCCTGAAGCCTCGGCAACTGCTAGTAGCGGACCTGCGACGTATAGTCTATAGGGTGAGCTACATCCTAGCTCAATAGGGAACAAGACACAGTTGAACATATAAATTATTACTCACATATATTCCATGATATGCCATGCATGATGTGTCTATACAGATACTGATGAAAACAGTTAAAAGCATTACATTTTACTGGTAGTTTACTTATATCTTTATTTATTAATGAATGATGCTGAAAAGGCCTAAAGCAAAACTTAAACTTTCAACTTAAGTAATCCCCGAGCAATATAGCATCGAGCCCCAATGAGATACCCATCATCGTCATCTATATAGACACTTTTAACGTATTCCCTGGGAATACAAATAATACCCAAGCCCTCTTTCCCCTGGGAATTGGTGGCGGGGTTTCACTTGTCTCAAATCAACACTCATGGGGTGTGCTTACTATGTACGGATAAGACTCCGCACTGGCCTACGGTTTCGTCGCCGTATCGGTCACGGATATCCTGCCGTGTCAGTCGTGAATATCCCGCCACGTCGGTGGGGTACCCTATCAAACCTCAAATAACAAAAATATCGGTGCCTTATATATAGTTATTCACCGTGTAGATGTGCTATCTTATATCAGTTAGGCCCTATCAAACATGATTCAATCTTGGATACATCCCTGGGATGTATCCATTCACTTGCATCACACCTGATGCTCTTATCTCCTTACTTCTTCATCCCCTGGGGATGGCTCATTATGATTACTTTTATTTATGTCACACACACACACTTTTCCCAACTCTTTAAGAAATAAAATATTTGGAATTTCAAATCTATATCACTACATACATGCTCTTGTAAAATAAGGTACATGTTCAAGGAGTTCCCTACCTCAAGTCTTCGTTCGATCAATGCATCAAGGTTCCACGTGGCTCCTTGTGCACTAGCTCACACGTACCACCTATGGTACCACATATCATGTGAAACACATCACTAAGGATGCAATAAAGGAGGTCCAAGACCCTCCATGAAGCTTAAAGTCAAACTCAAAAGTCAATATAAACTAGCACAGTCGATTAATCGAACTCCAAAATCGATTAATCGAAAGTCAATATCGATTAATCGATTCTCAAATCGATTAATCGATATTCCCATTCGATTAATCGAAACCCAATTCGATTAATCGAAATTCTCCACTCTATCTGTCGATTCTCAATTCGAATAATCGAATTTTCAAAATCGATTAATCGATCCCAAATCGATTAATCGAAATTATAAATCGATTAATCGAATTCCCATTTCGATTAGTCGATTTCTCCAGGCTATTTTCTTTCCTCCACTGTAGTTCACTGTAGGTTCCCAGTCGATCAATCGATTTCAAATTCGATTAATCGAAATCCAAAGTCAATTAATCAAAACTCAATTCGATTAATTGAGATCGGGGTCCTCTGACTTTTCAACTTCTTGGCCAATTTCGATTAATCGAAATCCAATTTCGATTAATCGAAACCCAATTTCAATTAATCGAAACCCAATTTCGATTAATCGAAATTGTCAGATTCAGCCCCCTTTTGGCTGTTCTTCCCAATCTCTTCTCTTACTTTTTCCTCCACTTTTCTAAGTCTTTATCCTATATTTTAACCCATTTCTAACCACAATCTAACCTTTCAATCTATGCATTTAAACCACAAGAATTTTACCTTCAATCAATCTCAAATTGATTTAAATCAAGTGGTTGGAAAGGCTAGGGTTCCAGCTTTGGCTTGAACGGATCCTTCGCGTTGAGTCGGTCTCTTAAATGCTTAAATCCCCCTTCCAATCACTCACAATAACTCCTTACTCAACCCTTCTTTACTCCTCTCTCTCTCTTCTTTACTTCTCTCTCAACAACTCAAAACACAAATTTAGGGTTATTAAACCCTTTTATCTCTTTCCTCACTTGTGTGTTGAGCACATACACCGCTATAGGTGTATGCGACTTCACATTCCCATCACACACCACATAAACACTCAACCCATCACATCTCAGCCGTTAATCACACTCTATGCTAACCCTTGATCTCCTAATTGGTCAAACTTGTGACCAATCGGGCACGGATCCCAAGGTCACTGTTTAACGTGATTTTTTCGGGATGTTACAGTCTTCCCTGCCATTGGCCCATCAGTCATTTGTCCATGGAAGCTTATGCTTACTTTTTTTATAACCTGGTTGTCTGAGCCTCTTAGAGGACCCGATTAATCGCATGTTTTATCGCCTCTTGTGCAGAGTTCTTGTACGAAGCCAAACATGCCTTTCACTAATTAGATTCATAAGAAAACAGATCATTTGATTTCTTTTGAGGCCTTTTGCTGTTTCTTATTTTGAGTTTCTTGTTTATTGATCCTTTTGTGCAGGCATCTTTGGCCACAACAGACACAAGCTGCGAGTCTGTGGTTACCACTCCTCAGCATTCCCTCGGGGGATCACGAGTAACCCATTGGGTAATCTTGAACAATGACAACGAAATCTTCTGTCTCCTCCCATCGTTAAGAAGTATATTTAATTTTACTATTATTATCCTTTACTTATATATGTATTATTTTGCCGTAGTGATACCTTGGGGAGGTCTTCCAAAGAAAGTGACAAAACTATACTTCGCTATGAGAGGTTTGTAATTATTTACGAGGCTCTATATTCATATAAACCTATATATTACTCTTATCTTGTAGTATTGAAGCTGTATATCTGTAGGAATTGCGCTATTTCTGTTGGGTCTGATAGGAGAAAGCACCCTTCAAAGTAAAAGCTGCAAAGAGGAAGACCGAGTATGAAAAACCCATTGTTGCATATAACAAGCAACAGGTTATCACATAAACTAGCCTTTTTAGCATACAAAATATTTTTTTTTCCTTATTTTTGTATCCATAGCTTTGCAGGTTTCCAATGACTGATGGTTAAAACTTAGAACTAATGGGTGCAGATGTTCCTAATGGAGGTCATGGAACTCGTAGAGTTGACACCATTGGGAGAAGCACTGGTTGGATTACCAGGGGTCAATGATCTATCAATCGAGCAGCGCAAGAGGTTGACAATTGTTGTTGAACTAGTTTCAAACCCTTCTATAATATTCATGGACGAACCGACCTTTGGACTCGACGTCAGGGCTGCAGCAACTTGCCCATGTGTAGACCTCTTCCATGCCTTGGAGTTCCCAAAATTACCCTTGCCAATCCAGAAATATTTCCCCAAAATTCTTTTACTGCAGCGATTGCCAAAACAGCCCCTTTACATAGGAAACCATTTAGATTTGTTGGGACCTGAGCTGCTGCAAACTGAAGCATCAGATCTTGAGAGGTTTAGATTGCAGTGCACCCATGGTTCTTGAGGTTGCTGATGAGATCTTGAGATGTTGAAGATATGGAACAACATCGGGAAAGATGGCTTCAACAATCTGCTCGAGATATTGGAAGATGTACTCGACAGGTTGGTGAGTAAAAGGGATGAAATGCTCGAGCAACTGCTAAAGGTGTACTTTGATCATTCGAGAGGTTGAAGGTCGAAGGTCGAAGGGCTGAGAGTTGTGGTGCATTAAAAAGGTCGAGAGGTTGAAGGGCTGAGAGAGTATTGCTGGTCGACAAGATCAATGAGAATGGGGGTGCAACTTTAAGTTTTCGAGAGGATTGCTGCTGTGGATGGGAGTGCTCGACAGGTTCTGTACTTGGAGGCTTTAGCAATTAGTCGTGAGGTTCAAAGGATGCTGGAGAGGCTGCACTTCGACATCTTTGAGTTAAATATCCAACTACTTGTCGACAGGTTTGGCGTTGAAGCCAAATGCAGTTCGAGAGGTTTAGAGCAATGCAGGGAGCTGCTAATCGACATGTTAGCTGAAGCTTGGAGTGAAATCTTGAGAGGATTGAAGGCAGATTGGTTGATAGGTTTGAGCGTTTGAATAGTCGACAGGTTCAGCTGGTTTCAGAGGTTCCTATCGTGAGGATTGAGGGTGCAAGCACAGACCTCCTCGACAAGTTGCATGGGAGGTTTGGCTGGAGATGTCGACAGCTTTAAGGGGCTGCAAATGCTGGTTGACAGCTTTGAGACATCTGCTTGAGATGCTGGCTGGAGGGAACTCAAAGCTGTCGACAAGTGCTAGTATGTTGCTGTAGTTTAATAACTCGAATCTGCTGAGGCTCCACTTGACCGGATGTTGTGCCAATGCATGGACTTGCTGCATGGGTGTTCTCGACAGATTTATTGCTGCAACTGCCTTTAAATGGTGCAACTCGATAGGTGTTGTAGCTGCAAAAGCTGCTGTTGCTCTCTATTGATAGGTTCAATGCCATTCTAATTCAATAGGTTGTTGTGCCTTTATAAGTACCATTCGACGGGATTGCTGGGGACTTTGAAGTGCAACTTGATAAGTTCTAAGGTGCAGCTCTTCCTCTTCAATCTGTTGGTGTTTTGGGAGCTACACTCGATAGCTCAATATGATGGATGCAATTGTTATTTGATGGTGCACTAGACAAATTTGGAGCATTGGCTGAAGGTGTTGAGTGTGTAGCCATTTCTTTGACAGGTTTGTGAAACTGCTGCCGCATAGAATATGCTCGAGAGGTTAGAACTTGGAGTGCAAGTGCTGATAGGACTGAACTACAACTTGAAAGGATGAGGAGTTCAGCTCGAGATGTGCTGAATGCAGCTGCTTCTAGTGTGTAATTGAATGTTGGGCTGCTTTGGGTGCTCTGCTGCTGCATGGGTGCAAAGTGGATTCAGTAATCCACTTAAGAGGTGCTGCTGAAGTTATTTAAAGAATTTTCTTTTTCAGAGGTGGTGCCCACCATCTATAAAGAATTTTTTTTTCAGTTGTTTAATGAATCCAATATGCTAATTATAATATCAACTGTTCTTTTTAGTGGATGATGTTGAAGTTCATCAACCGGATGGCGAACATCCACTTAGAGTGAGAGATGTTCCAGTGAGAAAGGGAGTGATGCGCTAGTAAGTGTTTCCCCACTATCGAGCAATCTGTCTTTAAGAATAACCACTGCTTCTTATTCCGATTCATATGCTCAACGTGTTATGGGGATTTTTTAAGATTTGTTTTTGTGAATCCAGCATCTTTAAGATGCCATTCTTTCATGAACATAACTATGAACAATAATAACTGGATTAAGTTGGCCTTTTGAAATATTCATTCATGTAAATCAAGTCGTTGGTTTAGAAATTCAAGATAAATTAGGTTGTGGGGTATTATACTGTTTCCTGCAATTAGGAGGGAATAATTTGCGTGGTTTCAGTTCTTTTAATTTTCTTTTATGAGAAGTAGTATGAGAACTTTTCAACACAATACCATTTTCTTGTGTGAGAAGTAGTATGAGAACTTTTCAATACAATACCATTTTCAACTGAAGGTAGCCTGGCCTTTTAGTAAAAAGTGTTTTCTACTAACATTTTTTGTGCAAAAAATGTTGTTTAGAAAAAAAAGTAGCCAAACAAGGCCTAAGTATTCATTAAGTCAATTTCCAAATCTTATCTTATACAATATATTAAATAAATTGGTCAATTAAGGGTGCTGATGTGGATTTTTGTGAAAAATTTATTAAGAATTCTCATTTATTACATTGTAAATATCTATCTAACTCAACCAATGAGTTGGCTTTGTGTGGTGGATTCATATACCAAATTTGGTATTTTCCTCAATCTTTTCCATCTAATTGATCAAACCTTGGGTGATTCATCACGACCTTAGGAGATTCTTTAGGTTCACCTCCTCTGATTTTCTCCCCATTAGATAAATATTCAGTTCTTTCACTATAGCATTAGAATTTGTGATTTTTGATTTATGAGAAATGGTTCTTGTTTTGTTTTAGATGATGTTCTACAGATCCGACGACAAAGCAAGGGAGGAGTACATTTTCGACGAATATCTGGAGGCCTCAAAATCTGTATGGTGTAGCCAACATCTACAGCTAATATCTGGAGGCCTCAAATTTGGCCAGGTAGGGTTGGACTAAAATCCAAATCCTCCCAACCCAACCCGACCTTTCGGGTCGGGTGCTTCATGCCTGATGTGACTCGATGGGCCAAGCTTATATGATGCTTGACTTGGGCCAACACAGCCTGTTGACATGCATACATATGTTTTAACACTTCCCATAAGAATGTTATAAGACTACCTTGCCTGAGAAGTTCTCTGTTATTGTCTTCGGCACACTATTTGTTATTGTTTTCAAAATCTCTATGCGTACCTATGTTTCGTTGTTATAAAACTAGCTTTGAGCTCTTTATGATATTTTCTGACACACTATTGGTTCACTAGCGTATGGAACCTCCTTGGTCACTTATGGTAAAAAAGGTTGTTTATACATTTCTGGATACTTTTAAAAAAGGCTATTTATGCATTGGGAATTTGTCCAAGGCTGCACGCATTTATCTTTAGCCTTTTTCTATGAATTGGTCTCTTTCACATTTTGTTGGAATTGTCTTCTTTATGAGGTTCTTCTAATTTTGCCTACAAAAGATAAATGGTTGAACGAATGGGATATGTATTGCCTACCATGTAATTGAAGCTTGAGATATCTTGTACTCAAAGTTCAAGTTATTAATGGAGTTATTTTTTCTGAGTTCTTGTATGTCTTGAATCCTCTTATCATTTTTCTTTGCTACTTGACCAATTTTGGCCTCATGGTTTCAATTATGACATGAGAACTTGATTGGATTGCCGTATTTAGATAAGAACTTGGATTATCTCATTTCTCCAGAAGTCATTTCTGTAATAAAGCTTTTCAATACAGGAGCGTGACAAGTGATATATTAAGAAAGAGGCAGCTTGCACAGGTCATTAATAAGTACTTGGTGTATGGGTTAGAGCACCTTTTTCTACTGTTACTTGGGCTACTTGGTGTATGGGTTCCTTGTGTGGTTCTTGACTGTTTTAGGCTTAATTTGGGGGGGCATGTCTATTCTTTATTGCTGTGTTGGCTGCCTGCCAACATTAGATACAAAATAATGTGATCCAAGCATACAAACTAATCTTCTTGGTTTTTTTACTAGGTAAACTTGCTGATCTGGGCCTTGTTTTATTATTATAAACTTCGCTTACAGTTGACTCCTCACAAGGCCATTGAACCACTTATCACTTTACTGGATTCACCAATTCAAGCAGTTCAATAGTTAGCAGCAAATCAGCAGAAAGACGCAGCAAATCAAAAATAGGTGCGAGCTGATTAGTCCGCCTTAGGAGCCTCCTAGCCCTTCTTTTCTGGCTATGACCCTTTCCTTTGTTGCAGATGTGTAGTGCCATCGACAATCCAACGGCTGTAAATGATACGTTTGTGAACGAATCTAACAAAATTGTGTTATATATATAATTTCTCTACATGCTTTTTTCGCAAGGGTTCCTTCTGATTGAATGGAGTTTATTGATGCAGAGGTATAAGGTTAGAGAGAGACATTCTGTATCTAAATAATTCCAGTGGTTAGCGAAGGGGGCACTCCAAACAATGTGCTTTTTTAACATTGAGGCAAGCAGTGTACTCGAGAGTACAACTGGGCTGCTTTCTTGAATCTAATAGAGCATGTAAACTGTAAAGGTTTTCGATTAAGTAGCTTTATTTTATCATTTTTGGATGGGAGGAATAAGTGACGTAAATATAAAGTCCATGTACCTCGACTACTCTATTGTGTTGATTATTTGTAGCACTTCTTTGTATATTTAAAGCAATCAAAGTTGATTTTTTTTTTTTTAATATTTAAAGCACTTATTTGTAGCACTTAATGAAAATCGTTGCTTCAGCATAAAATGAGCAGTTTTCGAGTAATATTTTTCCTTTACGCAGTGAAGGCCCTCATATTGGTTGTCTTTGTTATCTTCATAGCTTATGTTAACACTCAAAACCTATGACTTTGGTTGAGAGTTGAGACAATCTACATAAGGGCTAAGGTTAAATATATGATTTTTAAATAGTATCATATAATTTTATAACTTTTTTCTTTTATTTAAATGTTTTTCTCTCTTTGTTTTTTAATTAGTAGTATTTTTTATAATGGGGATCCGGCCTCTTAGAGCATCTAAGTCCCCCAGAGTCTGCACATTACTCGTACTACTCAGTAGGGAAAAAACCTTGTGGCCAACAAGAAGTGAGATTCGTGTTCATAACCTCTGTTTCTTGAGGCATGGGCCTAGTAATTGCACCAACTCCCTCTATTTGTATGGTTTTTTATACATATATCTCCTTGGGCTTATTAAATTTCTGGTAGTCTCACGTGTTTACTAAGATACCTATGGTTTCTTTTCTATATATGATTGATGGGCATATATAGAAAAGGAAAACTATTATATACAACAAAATAGAAAACAAAATACAAAGACAAAAAAGAAGGTCAGGCCACCTCCCGCAAAGAAACTTAGTGGTGTTTAGCCATTCCCAAAAGGACCAATGTTAGCACCTTCTTTGGCCAATGGGCAAAGAATCAACTACACAAATTAGCTGACTTGGGGATAAACGAAGGGGAGGTGCAACAATGGCCTATTGTGTCTTCAATTGCGTGGATAAATCTTGTACATCGTCAAGGCGGCTTTACCAAGTTCCTTAACCAATTGATCACGCGGTTGGGGTCACTATCAACAATGTATTCGTCAGCCACCAAACTAATTAATAGCCAATTGCGTCTTCAATTGCGTGGATAAATCTTATACATCGCCAAGGCGGCTTTACCGAGTCCCTTAACCAGTTGATCACGTAGCTGAAGTCACAATCAATAATGTATTCATCGGCCACCAAACTCATTAATATCTGAATTCCACGGAAGGCAACAGCAAGCTCAACCTCGTTATTTGAACAAACTCCAATGCAAAAACTATATGTTTCCAAGGTGGATCCCTCCACATTTGTGATGAGGCCACAACCACCCACACTTCCTGGATTAGCAAAAAACACTACCATTTAGCTTTAGTGCACCTGCAGGTGGAGGCAACCAAGCTTGTGTTGAATGTGTTCTTTCCAAAATTTCTGACCAGCAAACCGAATGCTAGTTGTTTGCTATTGTTTGATTTGAATATGGGAATATTTCCTTGATCCTTCTTGCCGATTCAATAACTGTATTTGAGCATTTGAGTATAATGAATTCTAGAAATTTCGCCCTTTCAAAAAAGAATTCTCCAATTTCTCTTCTTCCTAATGACCCACAAGATTGCAAAAGGAACCAACTGCCACAACACCTTGCCGCATTTATGAAAGGGAGAAGCAAGCCATGCTGATAATAAATCCGCGAAGAATGAGGGGACCACCCAATTGATTTGGCATAAAGAGAACACATGAGACCAAATAGCCGATGCTAATTTGCATGAGAAATCAAGAGTCTTGTTGTAACAGTTGCCACATTTTGATCCTGACAATATCGGGTACGGCCTCGAGTAGGGTCATGTTTGTGCTAAAAACGAGATACAAAGAATTGATTTAGAATGTGAATGATGACTGTTAAATAGTGGAACCTTAGTGGCCCAGTATTAAGTATTAAGTGAAACAATGGTTTCAAATATATGGAGCCCTCCTTCAAGATAAAAATTTCGTAATACAATTTTAAATAATGAATAGGACTGTTTGACATATAAGGGTGTCAACCCTTTGACCAAAACCACGCAAACAAAAAGGTTGCCTCGGCAACCAATTCAATTATAATAATACACTTCTTATTTTTTTTTTAAAAATATATGTCAAACAATATTAGGAGGACATTAATATAAGTGTAAATGATTTACACTAAAGCCAATGCCTATTTTTGCTTATCTGCTATACACCTTTCTGGTGTGTGATGGCTTTATACAATAGCCAACACCAAGGCCTAACATTAGACGTTGGCTAATATCCTTAAAGCCAAAGCCACACATCCAATGACTAATACACTTGAAGTGGTATTAGTGTTATACTTAAGTTAGAAGCCTATTTTGGCTTATTTGTTATATGCACAAGAGGTGATTCCAGCCCCAAACAGCTTGTAAGCTGGTTTAAGTCGCAGCAGCCTACACGCAGGTGCATGAGTCATTTTCGGCTCTCATGCACGCAAGGTATGCAAGCCCCACAAGACCCGCCAACCTTCTTCTTCCTCCAAATTTTTGTTTAAAATTTTGCTGCAATTTCTGCTACAATTTCTGTAATCCATAGCCAAGAAACAGTGATGCTCACACACTTACGAGTTCGACAAACTCGATACCGATGTAAGTTCGGCATCATCAAAACGATGAATTCACCAAAAGGTAGGCCGTCAACGAACCAAGTACTAGACTAGGTTCATTTCATTAGTTTAATTGTAGAGAGAATATAAATTTGTGGTGTCGATTCACTAAGACCGAATCGGCAACACGAATCACAGTTTGAAAGGGATTTCAAAACCCATATTGCTCATAAAAGACACTGAAATTTTTGCACAAAAATGAATAAGAAAATCCAATTTTTTGTGTAATATATATGTAAAATATATGATCTTTATAATCATACAAAAGACCCAACCAATTGCCTAAATAAAAGAAGCCAAAGTGGAGCAGAAAACACCCCGGCAAGCCCAGCCTGATAGGCTTGCCGCGGCAACAGTGTACTCAGACCTTTGGTCAGTATTTTAGTCATACCTTTTGACTCTGAACTCTAAATGACACGATTCGTGATGCGTTGGAAAGGGGACAACGAGACCTACAACTTTTATGTTTTAATAAATTTCTAAATCTAACGTTTAAAGGGTAAAAA
The DNA here is from genome assembly GCA_021018995.1 of Chloranthus sessilifolius. Classification (NCBI taxonomy): domain Eukaryota; kingdom Viridiplantae; phylum Streptophyta; class Magnoliopsida; order Chloranthales; family Chloranthaceae; genus Chloranthus; species Chloranthus sessilifolius. The sequence goes on from CM037584.1 coordinate 198,688,622, forward strand.
AATTAGTGTCAAGTTACGGAAAGGTCCTCAACAGAAGAGCTTGTTGTGGCAACCCCTATTACTTGCTGCGGCAACCCTATTTCTGGGCCTTGTTTATGCTTTGTGCTGATATGAATGATGTCTATGTATTTAAGGCCTTAACTTCTATGAGTAAGACCCATCTAGGAGACTTATATAAGGTCTATAATGACCCTGGAAACCATTAAACTATACTAAAACTAATCTATACGCCAATGACTTAGATACTTGGTGCACATGACGCGCTCATACCGATGACTTAGTTTGGATGCGTGTGAGCACATGAATGCAAATGCAAGTATAAAATGTAACGCACAGGCTTGATCTTAAGGTAGGGAAATTACCTTTCTAATTTATGCGGTATTTTTTTATTCTCATCTAGTTAAGCAAGATATTGACATGAGCATATGTAGACCTATACGCATATTAGTTTTGACATGAATAATGATAGAGACATTACTAGGAGTTCAGTTCAGTCTAAATTAAGAATGAATATGCTAGTATCAGAGAATATTATAGTTCTGTTCATCAAGTTTGTTCATCAAGTGATAGATATCATTGTTGAGATGTGTGTTCCGATGTACTAGCTGATGTAATATCTGATTTTGAAATCGATATATTAGTCTTGAAAATGGATGAAGCTATATGGCCATGCAATGTCAATTTGAATATGCTAGCTTGATAGTTCAACTTTGAGAGTTCAGAGGTGATAGGACAGTATTGAAAATTAAGCTTTGATAATTGATAGTTCAGTATTGCTGAAAAATAAATAGGATGATCATGCTATGTTAGTTTTGGTTATGTTCATTTGATAGTTCAGCTTTAGAATTCAGACTTGATAAGTGCAGTTATGATAATTCAGCTTTAATAAAGTATTAGCTTAATTTTATGGAATAAATGGATATAAACATACTATGTTATTGTTGAGTATGCTAGTTTTTTGTTATGTACCAGCATATGAAGCTCAGTTATGCTAGGCAAGCTTTGAGACACTTTTAAGTTATTACATGATGTAGCATACTTGAGGTATATATGTGCATGATGTTCTTGTATACTTGAATCTCATACATGGTCTCGTCTTGACACTCGCTTGCTTTGGATTCAGCCAAGTGACCCTGCTAACTTAGCTCAAGGGCTTGACCAGTCTCGTATCAAGTGACCTTGTTAACATAGCTCAAGGGTTTGATTTCTTGAGCCAAGTGACCCTGCTAACTTAGCTCAAGGGCTTGACCAGTCTCGTATCAAGTGACCTTGCTAACATAGCTCAAGGGCTTGATTTATTGAGTCAAGTGACCCTGTTAACCTTGCTCAGGAGCTTAATATCCTAGTTCAAGTGATCCTGCTAACTTAAGAGCTTGACAAGTGATCCCGCTACTCGGGAGCTTGATTTTCTTGTCCTTTTACATGTCTGGTTTCAGTATGATTCCTTGATATTATCCCGCATGATTTCCTTGTCAGTACTCGTATTTGGTCAGCATGAACATGTCAGCATGAGTATGTCAGCATTGTCAGCATGATACAATAATTACATGAATTAGTACTTGTCTGTGATTTACTGCTAGGATATATTGATGCTAGAATAGACATTATATAAGATGACATGTGCTTCATTTTATTTTTACATCTAGACATGAATTGATAATCTCTTATATAAATTATCATCTTAATTGTCCCTACTGAGCTTTGATGATAGCTCATCCTACGACTTTATGTCTTAACTGCAGATACTGCTCAAGACCCTGAGCACGAGGCTGTTCCTACCTACCTACCAGCCTGAGGAGGACAAGGAGGAAGGTTCTGTTGAGGACTTCTTTCCTTGAGAGGTTTTAGAGAGAAAGAGAGAGAGTAGTGATTTTAAACATGTATAACAACAGTATGGATTAAGATAGTTTACTACTTCAGGTATATTTTCTGTTTATATTTCCTGTTTAATTTACTGCTTTAGATAAAGGAATGGATATCAGTTGTTGCCATATTTCTTCGTATCATAGTTAATTAAATTTGCTTCCGCATATGTAACACTTTGTACACGATGCCCTTGTATGACAGGATCATGTTAGGTGATCCAACAACGCGACCTTTCCCATTTTCGAGAAAGGGAAAAGTCAGGCTGTCACACTTGTGCAACCTATCTTAATTCACGTAATCTTCTCCATCATATGATCACTCGAGTGGCGTCAAGTGGTTGTTAAAACAACTAAAGTATGCATGTGATTACTTAAATTTTCTATACACCTTCAAAATCATAAATTTTATAACAACCATTGACATATCTATTTAAGAAAAGATAATATACATATCCATAAACCAAAATTCTATTTTTTAACGCTTCGATGATCTCCCACAAATGGTCGGTGTCAGGTGGACTGCAAACCTGGCTAAACGTGAAATTCAGTTCAACCAGATGGACTCGACCATTATAAAAAGACATATAATCATATGGACTTGACCATCAGAGGTGAAAAATGAATTCAAAATTATACTACGATCGCCCATTTTGACTGGAAGTACACTTCCTACACATGCGATACACCTATAGAGAATATGTCGACATTTTAAATTTACATGCTATCTGCACAAGAGATATACGTGAATCTAGCAATTACCACGATTACAAATTTCAGAATTTTTTTTACAACCCTCAACAACTTAGTATTCTTACTAAAACATGTTTCATCTACATATAATCATATCACAAAAAAAGGTAGAAATGATTTATCCATTTAGTAGTGTAGCTAAAATGACATCGCGTACAAGATGCTTTAATATGACTCTGCAAGCTTGCACACCAAAATAGAATGCAAGCGTTATGGTGCTTAATAAAAGGAACCATTAAAAGATGCTTCTCTCTACTCTCAGTCCTAACTAGTCAGATGCACCTTGACATAATTATGGAGCACCCAAAGCAGATGAAATGATAAAACTCAAATAACTGTACATCATAATTTTTAGCTCGGATAGAAAAAGGTTGAAAATAAAAGAATCACATGAAAATACTTCACATCCTCAATCACTTGCCTCCATTGAAAAGTAAACTAAGATTAGTTCAACAGTGACGAATGTTCTAGGGGCTAGTAAACTAAGATAAGTTGTACGCTAACTAGTAAAGTGAGTACTCTTTTCAGATAGCTTTGTCTGGGGCTAAAAGCAAGTTGTTCTAGATAAAATGGTTACTACTATCAAAAAAAGAGAAAATGACTACCCTTTTTCCTGGAGACTTCCACAGTTACTTATAACTGTTTTTTGTGTGGTTTTCATGGCTTGGAGGAAGGATATAAGCATTATGGATGGACATGTTATTTGCCATCCTATTTCTATGGGTTTTCCTCACGGGCTATAGTAAAGCCTTAAGGTCTCATAGTGGAGTAACAGAGAGAGTGGTTTTTTTTTTTTTGATAACGATTTGGTCGATGGAACAAATATGGTTCAGCACCTACCACTTTTAAGTCCCTGTTGTTCTAAAGATGGTGAAGACATACATGCAATAGTTAGGTGTGCAACATGGAAAACTGATGCAGGGCATAATTGGGACAGCTTCCGGGCTTCTATTGGTGTTGAATGGGAGACAGTGAATGTTGTTACCATAACTGTTGTTGTGATAGTGACAAGATGTACCACATACTCTGCCACAATTAATGTTACATTTGAATTTCAGAATTCTGTGACAGTGCTGTAATATCAGAGGCTGTTGGCTGTATTTTTTTACACTAACATCAATTTAAAGTAAGTTTTCACCTACTTAACTTGATTTTTAATAATCTTCGGCTGTGGTCTACGTTAAAAACAGAATGAATGTTGAAACTCTGCTGGAAGATGAAGCTTATCATTAACTGGACCTATCTTTTCAATAATTTGATAGGGTCAGTAAAACTTGAGAGAAAACTTTTTGGCATTTCTTATAGCTATAGATTATTGACGATATGTTGTAGCTTTAAGCATACCCAATCACGAACTAAATATTCACATTGATCCTACATGCATTTCTTGGTCTCAAAACTATGGCCCACCTCAATGAATTTTTTCATTTCTATAGGATTTACTACGTTTTAAGTGTATAATTAATTTATTATAAATTCAAACACTGCTATCTATAGTAACTTAAGAAATTCTAGTGATAATGTGATATGAGTTTAGTTACTTGTTGATGCTTCTTTGATACTAAAATTATGAATCATCCATTAATGTGGAATCACCTAAAAGTAGGGGGTGCAGATTCGGGTAACCGAAGCTAAAGTTTTTGGGTTTCGGGTCGGTTTAGGCTGAACTAAACTGAAATGATTTGGTTTATTTTTCGTTTGAAAAATTGGAACTAAAACCGAATTGAAACTGGAAAATGGATTCGATTTTAGTTTCTTATATATATATATATATATATATATATATATATATATATATATATATATATATATATATATTAATTTGTTTGTTTTTTGGTTTTTTATTTATATTTTTTCTATTTTTTTTAGGTTATTTATACCCATCTAGTTTTTGGTTTTGGCCACCCAAAACTGAACTGATTGGGATTCATTTTCGGTTCTTTCGGTTCAATTTCGGTTACTTCGGCGAATTGGTTTTTGAGTCGGTTTTGGTTTTCTATATAATAAACCTTAGGTGCTTGAAATAAAAATTGTGTATGTGGCATAAGTTCCATCTTGTTCTCTGCTTCCAGTATAAAAATCATGGAGTTTATGATGGAGAATATTGCTAATTGGAGATATTATTTGTTCTTACTAGTTGTTACTACTATTAGATTAAAAATGCAATGCTATTTCTTGATTTGGCTCACTAGGAGGGAATGCTCTGGTTAAATGCAGTTAGCTCAAGATGGGGAAACGGATTCATCCGCTTTAAAAACTCTTGTTGTGAAAATTATATACTGGTTAGATTATGACAATAACCTTAGAGGGTATGATTCAGGTTCATCTCCATTTATAAAAATTAAGTCAAGACAAGATATGCAAATAAAGTGTAGTCCTAATTCATTTGTTATAGACCCACCAACTGGCAAGGAAGCTCAGCTTTTACTGAATCAAAGTTGGATCGATGTTGAGAAATTGATGTTAAGAGCTATAGCCTGCTATAGACATACTCTTTTGCTTGAAGTTCATAGAGAGCTAAGCAGAAATGGTCACATCTGCCAGTTTACAAAGTAGACTGCACCAGATGATCACCAAAACTGACCTAGGGCATTTTAAATTGACCTAGGATAGTTTCAAACTGACCTAGGGTAGTTTATCTCACCCATATCTCTGCTTCAAACTGTCCTAGGTCAGTTTGAGCCACCCTAGGTCAGTTTACAGAGTAAACTACACCAGGTGATCACCAAAACTGACCTAGGGCATTTTAAACTGGCCTAGGATAGTTTATCTCACCCACATCTCTGTTTCAAACTGCCCTAGGTCAGTTTGCGCCACTCTAGGTTTGTTTGCGCCACCCTAGGTCAGTTTGCAAAGTAGATTGCACCAGGTGATCACCAAAGCTGACCTAAGGTAGTTTCAAAGTGACCTAGGATAGTTTATCTCACTCATATCCCTATTTCAAACTGTCCTAGGTCAGTTTGCACCACTTTAGGTCAATTTGCGCCACCTTAGGTCAGTTTATAGAGTAGACTGCACAAGGTGATCGCCAAAACTGACCTAGGACATTTTAAACTGACATAGGGTAGTTTCAAACTGACCTAGGGTAGTTTATCTCACCCATATCCCTGTTTCAAACTGCCTTAGGTCAGTTTGCGCCACCTTAGGTCAGTTTACAGAATAGACTGCATCAGGTGATCACTAAAACTGGCATAGGGTATTTTAAACTGACCTAGGGTAGTTTCAAACTGACCTAGGGTAGTTTATCTCACCCATATCTCTGTTTCAAACTGTCCTAAGTCAGTTTGCACCACTCTAGATCAATTTGCGCTGCCTTAGATCAGTTTACAGAGTAGACTGCACTAGGTGATCACTAAAACTGACCTAGGGCATTTTAAACTGACCTAAAATAGCTTCAAACTAATCGAGGATAGTTTGTCTCACTCATTTCTCTATTTCAAACTGACATAGGTCAGTTTGCGCCACTCTAGGTCAGTATGTGCCACCCTAGGTCAATTTACGGAGTAAACTGAACCAGGTGATCCAACCATAACATGAAAAAATTAACCTAGGGCAGCTTATCTAGCCTGTTTCTGACTTTGATGTGAAGAAATAAAGAAAAAATGAGTGAGAAAAAAGAATCGTTGAGAGAGAGAGAGAGAAAAAAAATTCTGCTGTTTTCTTCGCCGGCGAGGTTTGCACGAAGAAGCAGAGGAACAAGCGTGAGAAGGAAAGGAAGAGAGGAGAAAGAAGGAATAGTGTAGGATTAATACCCTTTATATATGAAGGACATTTTAGTCTAAAAAACTAAAAGAGGACTTCCTATGGTATTTATGACTTAAAGGGTTTGGTTGGGATAAATCAGGATAATGGGAGATTTTTAAGGGAAATTGGCCTTTTTTATATTGGGTATATGAGTAATGTTGTTGGGAATTAAATAATAAATAATTCAGTGGTTGAGTGGAACTTAGAAATAAATGAGTTAGTATTTCCAGCTTGGCCTAATGGGTTAGGACTTGGAATTTTGAACCCAAGCCCAAACCTATGACAGGTCGGGTCGTTTGACTTTGACCCATCGAGTTGACTTGATGGGTTGAAACTCTCTTGTGCTGGTGTCTTCATTAATCTCTAATGATTGTACAAGTGGAACCATCCCAACCGTGTTTCAAACTTTCGGCCGATAATTTATACTGTCGGCCAAAATTTATAGGTTTCGTTCCTCACCGAAACGAAAACAACACTTAAAATTTCGATCAAATTATGTATGGCAATAAAATTTTCAGCTGGAATTTCAACTAAAATTCAAAATTAATGCCTAAAATTTCATTCAAATTTTTTATTTCGGTCATGCTCGAAACTAAAAACAAAACCGATATTTTGATCCTTGATCCCAACCGTCCAATCAATTGACCACTTCTTTTATGAACTATATATTGGAAATTGCATGTATTAGACATTATAACCTTTCATCAACTACTTTTGATGAACTGTTGCATATATTTTATTGACCAGAGGCATAAAATCTATGATCTATATCCAAGTGAGCGTGCACTGATTTCTAGTAGAGATTGAGGGCACTACCATGATCCTTGATCCTGACCGTCTAATGATACACTCATGATCTAAAGATCGATCTCATGAGATGTTGGGATGACAAGCAATCTTCATCGTCTGATTCAATGCAGTCGATATGTTTCAGCGTGGGTGAACTCAAAGATTTCATGGGTGGATTTAAAGGTACTCCTTTTAGAATGATGGTGGTAAGCTATAATGACATGACTTGTAATAAAGGTGAATGAAGGGCCTTTTAGAATGGTGGTAAACTATAATGGCAAGACTTGTAAATATAAATGAATGAAGGGCCTTTTTAAATGGTTTTATATTTAGAATATTGGTTTTATTAAGGGCAAAATAGTCGTTTCAGTCTATAAACTCACGGCTAATTAATGGCAGGGGGGTATATGAAACAAAAACACAAAAGTAAGGGCTGCAGAATAAATACCCATAACTTAGGGGGTTTGATGCAATATCGGCATATCTCAGGGGGGGTATATGCAAAAACCCCAACTTTTAAAAGTTTAACCCTAATTAGTAAAGTTGGCACCACCCATCACTTTACAAAAAGGTGCTACGTGTTGCGCCTATATCAATAGGTGCAGACATATCTCTACGCCTGAGCGCATATCCCCGACCCTCTATATGATAGAGGAGAAAATATGCCAAAGCATAGAGATATCTTTACACCTTTTAATATGGGTGCGACATGTAGCGCCTTCTTTGTAAAGTGATAGATGGCATGAGACCCACTTTATTAATTAGAGTTAAAACTTTTAAAATATTTTAAAAGCTATATTTTCTTTCAATCGTCATTCTAAACTTTTTGTAGAAGTCTCTTTCTTTTCTCTCTCTTCTCTTATTTTTTTTAAAAAAATGAAGAGAGAGAAAAAAATAGACTTTTAAAAAGTCAATAATAACGGTTGGAAGGATATATAACTTTTAAAATATTTTAAAAGTCTAACCTTAGTTAATAAAGTAGCTCCCATACCACCTATCATTTCACAAAAAAGTATTACGTATCGTGCCCATATCAATAAGCACAATGATATTTCTATACCTGGGCACATATTCCGACCCTCTCTCTTTCTATATATATAATGATTGTTTTTATAACACTATTATGTATAATGATATTTTAATAAAAGCAATATTATTCTTGTAAGAAAGTTACTGTTTCACAAAAAACTATACTAATAGCATTATTATTGTTTTTTGAGAAAAAAATTGAAACTAAACTACAATTACAACTTGAAAGCCAAACAAGGATAAGGGCTCATCCTTATCATTATAGCCTTATTTATTTACGGTCAACTTTTTGAGGTTTATTTCTCAAAAACTCAAAAAGTTAAGTTATCTTTACCCTTTGTGAGTTTTATTTCTCCAATCGTTTTTTATAAAAGTTAAGTTATCTTTTAACTTGAGAATCCTTTGTATCCTTTTTCACTACTTTTAGTCTTGATTGATTTTCATAATCTCTTACTTCCTTGGGAAGGCTAACAAACACTCTTGAGTTATTATTTCAAAGTATAACTTCGCTAGTAGCCCCGTCAAATAATAATTGAAGTCTATCATTAAAGTGTGATTTATCATTGTGCCACACATGTATGATCAATCTATATTGCCTAAGTGGCAATCCATTATTGGAATATGTACCAGCCAAAGTATTATGCTTCTAAGTTGATTTAATCCACCTGATTGGTGAACTTTAGCACCAACCATCAAAACAAAGAGCAATCGTTGATATTAGAGTGCACAGATCAGATGATTTTGATCCCCCAAAGTGTTATTTTTTAACCCATGACCCTTCAATTGATAATATATCACTTTGATGGTATGAATTTTCAAGATCTTAAGCCAATAAATGGTATAAGATCATTTAACACCATTTGGTATTTAAATGACGGTCCCTAAATAATTATGTAAATGTGGTGATTGTTCATCTTTGATTAACCTAAAAATTGTATCACTAAACAAAATAGGGAAAAAAAATAGTTTAAATTCCTATTGTTACTCACCTTCAGGATGAGAAAAACACTTCGATTTTTGTTGAATTTATGGAGCCGTTTAATTCCGTATCAAAAAAAAAATGAGACTTTTAATTGTTATGAGGCTATTTTGGTCCGAGCGTCAATCTTAGCAAGACTAAAACTTCACCACTTGGCTTCGTCAGGCTGAGTTTAGCAAGCGCGACGGGATTTCCAGTCAGCTCAGCTTACTGGTTTCCATTGAGAAGGCCTTTGATTATTCACCCCCTTGGGATGGAATCTGGAAAGTTAAAGGCCCCCACAAGACATATGGGTTTTGCATGGTCGACACCTTAATCCGCAGGAGGCTTGCTATATTGAATAGACGCATCATGTGTTGGACCAAGACTGAATGTGCTTCAGACAAGATAGAATCTAAATTGTATGTGCATGCTAAGATCCTGCTGTGGCGACTCGATGGCAGAACGTCATCATCATTCCCATCTCAAGGAGGCTCCCCAGATCTGCTCCTTGCCCCCGTCAGTTTTCTCGACAAAATGGAGTGAGCACAAATCCAGAATTTTCAAAGGAAAATTCAGAGCTCACCCCTTGCTCATCAGCAACATTCTCAGGGACATTCTGCTTTGGGGCCTTGTCTGGGGTTTATCTACTAGGATTAGAGGCTCTCGGGTCTGTCTTATTCACTCCTGAGATGTGTAAAGCCCTAACTTCTCACAAGAACTAAGGGCATATGTGCTTATCTGTTTCACATTCAAAAACTGTACAAAGATGTCCTTGGTGCTGGAAATATCGAAATCATACTATTTTTTTAATGTATATATCCGCACGGATAAAAAACAGTTATAGAGAGCAGTTGTGAAATAATAAAATGCTTGCACAGAACCATGTCAAGGAGCGAAAGGAAAAATGGGATGCACATTACTGCAATAATAGCTACAATTGACACCTGGGTTTGAAACCCACTCACTACTGCTGAGCACACTGTACCCTTTGGGCGCCACCGGATGCTTCATCATCCTCGTCATAGGCCTCTTGGGCCTGGGCATGTTTCCTCCGCATCTCCTCCTCAATGTTGACATCATGCAGTGTCGTCTCCTCACACTCATCTAATTCCATGTCTGTCATCATCTGGGTCGACGACTTTGATGGAAGTACCGTCTCCAGAGCCTTGCACTGTTCTGGAGTCATAGAATCTGGGAATTCCACAGTGAAGTGGATGTACAGCTTGCCCCTCATGAAAGGCCTCTGGTACATTGGCATCCCTTCATCATTTATCGCCTTGAATTGATCTGAGAGATGAGAGCAGTTGGCCACAATTCATACAAATAGATCACAATTAGGCCATCAAAAGAGATAACACAAGTGGTTACTAATATATAGTTTGGCAACACTCCCACAGGCCAGATCCCAGATTTTTGTTTTGGAAACCAAAAACACAATAAAGAACGCCAGAACACCTTGGTAAGGATGGCTTCTGGAACTGGTTCTCACTTGCAAATAACAATTTTCGCAGGAATCAGTTTCAAGTAAAATCCTGCTGAAAACTGGAGACAGTAAAAACCTGCTTCCAGAGTCCACTTTTACAGGAATCACTTGTTAGTGAAATCAGCTCTCCAATGGAGTATTAACAATCAGGGCCTAAGATGTTGGGAGATAATGGCAAGAGCACTGAAAATCATTCATTAAGTCACACAACTGCACATTTACACAGCATATTTGGTAATTTAAAGGAAAAAGGAACTGTTTTTCTTAGTCTGGTGAGTTTAACATTATACTAAGCAGGTGCTGATGAGCTTACCAGGCTTGACAACTTCCCCAGGGATGGATTTGATGAGCAGTTGTCTGTTATCCAGGTGGGTTAGAACAAATTGAAAGCCACAAAGTGCCTCGGTGAGGGACAGCGTATGCTCAACAAATAGATCATCGCCCTTTCTCTTGAACTTGGGATGCTCCTTTTGTTGGAGGACAAACACAATGTCACCTGTTATAGCATCTGGCTGCATGTTTTGGATTATCAACAAAATGGGTCAGGTCTGGCAATAAATCTATCACAATTCTCTATGTGCATACTGTGGTCTCATAACAAAGCAGTGATGCAGAAGAGCACATACACAAGCTTCTATAAGATTACAAATGTGCATATCCTGCATTCCCGCTTGCTATATAAGTTTAAAAGTTGTTTGTTTAAAAGATTCAAAAGGAAGACCGCTAGCAGAATCAGACCTCGAGGAAACTCTCATCAAGTTTTCAAGTTGGATGATGAGCTTGTTTTGTGGTACCGATTTTTACTTTTTTTTTTTTTTTTTTCAAACAATGAAGTGACTCAACTGTTTTTTTCCGCACTAAAAACATTGTGAGCAAGCCAACCCCATAGATTTAAAGTTCTTGTTTAAAGACTTCATAATTGTAAATAGGTAAAAGCAAAATAAATTTGGGCAGCAACTGGAAGCGAGCATACCGCTTCATCAGCTTCCCCAGGGAAGGTAATCCTCTGGCCATTCTGCATTCCTTTCTCAACATGGACTTCGAGTACTTTCTTTTCCTGTACGACCTTCTCGCCTTTGCACTGTGGGCATCTGTCCTTGTCATTGATAGTTTCTCCAGTTCCCTTGCAGTCATTGCAAGGGTGCTGCATCTGTTGTATCATGGAAGGCCCCAGGTGACGTATTGAAACCTTCATGCCAGATCCTTGACAACTGGGGCATGTCATTGAAGCACCCGATTTTGATCCTTTGCTGCCATCAATTAAACCATATTTCCTAGTTAGTATTATTACTGATTACCTCATGTGAGAGCAGCCCAGGGTTTCATGGATCTTGATTCTATCACTCACCCCTTACACTTGGAGCAGAGGATGTTTCGTGAAAGCGACAGTTTCTTTGATGTCCCACTGTATAGATCCTCCAGAGAAACTTTCAGAGGATGAATGACATCCTCTCCCCTTCTTTGCCTTCGTCCTCGGCTACTTCCGCCACCTGGACCATCAAGAACAATAAATAATTCAGACTCCCACAACCATCTCTAATGGTGCAAGAAAACAACAAGGACAACATAATTTTGATCTTCATGTGTAGAGCAGCGCTCAGGTCCTCTTGGGAGAGCCTGGTATTGGATCCATTCAATTTAAATAACCTTGAAATAAGAGGGTTCTGTCATTAAAAGCATAAGAAAGACATGGACAGTTTCAGGTATTTATACTTATATACAGTTTAGACCTGATGGAGATCAATAACCAAAGGAGATGATGTTAGATAATATACAATAGTTTTTTCTCACTGCCCATCAAAGTCCCATGTAGCAGTGTCTCTAAAATAGGGGAACCAGAGTCTCTACGAAGGGCCTGAGCACATGGATCAAAATACCGGAAAACCGATGCGTATCGTCCGAGCCTAAAACCGGTACGTATCGGACCGTACTGGACGATACATTGAATGTATCGTCCGGGTAAATGCATATATAAGAACGATACCCCCCTTTCAAAATACCGTATCGTTCGGGTCTAATACCGATACGTATCGGTATCGGACGAAATTTTGATCCATGCCTGAGCACCACCATTCATCTATATTCTTCCAAGCAGGAGAAATCCAGACAACCATGCACGCTTCAAAGCTTATTTACTATTTAAATAAAATATCATAGTGGAATTAAGAATATGTCTTCAAGAGCAAGCTAAAACTATTTCCTTTGGAGTTAAGTACCAGCCAAATTTTAGGCTGATAGCAACTCATTTAGCATCACAAAAAATTAAAGCAGCCTTTATCATGCAATACAAGAAACCAAAAAATCAAAATCCATAATCTTACCAATTGAAAATTTATAATAATAAACCGTACTATGAAACTTTCGAGTTCCTTAAGCAGTACAGAAATTCAAATCTATCACTCCAAGATGTGATAAGTGTCAATGAACGCTTTACCTCCAAAGGGATTGCCACCACCAAAGAAGGACTGGAAAATATCGAACGGGTCATGACCACCTGCTCCTCCACCCATTCCTTCCTTAAGAGCATCTTCTCCATACTGATCATAAATTTCACGTTTCTCCAGATCACTTAAAACCTCATAAGCTTGAGCTAGCTCTTTGAACTGCATGTAATAGATTACATCAAGTTTTATAATACAACAGCAACAAGAAGCTGATATCTCACAGCCATAGTTTGGGGTTCAATCAAACAAAAAATTTAGAAGGTAATCAAGTAATTAATTTAGGAAACAATTACACAAAGCAATTGAAACTCGGGATTACGTTCATCAGTCCATGTTGGAAGTTGGCTTTAAATGGAAGAACTGAAGTGAAGTCACTTGTGAAATAAGTCATGGGGTGGACGCTCAAGAACCTTCTGGTTGCTATGTTACTACTAATAGAATACAGTTTAAACATTTTATCTATTGAAGGCATGGTTTTTTGGTGCTTTGTTTGTTGTGTGGAGTAAACAGTTAGCATTTAGCGTGCTCCACCATTCAACAGTGCTCAGAAAAAGCTTTGCCTTGATTCTGTACTGGTGTTCCCTCCTTTGAGCAGTGCAATAGAAGATGCTGCCAGAATCTCCACGACTCCACAAGAAGTCATTACTTCTATTTTTTGTTTTAGCATCTTATTATCAGCACTGTATCATTAATTGATTATTGTGTAGGACCTAATTGTGACTATTACTGATATGGGGAAGATTCTCCGCATTGCCAGTCCCAAGCCCAGATGAGAAAGGAGGAGGGTCAATGTTTGATTGGCAGCCAGCTGTAAAAAAGCCTGCCAAATCCCTATGATGATTTGATATAGGAAAGATTGTTTCAATACTGATTTGTAAAGAAGTGCTCTTAAAACTTAAACAGAACAATCCAACATGGAAGGTAAGCATAGAAAAACAGATTATCATTGGGCATCATATATTGGTATCTAGATCCACATTTATTTAAGATTACAAACAAAGACGACCATAGCCAAGTGGTCATAGAGAGTACATGATGAGTCTAGAACTGACTAGCACTCAAAGCTAGCCCTAAGGGGGTGTCAAGTGGGGTGGAGGAAACAGGCCCCCGATCTGCTTAGGCCACCAACCCACATGTACGTTTAAAAGAAAAAAGAAAAAAGAAAAAAGAAAAAAAAAATTACATTGCCGATAAATAGTACGAAAACGATCTCCATCGTCTGATTCATGGCAGTAAACAATTTTAAACGTATGTTTTATTCACAGAAAAACGGGTGCAAATAACGCCACCCTAAGGGCTGTTCCTACTTATTTTTGGAATAATTTTAGGGGAGATTTCTCCCTCACTTATTTTCGGACTAATAGATTTCTCTGCTACCATACTTGTGGAAGAATTTATAGAGAGATTTCTCTCACAAGAGGCTTTGTGATGCGGAATTTGGGTCTGCATGTTCGAATTGAGGCCAGGTCAAACAAAAAAAAAATGGTGCGATTCCAAAGATTCCTTTGTTTTTTTTTTTAATTTCTATTTTATTCCGAAAATCAAAAACCTTGATCTTATCGTACGGAACTTATGCTATTTTAGGGTTTTAGCGTGCCCATCTTGCATCAACGGCATAACTCAAGTTAGGTGATTACACAACACACTACACACCCACACAGAGACACATAAACACACACACTTAAGGGGAGAAAATTCATATTGTAAACAACTATAATATTATTTGTGCCTAAAAGCTCAGGCACAAGAGCTGCAGGAGTGCCTTTGACTATAGGAGTTTCATAAATCCTAATGAAGAAAAAAGGAGAAAAGGAGGGTTTTTGAATACAATAAGCCAGTTGCAGCATGGTTGAAGCTGGTGATATTAATATAGTAAAGCAGTTGCAGCAAGGTTGGAGCCAGTGATACCAAGACTCACACTAGAGAGAGGTTCAAGGTGAAGCCAAAGATATAAAAAGATATTGAGTACGAAATTAAGGGTTAAGTAAAATAGATAAAAGCAAACATGCCTATGACTACGAACAACTGAATGAAAAGTTTTCATCCTCTACAATCTCTCTAAATTCACTATGTTGATAACCAACTTCAACCAGCTTTATTGGGCTTGTATCACCAGTTTGGGTGGGTAGGGGGGTCTTCATCAGGTAGATAAGCTGGGATATAACCTGCTTACCACGAGGTTGTAAACGCTTACAAAAGAAAAGAACTGACTCTCTATACCAACACGTGATAAACTTGTCAAGCCTATAGAAGCCTTTTAGCCACTAAATTATGTAAAACGATGAATTTTGCAACTTTGGGCTTTTTAATCTTGGTGGGTGGGGGCTCAGATCTATAAAAGCGAGTGTCTGACAGGATTGATTGGGGATAAAAAAAGGGTCTTTCATAAGTGACGCCCTATTCATGTTAGAAGTGATTTATATTCGTTGTGATCATGCTACAGAATCACTTTATGTCTGGTTCCAATCGTATGATCTTATTTACAACATGATCCAACTATAAAACCTTCCAAGAATCCTTTCAGACAAAGATCCAAAGTATTTATACCAAA
The DNA here is from genome assembly GCA_021018995.1 of Chloranthus sessilifolius. Taxonomy (NCBI): domain Eukaryota; kingdom Viridiplantae; phylum Streptophyta; class Magnoliopsida; order Chloranthales; family Chloranthaceae; genus Chloranthus; species Chloranthus sessilifolius. Next base: position 198,704,238 of record CM037584.1, read on the forward strand.
GCTACTTACTACCAAATTCAAGAAAAATACGAAAATTTCAAGATATGCATCACAGATTCACGGATCCTAGAGAATTCACCAATGGATCGTCAAATAAAATTGACAAATTGCAAAAAAAATCGACAAATTATATGTTCTTATATCACCAGAAACAAATTTTATCATCATCCAAGACACTCAAACCACATGTTAATAGAAATTTCGATCAAAATTTTCATTTTTCATTCAAAACAACAGATTGACGTTCCGAAACGTCTTCTATATAAAAAAGAAAAAGAAAAAAAGAATACCTTCTCAGGGTCTCCTCCTTTATCAGGATGATTCTTAATGGCAGCTTTTCTGTAAGCCTTCTTGAGATCATCTTGCGAAGCCGTCTTGGACACCCCGAGGATCTCATAATACCTCGTGTTATCGCTCTTCTTTGGACCTCCTCGACCAAACATCTTCTCTTCTCTTCTCTTCTCTTCCACAGAGCGATCGATCAAATGCTCGAATGCCAAACCCTAAAATCAACCTTTTATTTATTTGCTTCAATGCGAGAGATGCTCCTCTCGCGCTTTACAACGGCTTATATTAGAAGAAGAGTGTAGAAACTTCTTTACTTTTCCAAGGTCTGAGTGAAAATCTTCACCGCCAATTTTTCATCAGACGGTTTCTGGGAAACTTTCTAGATACTTCGTCACCGAAGCATGGACTTCTGGCTGAGTTTTCTCTTTATGGATTACCGTCCTACTTCGTTTTAAAATCAGTGTAAGCATCTCTTTGCTCGAGACTTTTCCCATGATTCGTGCAAGTATGTGGTTCACAAAATCCTGTGGCAAGCGGGTGTTGTACTCGTTTCCAAGTTTCCAGGAACCTTGGATCTATAAATGGGTCGGGTTTGTTCACTACCCGACCCATCTTATCTAACTTGCGTCAGGCACACAAGTGATCCGTTAATTTTGGGTGGAAGTGGGCATACCTGTTAGAATATTCTCACATCGGTTGTGGGGCCTTGGGTTTTATATGACCTAGGCAAATCTCACCTTATAAGCCAATTTTGAGAAGTTGAGTTAGGCCCATAAAATTATTACATGATATTAAATTATATATTTCTTTACTCCACATCACCCGATTCAATTGTTCATGTGATTTGGCTTGACTCATTCTTGCTAACACGTGCGGGAGAGTATTAGAATAGTCCCACATCAATTGTGGGCTGGAGGCCTTGGGTTATATATAATATGGGCAAACCTCACTTTACAAGCTAATTTGTGTGAGGTTGAGCTAGGTCTATGAAATAATTACAATACTCACGCAATTCTACAAATTATTTGTGTAATAATTTGTAAAATTCTCAAATTATAAATGAATAATTCAAGATTTTTTTAAGAAGTCATGATCTCTTTTGTTTCTTGATTTTTTTAAAAATACTTTTTAATCTTATTTTTACTTTTTTCTCTAATTTTCTCTTTTTTTTTCCAAATTTTATTGAATTTTTTCAAATTTTAACCTTTTTGAATTATTGTCAAACCCGTGACTATGGAAGGGAGTTGGGGTCAATGGAGAAAATGACTTATTAGTACTCGCAAATGCATGTGGGACACTTGTTTGATAAAAATAGGTCTTAATCTAGCCCAAAAAATATAATCAAGTAGGGCAGGGCCGGGGTTTTTTTTTTTTAATTGGCCTTTTTGTTTTAGCACAAACATGACTGAAATTAGGGTTTAGGGTCGAGCCAGATTTAGGCCAATCTAAGCTTTTTTGCTAATATAATCAGCTTGGGTGAGTTTGGCCAAGTTCGTATGAAGCTTTGATCAGCTCGATTATTTTTTGACGTATTTCATCATAAATATTGAGATCAAGTCCATCAAATCATTCATAAGATATGTTAGTTTCACATGCACACATTTGAGAAAATAAATGGAACATCAAAATTGTAAGGGCTCAATACCTAACACTGACTCTTTAAAGTTCTAGATTCATGAAGTCAATCAACCCCACAATTTCTCCACTTGCTCCCCCCTGATCCTACAGCAGTCCAAAAGAGAGAGTGGGTGGTAGAGAGTCAGTGTGATGCCCCTCATCTCCTATCATTGATTGGAAATGGTGGGTTCTCTCCACTACTAAACAATTTACCAAACCCTAAATAATAGAGAAAATCAGAAAAACAAACACACAAGTGTTAGGTATGGTTGGTTGAGTGCTACATTTGAGCTTAATTGGTTTCTCAGCACTCTCATTTAAACCCCATTTAGATGGTCTTATAAATAGTTGAGCAATCCAACGTTAAAGTGATAGCTAACTCATATAACTATGGGTGGGACTCAAAAATCACACTTTTAAAGAGACTTAAGCTACTTATTGTGTGCACATTAACATTAACATTGGGTTCTTTTTTGAAATTTTTTATGTAGCTGATATTAAATTAGTGTAGTAATTGGATTGATTGCATATCCTTATTGGATTGATGGGACATGCTGCAATCCAATGGTTGACTGCCAATTGAACTTAAGATAAATGTTAATCATCCAGTATCTATCACACGGCATTGCATTACTCACCTACGAATAAAAGTTAATTTGACCAAAACAATCAAACGGCTGAGAGAGAAATGCTCCTGTAATTTTTTATGACTTGTGTACTGGATGGAATGAGGGATTAGAGAAGGAGAAAATTAATAAGTACCTTTAAATTCACCCACTGAATCTTTCAGTTTACTCACATTGAATAACATTGACTGCGTTCATTTAGATGATGGAGATCATTTATGTTCCAAATCTCTTAAAAGATGGATCTTGAGATCATGGGCGCACTATCAAAAGGTTAGTTTTTTATTTTATGTGGCACAAATCTAAAAAAAGTGACCCTAATATCACGCGCAAGCTTAAAATTGATTTTGAGGTCATTTTTTAAGTGCATACCGTATTAAATAAAAAAATTGGCCGTCTAATAGTATGCTCATGATCTCAAAATTTATAATATGAAATATTGAGACGATAAATAATATTCATGATTTAATTCACTGCAGTCAATGTGTTATTTATCATTTAATTCATTGCAATTAATGTGTTTAATTAGTGTGAGTGAGCTCAAAGATCTGATGGATGAATTTAAGGGTACTCAAAATTAATTGGACGTGAACGCCGTTGACGGAGAGTAGATATATGCTGTTGTAGTGAGTCTACTGACGCAATGCAGCTTCTGTCGGTGGGTGAACACTTTTTATTACAAATTTACAAGCCGAGAGAGAGAGAGAGAGAGAGAGAGAGAGAGAGAGAGAGAGAGGGAGGGGAGAGTGCCGCCACATCATCATCTGCCCTTCACGTGTCTCTCTCCAACCAACTCTGAAATAAGTAATCGTACACTCTTGTCATTGGATCCTAAGCTATGGTAGGAGACAAGTGTTTGTTATTAATTTAAACACCACTTTCGCATTTAAGTGATCTTATACCATTAATAATTTAAGATAGGGGTAATCTCCATCGTCAAAGTGATAGATTATCAATTGAAAGACAATGAGCCCATAAATTATATTTTTGAGAGTTATGAATCATTCAATCGGTGAACTTTAATACTAACAATTGTTGTTAGTTTGATGACTGATATTAAAGTTCACCAATCAAATAATTAATATCGACTTATATATATATTTATTTGAGATAAGATATGTTCTAATGATAGATTGTCACTTAGATAATTTAAATTGAATATAAATATTTACATATTAAATCATACTTAGAAGTGTCATATTAGACTGGGCTCCAGCCGAAGCTCAACCCATTGACGGCCTTAATCACATTTTAATGATGTTAGATAAAAAAATATAATTTTAATAGTGCAAGATTATAAACACCATTTTTGTGTTTAAATATGGGTCATAGGAGTTATCCCTATTAAATTAGATTCAACATTGACTTAGAGAGAGAGAGGGTCACTTTGCAATCTCAGAACTGGATCCGATATCCATATGATGTGGTTGTAAAATACCTGGCAGCAGAGAAATGATGCCACCGATTCTATGGTGAGCCGGTCGGTCGGCTGGTACTGGCGATATATGGGCATGCATTACCTACTTAATAGACATCTCATCTAAGAGAATGCCACCAGTGCCATATTATTCATTTATTAATGGATGGATGAATAACCAATAAGACTTATGGCCGTCTTTTAAGTACGCTTCACTAGGGAGGAGGTCGTGGGTGGGTTCGATGCTTGTCTCTCACGCTGTTTCTCACCTTTGTTTTTATCAGGTATGGGTTAGATTTTGTTAGTTAATCTTCATTATTATAATTGGTGCTCTTTTATGCTGCTCTCCAACTATTATATGTGTATGCGTGCTTGCTCCTCGATTCTCGAGACTGTCTCAGCCTAAAAGTGGCCGTATAAAAAAAATACACTTCACTAGTTTGAATACGGAAAATTTTGGGTTAAAAAAAAAGCCTTTGACCTTTAAATAAAAGGCAAAGAGTAGAATCTTTTTTATCATAAAATTTTAGGAGATATAGCATTCATTTGGAAGATTAGGTGCTGCATGTTTACGAACAAGATAGATAAACAATTATCTAAATATAAATTTTTTTCATTATATAATTTATGGTTAAAGGCAAAAAGCTCAAATAGAAAAAAAATTATGTGAAAAACCCATATCTTGGATTTATGAAATGAAGTGGAAAATCCAAAATTTTATCCATCATGAGTAGACATAACAGCTCACACATTCGTGTAATGACATGCGCAAACTTTCAAAGCATGAAAGTCATCGTCCATCATTCAGTTATATGGACGCGTGGATTGCTTTAATGCACATCATAGGTGGAGGACAGCCATTATAGATTAAGTCTTCTTTTTAAAAATTAAGAGTTAAGAGATATGGCTAAACCTTAAAATTAAAGGATGTGGCGTAACCGTGTAAGGCACTTGATCCACTGGTAAGTGTATAAAATAAGTAAAGCATTGTTACCACTGTACCCATTTTTATTACTGATACACCACTTAAACAAAGGATATATAGTTGACTGCTTTAAATTGATACACCACTTAAATAAAGAAAACATAGTTGACTGTTTTAAATTGGATGTCGTAGATGGTTTTTGGTTCCATTATTTCATATGATAGATCTTGAAATTATGGGTGGATCATCAATCGGTGTCATGAAAATTCCTAGTGCTGCACATCCGAGAAAGTGAAAGTGAATTATTTTTCTATTATACTTTGATTGTCCAAATTTTGGAATGTGTGTAGAGTGAAATTAACATGTGACCCTCCGGTGGTGTGGTACCCCGAAAGCTCAAGTTTTATTCTGTGTAAGATAAGTAAAAAAAAGTTAGTATCATCTGATTTAAAATAATTAATGATATTATAGTGTGACAGTAACAAAAGAATGGGTATCACGGTAACACTGCTCTGCAATAATATGTATTGAGAGGGTACTGTGTCCAGTGCACTGCATCATAAGTAATGAGAAGGTACTGTGTATAGTGATTTGCATAATAAATGAAAAGATATTATACATATATATATATATATATATATATATATATATATATATATATATATATAAGGTGTATATCCTTTATAGGAGGATGGTCATCGTCCTCTAAACTTTCATGTGAAGCTTTATATAATAGTTAAAATATTGTTTCGATGTGAAGCGTAGGTGTATTGTTTAAATCATTTTTAAATAAAAAAATACTTAAAAATTCATTTCTATCATATATTTTTTAAATTATAAAATTTTGACTAATAAAATTTATCAAATTTTAACTTGTGAGTTTAAAGAATTTATTTTAATTTTTATTTTTTAATATCGATCTAAATCATTTACTTATGCTTCACGTGATATCTATTTTAAATGCCACGTGGAGCTCCGTATATATCTCGAAAGTCGATCGCCATCCTCCGTCCTCCATTGAAAGGCCGCCTCCCTCTATATCTATATTTCTCTCCGTAATGTTACGGTATGGTTAACGGAAAATAGCGGGACGAAAATGCTTTCCAAAGCAAAAGGGCACTTAACGGCGTCAAAAGGGGAAACGGTGTCAAAGCAAAAGGGCACTTAACGGCGTCAAAAGGGGAAACGGTGTCTAAACTCTAATTTCGTCTCCACATCCGAGCCCCAATCAATAAAATAAATATTCATAATTCTTTTTCTTTTGTGGGAAAAATATTCATATAATTCACAGCAAACAACGAGACAAAAAAAAATCCCTCTCTCTCTCTATCTATTTATTTATCGATATCCCTTTCCCTTTCTCCTTTCCCCTTTCCCCTTCTCTCTTTCTCTCCTGCTCTCCCCTTTCATCTTCTCCTATTTCAACTCTAAATCAGGCAGGTATCATCATTTGTTTTTCTTTAATACCCAATTTTTTTTCCAATTAAAATAGTCTATTTACTTTATGATCCTTGTCGTTCGTTCGTCGCCTATCTCATTCTCATTGGGGTTTTTCTTTATTTATTAAAAGCAGAAAACAGAAAAAAGAAATGATGATCGAGAGAGACTCATTACCTTCTTCACTAATGGTTATTCTTTTCTTCCGTTGTTGACCTATCTATCATTCTTCTTTTCTTCAACTTCAAGATCCTTAGATCCCTCGATCTATCTCTCTTCTTCTTCTTCTTCTCTCTCTCTCTATCAAACACTCAAACACTTTACTTCTCTCTTCTTCCTTTGTTTTATTTAATTATTGGTGATTTGGTGTATCATTTTCATCATCATCTTCATCATCATCATCATCATTAGAAAAACCATGTTTTCTTCGACACCATTTGTTCTATCATTCGCTCTCTGCTTATCAATCCCACTTATATTTTTACTAGCACCTCGAATCCTCCCCCCTAAAACCAGACCTATCTCTCTCCCCGACGAACTCGACGATCTCGCTCTCTTTCGCCGAGCAGCACTCGCTTCTGTTTCTGATTCAACCCTTTTATCTTCTTCTTCTTCTTCTACTTCTTCTTCTTCTTCTAAACCCAAAATCGCATTCCTCTTTCTCACAAACTCCGACCTCTCATTCGCCCCACTCTGGGAACGATTCTTCCGCGGCCACGATCCTCTCTTCAACATCTACATCCACGCCGAACCATCATTCCATCTCAATCCTCCCGGCGGGGTTTTCCGCGGTCGTTTCATCGCCGGAAAACACACCGAACGCGCAACCCCAACTCTAATCTCGGCCGCACGTCGTCTCTTAGCCGCAGCACTCCTCGACGACCCCTCCAATTCCTTCTTCGCCCTTCTCTCCCAACACTGCATCCCACTCCACTCCTTCCGTTTCGTCTACCATTCCCTCTTCTCATCTCCCCCTCTATCATCATCGTCATCATCATCATCATCATCTAAGAAATCGTCTCCCCTTCCTCTCCGCTACCGCAGCTTCATCGAGATACTCTCCAATGAGCCGGGGCTATGGGAGAGGTACACTGCCAGGGGAGACGATGTAATGATGCCCGAGATCCCCTTCTCCAAATTCAGAGTTGGCTCCCAATTCTTCATCCTCACGAGGAGGCACTCACTCCTCGTCATTCGCGACCGCCGGCTCTGGCGAAAATTCCGGCTCCCCTGTCTCAAGCCCGACTCTTGTTACCCTGAGGAGCATTACTTTCCCACATTACTCTCCATGGAGGATCCCGACGGCTGTAGCCCCTTTACTCTTACACGGGTCAATTGGACAGGCAGCACCGGCGGCCACCCCCACAGATACGATCCCGATGAGGTGTCACCGCAGCTCATCAAGCACCTCAGGGTATCAAATTCTACCTATTCTTATCTGTTTGCTCGCAAGTTCTCGCCCTCGTGCTTGGACCCGCTGTTGAAGATCGCAAACCGTGTCATTTTCCGAGACTGAATCACCAACCTGAGGTATTTTTTCTTCCCCTTTTTCTGGGTTTACTGCTGGGTCATTGATTCAGAATCCCCGACTCATTCTACAGATTTAACCCCCCCTCTCCCCTCAAAACAAAAATCCCAATTTTGAAGCTTGCCCAGACTTAAACTTGTTTCCTTTGAGCTCCCCTGAAAGCCCGGATCTTGGAGCTAAACCTAAACATTTTTTGGTCATTCCCTTATTAAAATTAGTAAATCAAGAACGCAACTTAGTGAACTCAATATGATTCGGTTCTAGCTACTCTTTGGTTATGTTGATTTTGATTTGTAGTGCTTAACTTTGCCATTGAATTTCAGTACAAATGTAGTGAAGTGCTAACTATTGACCATGACTCTGGCAGCTAAACTTCTTTGATCTTATTTACAAATTTTTAATAAAGTCAATAGTTGGTTAATCGTTTCAGGGGTGATCATTCTCAGGACAAATGATTCAGAGGCCGAGTCAGGAATCTTCGAACCTTCAAACCTTATGGAAGGAGTAGGTAGGAGAGTATGAACGAGGTGGTGAAGCACATTTGGTTTTCAATAAGGTTTGAAATCATGGTGGTGTGCTTTGTTTTTTCAAAAAATTTATTTTACTTATTGTTATATATATAAAATGAAAGGGGAAAAGCACACCGAAATTTGGAATCAAACCCGCAAGAAAATACTGAAAAGCCAAATTGTGTTGTAAATATTTATATATAATATATATATATAAATGTGAATGGTGTTGGTGGCTGGCTGTGAGCTGAAAAAGCAGTATAAGCCATTGCCTTTTCAAGTTGCATCTCTTTTTGTTTCTTCTTCTTCCTCTTCTCTTTTGGTGAATGAATGCTTTACTCTTTTTCTTTATCCCTTTTTTCTTCCTCTTTGAAATTGCACGAGGAATAGGTTTTTATGTTCACACAACATGTTACTTGCCTGGGTTTGCGACCTCGTAGTGGGTTTATGAACGGGTAGATAATAAGGATCATCCTTGCTTGCTCTACCTATGATGGTAATTTTGTAGGATACTTCGAGGGATCCTAGGCCTCCCTTGTTCGTTTAATTCGAGAAAACCCACAACTCCTCATCAACACACGGTTGAGGATAATACTCATTCGATAATTTAATGATTGATCTCAAGCATTTAAATAGCTGAACAACTATTACAATAAAAGACATTTCTCAATAAAGGAAAACAACACCTACATACAACACCTACATGAATAATTTAGGCGACATTTACACCTACATACAACACCTACATGAATAATTTAGGCGACATTTATTGTAAAGGGAAGACAATATTTATTGAAAGACAACAATTCATCCCAAATTAAATAAGACAGCTGGCCAATCAATCTCCATCATTTGTGGGGTCCCTAACACAACATGTATGTGTTGATAGATTCTCACAATATGGATTTGATGGAGGAGGTTTAACATCTATTGGTTGGTACCAGAAAATACCATCTGGTATATTCTGGAATTGAAACTGAAATATTAAGGCAACAAGGGAAAGGGGCATTGGAGCAGAGATTTTAAACCTTGGATTTGGTAACCCTGTCTTTGTTTTTCTACATTTTTATTTGTTTTTCAGATATATTTTCATATATGCAACTAGACTAGACTAGAAATGTCATGAATTTTCATTTGTAGTCCTCATTGGTGGTACTTTTTTGGCAAGCATATGTATGTAGTTTAAAAAGTTGTTAGAGCGATAATGTTAAATCCATGTGGAGGGTGGAGTTGTTGGTCTGGTCCTTAAGTGACTCTTGCACCTTTATTATGTGATTGAGTTGGTTGGTTGGTAGTGAAGGATGGCTATGAACGAGGATGAAGATGCATGCAGCTGCCTACCTCAATTCCGGTAGGCAAAGGGAGTTGGGGAGAGGGCAGAAAGGGGCAGTGGTGCGTATGTGTTTTCAGCATCTGAACTGGCAGGCAGCAATCGTGGCAATGGTCATAGTGGCTGGGAATTGGGCTTTATGAACAGTGCGGTATAGAGGTGGTATTGGTGTGGATCTGTCTATCTGTCTGTTGGAGTGTTGGAAGTGGAGCTTTTAGGTGGATGGTGCCTCTAGGAATCCATCGAGTGTTTGTGGAAATCCAACTTGCTAGAATCAATCCAGTGGTGGTGGAAATCCAACTTGGTTGGTGGTGCTTGAGGAGAGGAAGAAGAAGAAGACCGAATTGTGCCTTAGCGAGACAGCTATGAAGAAGAACAAGAAGATCATGGTATCGAGCTTAGGAGCTTCAAGGTGATGGTTGTGATTCAGATGTGGTACATTTTCTGGCTGTTTGGCACAACTGCCATTGCTGGTGGAATAGTGGCGCTTCGCAACTACAGGCAAGAGAAGGCCTGTGGAGTGTAGACCTATTGTTTGTGACCAAGGGATGTGCACCAATTACTTTCCTTCAACCAAGCGGGTCAAAATTAAAGGGGTGCACAGATCTATATTTGTTAGCACACAGATAAGCGAAAGTATATGTTTTTGATATTCCATCGATTTGGTGATGAAAGAAATAGAGAGCTGCTTCCTACCTGCACACTGCACACTACCTTTAGTCACGCACCAAATTCTGCTAATTGCACACTAGTTAATGAATAATAGTGGGAACAAAATTTTCCCCGGCCCAAGACCCGAAACGTCTCATTTTGACTGAAATATAATAAATATATTAATCTCTTCTCTTTCTCAAGAGTGTAGTGATGGTTTACTTTAAAATGATTATGACAATGAGAAGCATAACAATATATTAAGGCACTCGAGACTGTACTTCCCTGAGGGCTGAGTCCACGCTAGGTAGGTACCCATCACGAGGGTTCGGCTCCACGGCAACTTAAACAAGATTGATAATGTACAACCAAAATGTTTTTTGGTATGATCCAATACATAACTCCGGTTGAAAATGTGGTCAAAGATGTCTAAAATTAATACACCAAGTTGGATGTGTGTTATCATATCTTTGACCTATCAAATGGAGGGTAAAATATTTTACAATTTGTTTTTTTGAAATCACATGTTCCATGATTGATCAACCCAAAATAGATCTTGCCCTGGCATGTGATTTGGGTTGATCTTGTTGCTGATCTTGTTGCGGATGCAGTTCCCCACTTTAATGTAAAGTTAGCATTGTCTTTAGATAATGATATCCTCAATTAAGGGTATTTTCATAAGATTATTATATGTATTTAGTAAATTTGAATTAGAGGTGATTATCATAAATGAAGTGTTCTCATTCATTATAAACACTTCATTTTCATTATTTAGTTCCATTTTATTAAATTGCCCAAAGTAATTTTACGAAAATATCTTTTAACAGGGGTATCGTTGTAATTTTATGAAAATGCTCTTTAAGAGGGTGTATCATTGTTTAAAGGCAACGCCAACTTGACAATGACATGAGTGAAGTTAGCATTGCCCACATATATATATATATATATATATATAAAAGATAGCTTTCAGAAAAATAAAATAAAAAATCGATATGTTGTTTGTTACACACTCATTATTGTTCTGTTTCCCTTAAACCTTCCAAGGTGCAATGAAGAATAGAATAAGTGGTGTCATGTGTCTTTTCTGGTGCCAGGCGCTTTGTATTACTCACATCTGACAACAACTTTCAAAGGTGTAAGATCATTTAGACGCCATTTTTGTGTTTAAATGACGCTTAGAAAAGTAGAGTCCTAAAATAATAAGAGATCGACTCTCCTGATTGACCGTTAATCACCATTTTCTTGGTTAAATCATCTTAGATCATTATAATGTAAGATTGATGTGGCGTATAAAACATTTAAAACTTAAGATATTGTGCCACATGAGATCTTACACTTTGGTTGTGTAAGATCATTTATATAGGAAAATGGCGTTTAAATGTCTTTAAGTGTGAGCTCTCATTTGTGGCACCTTGTAGGGCTTAAGGGAGGGAGAGAAGAGTTCCGCCTCTTTGGGCAGTGGACCTAAGTCCCGTCTCTTGTCGGATGATAAACTCAGTTAGGTACTCTATACTTGGCCGTCCGGAAATTCTGCGTAAGCATCGACTAAATGATTTTAAGCTTGCGTTGAGAATAAGAGGGGGATGGGTATGGGGAGAAAGGAAGCTTGCAACTTAAGGGGGGGATGGGGATGGGGATGGGGATTGATGGTAATTCATAGCTCTTTCGGTGTAATTGGTATCGTTTGTTGATGGTAATGCATAGCCCTTTCTGTGTGAAGCCTCTCCCTCTCGATAATATATTGTAAATAAATAGCAATAAACAGTCTAAATTTTTTGAGTTGGTAATAATATGGAAAACATGGCAACTATTTTGCACGCTCCATAACCCTTTATTTACTTGTTTGTCAGATAATGAGGTAATGTTTAATCAGGCAATAGCAGCAGCTGTATGTGCGGTTGGTAGCAAACCTTGCAAGACAAACAAACTATAAAGAGCATAGACATCTGTGAACAACTGAAGGCCACAACTCAAGCATCCTATTTCACTGTGGATTGGATAAATTCTCTTGAGACCTAAAAGCTACATATTATGTTATTCTCTTGTGCTCCCCACCTAACTCGATCAATGTAGATAGGTACCACCCAACAGCGACGAGACCAATGGTACATTCATAATCCCAAGATCAATGGTGTGAAAGATTAGGATGAAAAATGATCTTCATCATCTCATTCAAAGCAAATAACATACATGGACTTTCAATGCATGGAAATTCGTGCGCATCTGAAAAGCGGGAAAGTTGTTTATTAGATATCAACCTCATTGCCACTGTCGAGAAGACCATCAGCTGCTGAGTCCAAATCCTGGGGAAAGAAGACCCTGCAAACAAAGTAGCCCTGCTTATATTAAGAAAGAACTGAGCGTCTTACCAATGTTTCCCTCAAGAGACATCATAAAGTAATATCTATGATTTCAAGAGGCAAAAAAAGAAAAACAACAACATGAATATGCCAACTGCATAACCCAGATTTGTACCCAACCCAAACTCAATTTGTTTCAGGGAAGGAGTGCTAATGCTCTACTAGGATTCACCAACACTGACCCACTAATTGCTTTTGGCAAATATGAGCGGCAAAATATAGGTAGCTTCTGGAAGCCAATGACAAATCAAAAGAGAAAAATGCAAATTTAGGTACACTGAACCTGGACAGGATAGGGCATACTCAAAAAGAAAGTACAAGAAGTGGCTAAAATCATGGGATTCATAGATTCAATCCATCAGTTCAACCATGCCATATTAACAAGATTCTGTTATTTATAAAAGATAACAAAAAGTTTGAAGGTAATTACTAATTACACTGACGGGGACGCCGATATCGTAGATATCGGATATGAACCTTTTCGCGTGTATCGACGTCGGAAGAAGCGGAATGGAAATCAAAACTAGGCGAGAGAGGACATTCTGGAAACCGCAAGGAGAAGTGCCGCAGCAAGTCCTCGCTCGAGCGGCCACTTAAGCTCGCTCGAGCGGTTATAATCCTCGCTCGAGCGGGCCCAGTGACGATTTTTTTTTTTTTTTTTGTCTTTTATTATTTTAGAACTCTTTTAGTGCGAGTTTTATTTCGTTTAGGATTTTCTTAGCCTATATAAAGGCCTTGTAAACACTCTATTAAGGAGATTATTGATTATGAATGAAAAGAGCTTTTGCTTATGTGTGCTTGAGATGAGCCTCTACGAAGAGTGAATCTTCTTCCCGATAAGGGTTTGGTGCGAAGCCAAGGGTGTGAAGCCTACAATTCTATCTACCTCTTTTATCTTTGTTTGCGTGATTCTACAACTGTAGAACCCAGTAGAGTTATTAAACCTTCGGCACCTGATATTCAGAGAAAATTAGTGATCCCATCATTGAATCGTGAGCACCCTAATCTGGAAAGAAACCTAGAGTTCTATCTCTAGGATCGATCTGCATTGCAACCTAACGGATCTAGCGCTCGGATTGAACCCTGCCTGAATTATACGTGATTCTCCCAAGGAATACTATGAAACCCTGAGGTATTCTTTATATTTTGCAAGTTTCATTGTTTAATTTAATTCCAATTCAATTTCGGCAAAATCAATCATATCATTCACGTAGTTTAGGGTACCGTCCTGCGTCAGTTTTGGTATCAAAGCCCTAGGTTCTAGGTTAGGGCATATTGTTTGACATTGCATTCATTGCACTTTATTTTCATCACATATTATTTCTGTTTTGGTCAAAGTATTCATCTTGCATTCCATTCTAGAACCTGTCAGTAGTGACCCGTATCACCATGGACATGAGTGGGATTATCGAAGCTCTTAACGGCATGAGAGCTGACCTAAAATTGATCAATGATCGAATGACTGCCTTAGAGGCAGCCCAAAGGACTCTCGAAACATCCAATGAGAGGTTGTTAGACTGAGTCAATCGGTTAGACGAGGGTGATGAGTACTTTGAACCACACCGTGAGCGTAATGGTCCTCGATTTGAACGAAACGGCTACCAACATAATCGGAACCGGAATCATAGGTTTGATCATCATGGAGATGACTACGACCCGGAAGGGAGACTCCTCAAAAATGTCCGAGTTGAGTTCCCGACTTTCGATGGAAGACTAGACCCTCAGGTCTTCCTCGATTGGTTATCCGATATGGACCAACACTTTGAGTGGTTTGGCATGAGCAATGAAAGGTGTATTAGACTTGCTAAGATGAAACTCATAGGCCAAGCCCGACTCTTTTGGGTCAACGTTGAACGCATCAGAATGAATGCGGGTTGTACTCCCATTACCCGTTGAGAGGAAATGAAGGAACGACTTACAGAGAAGTACGTCCCTTCTTTATACTACCATCGTCTCCTTGACCAATGGCAAAATTTGCGCCAAGGTAGTATGCCCGTATCGGATTACATTGGCAAATTTGAAGAGTTCATGATGAGAGCTACGGTATTCGAAGACCCTCAAGTCACTCTATCCAGATTTCGTACCGGATTGAGACTTGGCTTGCACAAAGAGTTAGTCTCCCACCCTGTTGAGACTCTCGCCGAGTGTTACACCGTCGTTCAAGATCTTGAACGATATTTAAAAATAACGGTGACTAGGCGATTAGATTTCCACCCCGGTCAATTCCGAACCGGCGAAGTGAAATCTAATGCTGGAAACCCGCCTGTCAAACTCACGCAACCCATATCTACCAATGTGAGGTTTGACAAAAGTAAGGGTGTAACCGGAGAATCCTCGAAGAGTGGGTCTCATGTCAAATGCTATAAATGTCAAGGATTGGGCCACTTTGCCGCCCAATGCCCAACGAGAGACCCACAAAGGAATCTCTTCATTGACGGAGAAGGAGAAGAAAGTGAAGGAGCTTATGAGGAAGAGGTCTTTGAGCCGAATGCCACACGTAGTGACGAGGAAGGTGATGACATGAGTCGCGCTCTAGTAGTGAGGTGTGCCTTTGCACAGCCTCAACGGGATGAAAAGGAGGATTGGCGAAGGGAGAACATCTTCCACACCTTTGCCACATGTGGGACAAAGAGTTGTAGGGTTATTGTGGATAGCGGAAGCTGCACCAATGTGGTGTCAGAACATACCATCACCCGCTTAGGGCTTGCACCTGAAGCCCACCCGAGACCTTACAAAGTCGCATGGGTTGACTCCTCATTCATTCCCGTATGTCAGAGGTGTTGTGTACCTATACAATTGGGTTCATACACTGACACCTTATGGTGCGATGTGGTGCCGATGGATGTGGGCCACATTATCTTAGGGAGGCCATGGCTCTATGATTTGAACGTGACCATTTTTGGGCGATCTAACATTTGTACGTTCAATTACAAGGGCAAGAAAATCACTCTTAACCCTTTAGCTCCCAAAGCACCATCAGTCAACAAAGTTGATAAGAAGGGAGGTCAATCCAAGGCCATCAATATTGTGACCCCTTCAGAGTTTGAGAGAGCATTGAAAGATGAGAGTGTTGTGTATGTCGTTGTTACTGTTGAGAGTACTTCTGAGTCAGTCTGTGAGTACCCCAAGGAGGTAGAGCCCATCCTGAATGAATTTGCGGATGTCTTCCCCGAAGACTTACCTAATGAGCTCCCTCTCATGCGTGACATTCAATACGCAATTGACTTAGTTCCCGAATCGACATTACCGAACCTGCCCCACTACAGGTTGAATCCGGTTGAGCATGCAGAGCTGACCCGGCAAGTCAGTGAGCTCTTTCAAAAGGGGTTCATACAAGAGAGTCTGAGCCCGTGTGCTGTACTAGCATTACTCACGCCTAAAAAAGATGGTACATGGCGCATGTGTGTGGATAGCCGAGCGATTAATAAGATCACTGTTAAATATCGGTTTCCCATACTGCGACTCGATGATGCTTGACATGATGGTTGGAGCCACTATCTTTTCCAAGATAGACCTTAAAAGTGGCTACCATCAGGTGCGTATTCGCCCTGGCGATGAATGGAAAACCGCCTTCAAGACCAAAGACGGCCTTTATGAGTGGATGGTCATGCCTTTTGGGCTTTCCAATGCCCCGAGTACATTTATGAGGCTCATGACCCAAGTGTTGAGGCCATTCCTTGGCAAATTTCTTGTCGTATATTTTGATGACATCCTGATTTACAGCCCAGACAAGGAACAACACATCATCCACCTAAGGTTGGTTTGCGAAACCTTGAGGGGAGAGAAGTTATACGCGAATCTCAAGAAGTGCACCTTCATGCAGCATTCTGTTGTATTCTTGGGATTTATTGTCTCGGTAGACGGGATGGTTGCGGACCCTACGAAGGTTAAGGCCATTGTGGAGTGGCCCGAACCTTGAAATATTCATGAAGTCCGTAGCTTCCACGGGTTGGCCACGTTTTATCGTTACTTCATCCGGAATTTTAGCACCATCATGGCTCTCATTACCGATTGCATGAGAAAAGGGGAGTTCCTGTGGAGCAAAGCTGCGGCGAGGGCCTTTGCCGAGATAAAAGAGAAAATGGTTACTGCACCTGTCATGCGCCTACCAGATTTTTCCAAAGTCTTCGAAGTAGCATGTGATGCATCGGGTGTAGGCATAGGCGGAGTGCTGAGCCAAGAAGGCCACCCTGTGGCCTATTTTAGTGAGAAACTCAATGAGACAAAGCAGAAATACTCCACCTATGACAAGGAGTTTTATGCGGTTGTCCGATCTCTGTGGTATTGGAAACATTACCTGAGACCGCAAGAATTTGTTGTTTTTTGACCACGAAGCCTTACGTTTCCTTGCTTCCCAGAAAAAGTTGAACCCGAGGCACGTGAAATGGGTCGAGTACCTTCAAGGGTTCACATTTGTTTTGAAGCATAAAGTGGTCGAGAACAAGGTCGATGCGCTTAGTCGTCGAGTCATGACTTTGCGATCTATGAGCACCGAGGTCATCAATTTGAGCGATTGAAGGAAGATTATCACGATTGCCCATTTGTTGGGCGAATCTGCCGCTTTCTTTGAAAATTCGAACAACAATAACTCCGAATATACCCTGTTGGATGGGTATTTGTTCAAAGGGAATCGTTTGTGCATCCCTCGCACTTCATTGCGTGACTTCCTCATCTGAGAGTTACATGCCGGAGGGATTGCCAGACATTTTGGGCGCGATAAGACCAGTGCGCTTGTAGCGGATAGGTTCTATTGGCCTAGCCTTGTGAGAGATGTCTCTAGGGTCGTAAAATAATGTCGTACCTGCCAAGTTGCAAAGCATATAAAACAAAATACGGGCTTGTACACCCCTTTACCCGTGCCACACACCCCGTGGCAAGACGTCTCTATAGATTTCGTGCTTGGGCTTCCAAAGACTCAACGGAAGCACGATTCCATTTTTTTGGTAGTGGACCGCTTTTCCAGGATGGCCCACTTCATACCCAGTTTTAAAACCTCCGATGCGGCTCATATAGCCAAATTATTTTTCGGGGAGGTTGTGCGTTTACATGGTTTACCCCAGACGATTGTGTCGGATTGAGATGTGAGATTTACCAGTTATTTCTGGAAAACTTTATGGCACATGATGGGTACCATGCTCTAATTTTCGTCGGCCTATCATCCTCAAACAGATGGCCAAACAGAGTCCACCAATATGAGCTTAGGTAATCTTCTCCGTTGTCTTGTTGGTGATCACCCTAGGACTTGGGATTCTATTTTGCCTTTAACCGAGTTTGCATATAACAATTCAGTCAATAGGTCCCTAGGTATGAGTCCTTTTGAGGTCGTCCTTGGTCATAGGCCTAGAACACCCATTGATTTAATTCTTATGTTTGCATCCCATCGAGTTTCCGAGTTAGCCGATTCATTTGCACAGTATATACATGAGTTGCATGCCGAAATTAGAAAAAGAATTAATGCTAGCAATGAACAATACAAAATATCTGCGGATGCGCATAGGCGCTTCAAGGAATTCCAGGTTGGAGATTACGTCATGGTTCGGGTTAGGCCTGAGCGGTTCCCATTGGGAGCCGCAAAGAAACTTCAAGCCCGTGGCGCTGGGCCTTTTAGAATTGTGGCAAGGAGCGGCCCTAATGCATATGTTCTCGAGCTTCCACCTGATATAGGGGTCAGCTCTACATTCAATGTGGAGGACCTGGTTCCTTCATTGGCCCCAGCCCCACCCCCTCACAACCCCTTCCAAGCAGCCCCGAGCCCAAATTTCAGCCCCACCCTGCAACCCCTACCCTTCCCTTCCCCACACAAGCAACGCAGAGATGAGATCGAAGGGATACTAGATGATATGGCGATATCCACCCATGACGGTGGAATTCAAAAGTACTTGGTCAAGTGGTTGAGAAAGCCCGACTCCAAGAACTCATGGGTAGCTGAAGACGAAGTGCGACGTTTGAACCCCGATATGCTCGAGCGCTATCACGACGCCGCTTCATTGGTGATGAAGCCTTTTCGGCCAGGGAGAATTGACGGGAACGCCGACATCGTAGACATTAGATATGGACATTTTCGCGTGTACTGACGTCGGAAGAAGCAGAATGGAAATCAAAACTAAGCGAGAGAGGACATTCTGGAAACCGTAAGGAGAAGTGCCGCAACAAGCCCTCGCTCGAGCGGTTATAATCCTCGCTCGAGCGGGCCCAGTGACGAAAATTTTCTTTTATTTATTTATTTTTAGTCTTTTATTATTTTAGAACTCTTTTAGTGTGAGTTTTATTTTGTTTAGGGTTTTCTTAGCCTATATAAAGGCCTTGTAAACACTCTATTAAGGAGATTATTGATTGTGAATGAAAAGAGCTTTTGCTTATATGTGCTTGAGATGAGCCTCTACGAAGAGTGAATCTTCTTCCCGATAAGGGTTTGGTGCGAAGCCAAGGGTGGGAAGCCTACAATTCTATCTACCTCTTTTATCTTTGTTTGCGTGATTCTACAACCCTAAATCGTCCATCTTCTTGTGAAATCCTAAACCCTAAATTTCTCTAAATCCTTGAATCGATCCGATTCAACAACCGTAGAGACCAGTAGAGTTATTAAACCTTCCGCACCTGATATTCAGAGAAAATCAGTGATCCCATCATTGAATCGTGAGCACCCTAATCTGGAAAGAAACCTAGAGTTCTATCTCTAGGATCGATCTGCGCTGCAACCTAACGGATCTAGTGCTCGGACTGAACTCTACCTGAATTATACGTGATTCTCCCAAGGAATACTACGAAACCCTAAGGTATTCGTTATATTTTGTAAGTTTCATTGTTTAATTTAATTCCAACACCCATGGTTGATTTTTGCCAAGTATAGATGCGCAAGTAAGTTATTACGAAATTCAATAAGACTAGAATAATGGTTTTGACAGAAACTTTACTGATTGTGTCAATGCCCTCTTAGGACTTTTGGCCCATCTTTGGAGGGATCAAAGTCATCAAAGTCGTAACTTAAATTGGGCCCAAAAGTCACTCATTACAGGATTTGACCTGTCCAACTACGCCCTCTAATATGGACTGTTGTAGCATAATCTTTTACGGTCCATAGTAAAGTGCACAGTCAGATGGTTGCAATCATCTTATAGGCATATTCATGCTGAGGCATGTGGAAATGATGGGCTCCAAGTTGGACCACTTGGATTGATCAAAGATGTGTATAATGTGGCACAAATCTAGCCCTCCATCTGTAAAGTGTTTGTCAGCAGAGTTGGTCTCAAATAGAAACATCTGCACCGCCAAAATTACCTGCAGGTATTGTGGTACAAAATCTTGCTCAGTTGATTTATATCACTGACTCCTTTACAACCTGCCACCACCTCAAGAACTTGCCTGGAATGGATTACCATATCATTTCAAATTGTCAGATAATCCAATAACAAAAATGACAACGTAATGAGTAAGTCTACAATGACTGTCCACCCATCATGTGCATTAAAGCAGTCCACACATCTGTGACTGCGTGACATGCACGGACTTCCATGCACGCCACGTAGTCACACAGACGTGTGGACTGCCGTGTCCACCGAACACTCATTGTAGACTAACTCAAACATAATTCAAGATGAAAGACAGCTCACTTTTTATCCTTTCTATAGTTGCTCGTCTTCTATAGAAAGGTAATATTGATCTCATCTTTATATTATCTTGATGCATAAAAGTAAAACATTGTCGAGTTATTTCAATTTACACTGTAAAACTGATTATATCTAAGAAAAGAGAAAACAATAAGGTGAAACGGATAAAATCAATGCGAATAGCATATATGAAAAAAAACAATGAAAATAATATTCAAAGCTGTCTTTCTATATATCCAATTTCATAAAAATATTACATAGCTAATGGCAATAGGTAAATGGCAGGAAAAGGGTTTCTAATCACCTGACAGAACAAGGCTCATTGCGACCTTTAACGGTGCAGGCAGGATCATACTTCTCTTTCTTCTTTGATGACCACACAGATCTTACAAAATTGATTCCTGCATGAGTATTTTTTATTTCACAATATGGTGAATCTGTTTCTATCATCATTCTTTCAACAGGAATGCCTTTTAGAACATCAAGATTCTCAGATGTCTTCAAAGAGCAACCATTTATGCCTGTTTGTCATCAACAGAGGCGAGATAGATCAAAAGCTCAGCATTGCCAGGAATATAGCAGGAACTATAATTGGAAGAATGAACAATAAAAAGGAAGATGCTATGGTCAACATTTTTTATATCCAATTGGGGACGTTTGTGCCTTGGTCTTATTTTCTTTTAGCCACACAAGGATTATATTTTAGCCAAGGTATCAAAACTTGGCCGATGCCTATATGTATCAGTATTTCTGGAAATCGATACTTATACCACCTCGATACAGGTATTGGGGTGGTATCGGTATCAATATAGGTACCGGGAATATCATATCTGTATCGGTTGATATTGTATTGGTATCGACAGATAGTCATTTTTCATTTTTCAAAAAACAGAAAAAGTTGTTACTGTATCGGACTGTTTCAGTATTGGTCCAAGATCGGATGGATACCCGATAGCTGTACCGAGTGTGATACCTTGATTTTAGCAGATTACCTTGTCAATAAAGGGGCTGGGATGGTTTGGTGAACATGGGCAAGGGAAATTCTCATGTGTAAGTTAGAGGTAACAGGCAAATCAAGCAGACAACTGGTCCTTAATGCTAATTTTAATAGCTTCACGGTGAAAAACATAAAAAAATTAAATGAAGAAGCTGCTGGTATAAACGAATCCAACACTGTCAAATATTGTAATAGAACAGTTATTGGCTGCCGCCAATTTTTTATAATCAATTTTATGATCAATTGCAGTTTAAAGATATTAAACTCTTTATATTGTTTCATGGTAATGAACTAAAGTATCTAGTTCTGCAAGTACTATAGAGTAGGTAGAGATGAAATGTATCATAAACTCCATTGCATAAAGCATTCACCTATATATAGATTGTTGAACAATAACAGCTTATCGCGATCTTCTGCACTACCAGTAAACGAATGGGCAACCCCAAAACTAAACCTGTCAAACAATTAAAAGAAATTTGAACGTGCCAATCAGTGTAAATATACCATGTAATCTATGCATGCAAAGCATCTTCTTGGCTGCAGAATAGAGTAATTGCTGACCCATTTTTAGCAATTAGGTTAAACAAAAAATAAAATAAAATATGACTACAGGAAAATGGACATTTACGATAACCACAAAACAAGTCCATAATTAACCAAAGTTTACAGACAGATAGATCAGTAGATGATCGAAATATAGCAGAATGAGTGCAAACTCAGAATTCGACTTTAAATTAAATTGGGTCAAGCCGAGTTGACATATTCCAGTGGCAAATTGAGTTGACCAAACACTGTAAATTTTGGTTTGTTTCTACTTGTAAAAGAGTTGTCAAGTCTGAAGAGTTAGCCATTTGTTTCCAGATAGAGTAATTGGATTATTGATTAAAAAAAGCTCTCTACTAACAATAAAAAATAATGATTTATGGAGTAATTGATCAAGTTCAAGTTTTCTCAGTTCCTAAAACTTTTGGCCAAATCAAATCACAACCAAGATGTAAGGATGCTTGGCTTGACATGACTTATTCAGTTTCTAACTACGCATATGGAAATTGAATGCCTGTTTTACAAAAACATCAGTTCTAGATAAGCATTCTAGGTTGTCTGGAAAATTCACCTGTCTGTGTTTCGTGCCAAAATGTCACAGAAATCTTCAGCAGCAGCGCGCATATGCAGAAACATCGGTAGTTTTACGGCCTCTGCTAATTCAAATTGCTTCTCAAAATACCTAATTTTAAAATTATTGATTTGAAATATTAAGCACAGACGTAGATACTGACTAGCAGTTTGAAGCAATATATGTATGTAAATACACACACACATATACACAAATTATTGATTTGAAATAATAAGCACAGATGTATATACTGACTAGCAGTTTGAAGCAATATATGTATGTAAATACACACAATCCACACACACACACACGCGCGCGCGCGCACACACACACACACGCGCGCGCGCGCACACACACACACACATATACATATATGATGCAGTTATGCATGTATGATCCCAGTTAGGTCCTCCATTGGAGGACAGTGGGCAAACTCCAAGGTCCGCATGGAGCTCCACTTGGCACCCAAAACATATTTTGAGCATTGCATGTGGAGCAAGAGGGCATTGCATAGAATATTTAAAAAAAATCGAAATCTCATCTTAGTGGCCAAAGTAAAAAAAACATTGACCATAATCAACGGTCCAATTTGCAGACAGTATTAATCCAATTGAGATTAGATTGAACTTTTTATATTTAAAAATTGATCTATATATTGTCCGCTTAGTCCATGTGGCACCAAAACAGGAGTTCAGGTACCACATGGCACATTTTTTAGAGAGCTTGGAGGACGGTGAATCTCATCTCAGTGGCAAAAGTAATTAAAAAAATTGAACAAAATCAACTGTTCAATTTTCAGACAGTATTAATCACAATTGAGGTTAGATTGAACTTTTTATCTTTTAAAATTGATCTATACATTGTCCCCTTAGTACATGTGGCACCAATACAGGAATTTGGGTGCCATATGGCACATTTTTAGAGAGCTTGGAGGACGGTGAAGGTCCTCCGGGGCCTTACCTTTTTTCATATTTTATATATATATATATATATATATATATATATATATATATATATATATATATATGTGTGTGTGTGTGTGTGTGTGTGTGTGAAAGAGTTCCATCCTACAAATGAATTTTTTAGAGAGCTCGGAGGACAGTGAAGGTCCTTCGGGGCCTTACCTTTTTTCATATATATATATATATGTGTGTGTGTGTGTGTGTGTGTGTGTGATTGTGTGTGTGTGAAAAAGTTCCATCCTACAAATGGCACATTTGTTAGAGAGCTTGGAGGACGGTGAAGGTTATCCGGGGCCTTACATTTTTTCATATTATAAATAAATAAAAATATATATATATATATATATATATATATATATGTGTGTGTGTGTGTGTGTGTGTGAAAAAGTTCCATCCTACATGGATGGCGGCGATGGTCCTCCAACGCTCCACGTGGAGATACATGTGGCACCCAAACACTATTTTGGTGCCATGTGGAGCTCGGTGTGCATTGTTTAGATCATCTTAAAAAAAGAAAAAAAAATCTCCATTTTTGAGCCTTGATATCTGAAATCAGTCAATGTTTGATTGTTCTTTCTAAAACATTTTTTAAGAAAACTGATCTAAATTCTAAACAATGCCCCATGCTCAAGCTGGCCTTGTAGGACAGAACCTGGGTTACATATATATATATATGGGAAATGGGATGGTGCATTGAAATGCAGCCCAAAATGCTACACATCAATGCTAGATCATGTGGCACGTGATTCCAAAAACAAATTACGGTTTTAGGATTGTTAGGACTTTTTTCCTGTGAAAACATGGGTCAAACATAAGGTAATGCCCCATCAACCTGGTGCATCGAATCTCCCCAACTTTGACCACAATTTAACGGCAGAAAAGTCATAAAAAACATTTTTTTTGTATGGGACCTGATCGACCTTGCCTAAGTTGCTGTGGCACCTGATCCTCGGGATTGGAGCCACGTGGTTCCCAACTGATTGGTCTGTAGCGTTTTGGGCTACATTGGAGTGCACAATCCCTGCTCTCATATATATATATATATATATATATATATATATATATATATATATATATATATATATACACGTGATGATCCTCTGACTCGAGTCACAAAGTGACGAGTATCCTGGCCATAAACGAGCATCGTGTATGGTGAGGTGACTCAAGTCATCTGCCAATTTCCATTATATATATATATATATATATATATATATATATATATATATATATATATATATATATATATATTGCAAATCAGGTGTGTAGTCAAAAAACACTTTACACGGGTGCTAGGTCACGTTCCACCACGTTCTCCAAGGGTTCACCAATCCCTCTAGGGTTTTAGGGGGAAAAAAATTTGGACTTGTTTTAACCCATCAAAGATATGGTTTTCCACCCAAAAATGTTTCCATTAGAAATTTTCACCTTTGACCACACCAAAGGTGTAAAAATAATTTTTTAATTTTTTTTGGATGGTCAAATGTTCGACTTTGTGAATGTGCATGTGGCACCCAACTGGCCTGAGTGCAATGTTTTGGGTTGCACTCGGATGTGTTTCTCCAGCCTATATATATATATAAATCACAATCCAAAATCCCAACCAAGGCTAACGTTTGAATTTCGCTCGGGAACCCAAACCAACTTATTAGTGATTTCTGATCATACCGTAGGGTTCGAAAAATCATGTGGAATAGGCTATTTACTCATCCAATTAGGACGAGAAGCAAGCCCGTACAGACGCTTTAAAGTTTGATATAAATAAATCAATTGTCGGGTCGAATTGAGCCTAGTAAAACAGGCCTGAACTCGGCCTAAATTAGACCTGAACCGTCCTGAACCTGAGCCTTGACATAGGCCAGGACATGGGTCAGATTTGGGCCTAGTTTGGATCGAACTTGGCCTATATATATATATATATATATATATATATATATAAAAGAAATCTCCTCATAGAAATATTCAGTTACCGTACTTCTTTTGGGTTTCGGATGGGCAAAAGTTAATCCTGTCGTAGTCCAATCCACATTCCCCAATTGCGACCACCTAACTTGTAAAAATTTCAGGAAAGTATTACTACAAGCAACCAAACTTTTTAGCCACCTAACCAAAATATTCATATAACACAACCGTGTTCAAAATTTAACATACCGTGTAATCTATTATAATGAATAAGAATTGCTCATACAAGCATAAAGTCAAACTTTGCATTGGTTAATATGTGCTAAGTGATAACTGAGAACAGGTAATACACAATCAGAGTAATTCATAAAGCCTGGAGGCAGTATTAATCAGCCATTATTAGGACTTGTCACATGAATATATGGTTCCAAGGGCTTGGGCCAAGTCTTCTTGCATAGAGAGAAGCCGGAGGGAAGGGACACTTACAAAGAGGCGTGAGAGAGAGAATGGAGAGGTTTTGGTGGTCTTCTGAAAGATAGTTCTCTTTCTCAGGATGCCCTCTTATCTTTTGTTGGGCTTTGAAGAAGATATAGGGAAAGGGAAGATCGTTCTCTGTTATGGGATTTCTAGTGGTGAAGGGCCGTATCTAGCTGGCTTTCAAGGAGCATTAATGTCCGAAGAGGACGTCTCAGATGTAGAATTATCTTTGTTCTTTGAAGACGCATCATCTTTTCTCTACCAGCTACTGTTCTTAGTCTCTCTAACAACAACTTGATAAAAAGGTACTCAAAAGCTACTAGGTGAGATTCTTAGTCACAAAGTATGTTCTATATGAGCAGCATATAATAAACCTCGTCTAGGGGTGCACCATTGCTTAAGTGAACCTCACATGACTCGTGCTATAGCTCCATAATTTTACAATCTCGGTATGATACTTGATTTGAATAGATATCATGTGGCTAAGATACACAAAAGTGTAGCTGTGTTCGATACATATGCTCCTACAGTTACTTTTTTCTCTTCTAGGCCTCTGGGGAACCTAACACTATTGCATATGACATTCTTAAGGAATTTGTTCAAATTCACCTCCATGAATACATGCATTCATCGATATTAAGTTTTTGAACCTCGTTTTCTAAACGAATTACAGCCGGATATAAGTGCTCCCGGCATTGACATTTTGGCTGCATTGTCTGCGGCAAACCCGATGTCAATGTATCGAAAGGACAAACGCTTTGTGAAGTATAACATCGTCTCAGGAACATCGGTGGCTTGTGCTCATGTAACAGAGCAGCTCCCGTTACATCAGCACAAGCCACAAACGTTCCCGAGACAATGTTCTTCAGAAAGCATTCGTCCTTTCGATACATTGACATCGGGCCTATCGGAGACCATGCAGCCAAGATGTCAACACCAGGAACACTTATATCCGGCTGTAATCCATTTAGAAAACGAGGTTCAAGAACTTAATATCGATGAATGCATGTATTCATTGATTCATTCATGGCGGTGAATTTGAACAATTACCTTAAAAATGCCATATGCAATAGTGTCAGGTCCCCTAGAAGAGAAAAAAGCACTTGTAGGAGCATTCATGGATCAAAATATCGTCCGATACCGATACGTATCGGACGATACATATCGGTATTGGACTCGAACGATACATTGAATGTATCGTTCGATACATTCAAATGTATTGAATGTATCGAACGATACATTCAATGTATCGTCCGATACAAACCGGTACCGATACGTATCGTTTTGGAGCTCGGACGATACGTATCGGTAACCCGATATTTTAACCCATGGGAGCATTGGTATCAGACACAGCTACACTTGTGTGTATCTTAGCCACATGATTGATGTTTAAAGCAAGCATCATCATGAGATCATAAAATTACAAGGCCATTGCACGAACCATGTGAGGTTCACTAAAGCAATGGTGCATCCCTAGCCTAGGTGCACTGTATGTTGCTCATATAAAACATATCTTGTGCCTAAGAATCCCACCTGGTAGTTTTCAAGTACATCTTTATCAGAATGCTGTTAGAGAGACTAACAACAGTAGCCGGTAGAGGGAAATGATGCTTCATCAAAGACGAAAATAATTTTGCATTTGAGTTGTCATCTTCGGACATTAATGCTCCCTGAGAGCCAGGTACATACGACCCTTCACCACTAGAAATCCCATCAAAGAGAATGATCTTCCCTATCACTAAATCTTCTTCGAAGCCTAACAAAAGATAAGAGGGCATTCTGGAAAAGAGGACATAAAAGTCTTTTAGACTTCTTCAGAAGATCAACAAAATGCAACTCCTAAAATCTCTCCTAAAACCATACAACTTATCCCTTCTCATGCATCTCTCCATGCTCTCTATCACGCTTCTTTATACATGTCCCTCTCTCACAGGCTTCTCTTTATGCCTGCTCCTATAACTGCACATCTTAAAGCTAGATATCTGAAAGGGAATCCTGGGAAAGAGTTACGCTAGCAGAATTGTGAACATTTAGATGTTGAAGTGTTGGAAGAAGTTGATGCTTTAGGGTTTGGAAGGTTAAAGATTATAATTAGAGGAGAGAGAGAGAGAATGAAAGAAATAATGAGAAGGCTTAGTGAGATAGGGACCCTCACTAGCATTTATATTAAGGGAGAAAAATTATACATACACACCCCCGACTAAACACACCCTAAACATAAGAACATCAATATAAATCCAACATTAACAACACTCTCCCCTCAAGCTGGAGCATGCAGGTCATGTATGTCCAGCTTGACAGTAATGTCTTAAACAAGTTGAGGCCCAACCGCCTTAGTGAAAATATCGGCAAGCTGTTGAGAAGAAGAAACATCCACCAGAAGTTCTATAGTGCAATCCCAAACTTATTCTCTAACAAAATGAATGTCCACTTCAACATGATTTGTACGTTCATGTAGCACAAAGTCGGAAGCAATCTTTTCAGCAGCTTCATTTTAACAATGTATAGGTATAGAGCCACTAATCGGGAAGCCGAGCTCAGAAAAGAGAGATATAAGCCACAACAGCTCACATGTGCCATGAGCAATTGCTCGATCCTCTGCCTCAACACCGGATCTAGAGACAACCGAGATCTAGAGACGACCGACCGACTATTTCTTCCTTTTCCATAAAACAAGGTTGCCACCAAGAAAAGCACAATACCCAAATGTAGACCTATGATCAATAACGAAGCCAGTATAATCAGCATCAGCATACCCAAAAATATAAAGGTGACCATGAGAGTGATAAACACTTCCCCGACTAGCTATAATGAATCTAAGAATACGATGAGCAAGGGTTAGATGAGGAGCATGAGGAGCGTGCATAAATTGATTGACTAATTTTACTGCAAAAGTAATATCTGGTCTCTTTATTGTAAGATAGATCAATCTACCCACAAGACGCTGATACTCGTGAGGATCAAACAACTCCCCCTCACACTCATGGAGGAAGATCTTAGAATCGATAGGGGAAGTGGGAGGCATGCATCCAAGCATCCCTGCATCACTCAACAAATTCAGGGCATATTTCCTCTGAGAAAGAAATATTCCTTCCTTCAATTAAGCTACTCCAATGCAAGAAAATATTTCGAGTTGCCTAAGTCTTGGACTTCAAAAAATCTGCCAAGTTCCTCTTTGACATGAGATATAAAAGAAGCATCATCACCAATAAGAATTATATCATCAACAAAGTTCCTCTTAAACATGAGATATAAAAGAGGAATCATCACCAATTAACATGAGATATAAAAGAGGAATCATCACCAATAAGAAGTATATCATCAACAAAGTTCCTCTTTGACATGGGATATAAAAGTGGAATCATCGCCAATAGGAGTTATATTATCAACATAAACCAATATAAATGTGCGGTCGGCTGAACTGGAAGGATAAAAAACTATATCATCATAGTAAAACAACTAAAAACTCATACCGATGATCACTCTACTAAAACGAAGAAACCAAGCTCATGGTAACTGCTTAAGACCATAGATAGACTTACAAAGTCTATAAACCTTCTCAGGAGCCCCTTGAAGTTGAAAGCTAGGAGAGAGAGAGAGAGAGAGGGGGGGGGGGGGTGTCCATGTAGATCTCCTCAGTGAGATTACGACATGGAAAAGCATCTTTAACATCCAATTGATACAAGGGCCAATTCTGATTGGCTGCAATTGGGATAAAATACACACCGAAATCCATTTAGCCATAGTGGCAAAAGGTAGCATCATAATCGATCCTATAAGTTTGAATATAGCCTCAAGCAACAAGTTGAGCCTTATAGCAAGAAACATTGTCATATAAATTATGCTTAACAGTGAATACCCACTTGCATCCCACTGTTTCCTTTCTAGGACGAATATTTATCGTATCCCGTGTATGATTCCTTTCAAGGGCGTTTATTTCATCCACCATAAACGCCTTCCAGATAGGCCGAGAAAGAGCACTATGAATAGTACGAGGGATGGTAACCAAATCGATCTCAGACAGAAAGGCTCAATAAGAAAATGAGATTGTCTGATAGCAAACATACTGAGCAATAGAATAAGGTGTAATGCAAGAGTGGACACCTTCCGAAGGGAAATAGAGACATCCAAATCAAAAGTAATTGTGGGACTACGAATAGGAGGATGAGAGTCAAAAGTAGAAGACAAAAAAGGAGGTATGCTCTCACATGGATCTACATGCACAGATAACTGAGGTGGTGGCCTGACAGAGGAGGATCCATGCACATGTTTGAGAACATTAGTTTGATACTGCTCCTGATGTTGCATAGGAGGCTGGGTAGGAGATGTTGTATCAATGAGCTGTGGTGCAGAAGATTGGAGGAGGCATAGGAGTGATGACAGGGAATGGCAGAAAAATATGGTCAATGAGCGAAGGGACGGGGAGAGAGGCAGGTGCAGTATTATGAGGTGATTCAAACTGATGCAAGGGAAAACAAGGAACATGCTAAAAAAATGTGACATCCATAGAAGTAAAGAATTTGCAAGTTTTAGGATCATAACATCTATATCCTTTGGAGACAGTGGAGTAACCAATAAAGATACATTTCACAGATTGGTCGTCCAATTTATGTAGATGAGAGCAATGGTCCTGAACGAAGCAAGTGCATCCAAACAACCTGGGTTCAAGAAGAAACATGACATCATGAGGATGCAACATGGAAAATGAGTATTACCTTGAAGAATTCTTGAAGGTGTTCGATTAATCAAAACAATTAGTGACAATACCCATAGACTAATAGGACTTAGGCACATTCATACCTCTCAATAAAGATCAAGTGACTTCAATAAGATGTCTATGTTTGCGTTCAACAACTCCATTTTGTTGAGGAGTATAGGGACATGAAAATTGATAGACGATCCCATGGTCATGTAGAAATAGAGAAAATGGTTAATAAGTGTACTCTCCACCATTATCAGAACGAAAAGTTTTAACAAAGACACCATACTGATTTTGTACCATTGCCGGAAATTCCTTATACTTAGAAAAACATTCATCTTTAAAGTTCATGACGTGAAACAAAGTGCCCCGAGTGTAGTGATCAATAAACACTACATAGTAACAATAGCCCTCAAGGGATATGACGAGAGATGGACCCCAAACATCGGAATAAATCATCTCAAAAGGTTTACTGCACCTGTGCATGCAAGAAGGATAAATACTTTGCACTTGTTTAGAAAGAGCTCAAATCACACATTGAAAGTTAGAGGAGGTGCAAACACTATGCAAAGACAGAATCGTGCATAAAGTCTTAACTCCGACATGTCCTAATTTGGCATGTTGTAAAGAGAGGTTCTCCAAACTAACATTAATGGGGAATGAAAGACATGATGATGATGATTTGGGAGTAAAGTTGTAGCAACAACAAAGGCAAAAGGAAACTTGTGTTCAACATTCAAGTAATAGAGGCCTCCCCTCTCAATGCCCTTACCAATAGTTTTCTTAGAGGCCAGAGCCTGAATAATGCAATGGAGGGAAAAATCATGGTAGAGCAGTTCAAATCTTTTGTGAGACTACTCATGGATTACAATTAAGTAGAAAAATTGGGAATATGAAGAACATTTAATAAAGAAAGGGGCGATGATACCGGAATGGTTCAAACTCCTCAAACAGGAGTGGAGGAACCATCAGCCAATCGAACTTAGGAAGACAATGATGGTGGTTAATAAGATGAGAACCTCTGAGACTCTCCGGTCATATAATCAGTGGCTCTGGAATCAATGACCCAATATGAAGGAGATGTAGATGTGGCAGCCAAGAGGGAGGGAGAACCAGAAGTAGCCAAAGTAACCTTCGAATCAAGAGACATAGTACCAGACAAACTGTCGACAACTGTAGCACATGAACCTTTTTAACAGAACAAATTCAGCAGTCTGCTAGTCACAGCTGGGTACCTCAACCAATTTACTCCATACAGATACAACACATAAGCAACAAAAAAATACAACTCACAATACACTACAGATTCAGATAGAATCATCAACAGATGGGAACACTTTAATAATTTTCAGTTAGACCCCTCTACGTCCTTTCAACAAACATCTTATGTGCAGTTTTCAAGCAACATGAATCCAGCAGTAATACTGCCTATAGGACTGTAAACAAAATCATATAGCAGTCCACAGTCATGGTAAACAGAGAGGGCAGATGACACCCATAGAACTGTCCACAAATATCGCAGATCCTGATTTAATCATATGTCTAAAACTATATAAGGAATCATCTTCACCAGCATTTTGTATCCTCGATATGAGCTTTGATCGATGATCCTCGTATGTGTGATGGTATTCTGTTCAAAAAATATATATATAATTTCAAGAATTCTAATGTTATTCAAAGGCTTTCACTGCCACATCACCAACTTTACGTCAAAAATACAATCTCAAGACTTATGATGTTTTTTAAGAGGCTTCCACTGCTACATCAACTTTACGACAAAAAATAAAATCTCAAGACTTCTAATGTTCTTCATAAGCTTCCACTACCACATCAACTTGAGAAAAAAAAAAAAATCTCAATATTTCTACTCAAAAAATGAAATCCCAAAATTTTTGTTGTTCTCTAGGGGCTTTAAATATCCTTTCGAAACACCCACAAGATAAGCTTCGATCCCATGAACCAATAAGAGAAAAATGGTTGGCAGAAAAAACTAATCAATCCCCAATAAGTTCCATCTCATTTTGTGGTCAAACTGTTTAACATGGCT
The DNA here is from genome assembly GCA_021018995.1 of Chloranthus sessilifolius. Classification (NCBI taxonomy): domain Eukaryota; kingdom Viridiplantae; phylum Streptophyta; class Magnoliopsida; order Chloranthales; family Chloranthaceae; genus Chloranthus; species Chloranthus sessilifolius. The sequence continues at coordinate 198,736,731 of CM037584.1, forward strand.
GGCGTCAACGATGATGGTGAGTGGCGATGGGTTTGGCTCTGATACCAAGAAGAAGTTGATGTTTGGAAGGTTGAAGTTGGTGTTGGGGTTTGTTGGGTTTAAGATTAGAATTAGAGGAGAGAGAGAATATGAAAGAATGAGAAGTCATAGTGAGATAGGAGACCCTCACTAGCACTTATATTAAGAGAGAAAAATTATACATACGTCCAATGACTAAACAAACCCAAAACATAAGAACACCAATATAAATCCTATAATAACAACAGTGTTCATTGATTCAGATTGGGCCAGCTTCCAGAGTGATAGAAGATCCACCTTTGGTTATTGTACCTATTTGGGAGGTAATTTGGTTTCCTAGAAAAGCAAAAAAATATGTTATTTCAAATTCTAGTGTTGAAGGGGAGTATAGAGTCATGTCCCAAGGAGCTCGTCAGGGAATGTGGCTTTGGTTCATATTATCTGACCTTGGAGTTAAAGTGAATTTTCCAATGATCCTCTATGGGGACAATGAAGCAAGTATACACATTGTAGAAAATCTTGCGTATCATAAACGTACTGAACAAATTGAAGTGGATTGCCACTTCATAAGAGAGGTCAGGTTTAAGGAGTTTTGCATATCACAAGTCAATATTGAAGATCAACTTGCAGAGACACTCACCAAAACATTGGGAAAGAACTGGTTATATGACATCACGTCCAAGGTGGGAATGATTACATCTATGAACGCTCATTATGTTGGAGTGTGTGTCATCATATGTAAAGTAGTAGCATTTGGTGTGTCACTATAAATTGTAAGAAAGTATAAATATCGATGATAAAAGGTTATGTAAAATTAACTTTCACATTACCCTAATTTATACTCTCTTTCTTCTTCTCCTTCTTCTCTCTCCTTCACTACCAGACCCTATCCCTAAACAATTGATTCATCGCATCTATTTTAACTCGCCCATCCCAGGCTAGATGTGACATGAGGGTGGGTCTTAACCATGAGGGCCCATCCAGGGGTACATGGGTCACAACATGAGGGTCAGTAGAGATAACCATGTGGGCTTGATGCAAAACCTTGTTAGAGGCATGTCTTCGAGCCATGAAGGCTTTGCCAAGAAACTCTGTAGATGATGTTTGGTGGCCAAGAGGGCCTTCAGAAAAGGTAATGTTGGATGCAACCAATGGGGCGAAAAATGCTACATGATGGATTACATGGGTAGTTTATCAAACTAGGAAGCTTTAGGTTCTCCCACTACTTTCCAGGAATTGATTTTTTTCTTTAATAGGGAAGCCTAGTATCTATAGTTTAGTACAATTATGCCAATGTCTTGCCCCTGTGTTCTGCAAGGGGTGTTTTGCGAGCCTAGTTGCACTGGGGGATGCTCCTAACATGTCGTTGTTCTTTTGACATAGAACAAGGACGGTGCCATAAAGATGTTGTATATAGGCTTTCTTAATGCAAGATCCAACTATAACTAAATGGAAAAGTGTGTTTCAACTTAGGCAAGCCACAAATGCTCTCTCTGATGAGATGCAAGGTGCACTGGTCGCAGTTCAACGTACATGTGAGAAAAAAAATAAATGCTTGAAATAGATAAATGGGGGAGAAGCACGACCTAGCGCATCAAGCACTCAGTGTTGCACAATTGTGAGACTTAGAGGATTCATCCCGTGACAAGGTGCTAATGGGACATCATTGACAGACAGAGAGGAGCCGCGGAGGTAGGGTACGATTTAGAATGTGGCATTGGAACTATATAAGAAGTGACACCTATTAGCAATGGCACGGGAAATAGAAATATAGAATGAGGCGTCGGACATAATTGGCTAAGACCTCTTGGACTCTTGAGGGGAGGAGCCACGGGAGTTAATAAATTGGGATAATTATCACATAGTAGGGCTAGGCCCTAGTTGCAGGAATCTTCTACTTAGTGTGCCACTCCCTCATCGGAATCTTGCTCCCGCTCCCGATTCCAGCCATAAAATAGTGTAATTTTAAGCTTTTGATGACGCTCCTACTCCCAACGTACTACACGCTTTCGGTAGTGATTACTATGGGGAGAAAGGAATGGTAGAGGTACTGATGGGGATGGTACCTTTAATGTTCCCACATTTATATAGCCTACAAAGGGTTTTATATATATATATATATATATATATATATATATATATATATATATATATATATATATATATATATGTGTGGAGATGTTAACCTTGGTGTTAATATTGTTGGTACTACTGGTGTTGATAGTCAGAGAGTTATCATCTATGGAGACTATGGATTTGACATAATGATAGGCACCCATCTTAGGAACTTGAGACTTCAAACCATGGGGATGATAGTTTGTTTCCTACACATCAACTGCCCTATTGGCACTATCTATAGAGGGCTGAAAACTAGATCAAGATCCAGTTCGAGTACAGGAAACTACTTCTATTTTTCAAAAAAGGAAACCCATATGGACCATTAACAAAGACAACAAATAAGTTTTTAAATACCAATATATGTGTATGGGTAATTAGTGCAGGGGCGCTGGGGAATGTGCAACATTTAAACACTACTACCTAAGTTACAGAAACCAGCAGGATGCATGTAATAGGTTTAGGAGTGGGAGAATGACAAAAAGCTTAAAATTACTCCATTTGTGGTCAGAATCAGGAGAGGGACTGACATTCCAAAGCGCAAGTGGCACACTAAGTATAAAATTCATACTATTAAGGCTACAACACCCGAGCCAGAATTCCACCATGTGGCACCCAAACACACTTAGACGCAAGATCAGTCCATTAGTGTCCGAAAAAATTATTTTGTTAAAGCACTGACGACTATCGATTCAACAATGATCAATAGTTTAAAGCATAAATGATGAAACATTTCATCAATTCACCCACCGAGGGGTTGTCGCAGTGGTTGATGACATTGGTATGCTCCCCAAGGTCATGAGTTTGAGTAGTGAGCCCTCTTATGTGGTTGAGATTGTGCCTTGATTTCTGTTGACGGTGTTGATCAACAGGTTGGACTGTACACCCAGCCACAACTGTGTTGGTTGAGCTTTTGCACTGAGCTCGTTGGGTGTTTGCAAGGGGCAGCGCGCCCCTTGCCTGAGGGTTGGGTAGCGCAGTCCCCCGAGCCGAATTTTTCTAGGGTTACTTAGGATATTTTCATCATATTCTATATTGGGCGGTTATACTTTGTTATTAGATATAAAGTCTAATTATAAATTAGAGTAATATTAAATGGAACCTCGAATTTTGTATCGAGTGCGGTGAGATCTGAGAGATTTGTAACCCTAATTTTCACAAATCAGTGAAAGGACTCGGCATCACCCGTGGGCGTAGGCAAATTGCCGAGCCACGTAAATCTTTTTTTTTATCAGTAACGTAAATTATATTGAAGCAGCAAGGCGCTAAAAGACCAATACAACGAAACAATCAAAAGAAAACAAGGACCGATACAACGACACGACCAAGAGTTGACCACAGTGAACCTGGGTAACACACCCATTAGCCAGGATCCCACAGATAGGCTTCCTCTCGAGGAACTATCCCTCCCCTGTCCACCCAAAACCACACCAGGTCTCTAACGGACCTCATGATCATCCCTATCGGCCGTCTTTTGCTCTAAAAAATCCGTAGATTTTTTTTGCCCCATATACTCCACAACACTGCATAGAGGGCAGCCATCCAATAATCGCCAATCACCCCTTCCATTTTACTAACCTCCCACATCAGATAAAGGGCGTACGGAGTGGCTGGCATAACCCAGCTCATATGGAAGGACTTGATGACAATGCTCCAAAGCTCATGCGCCACTCTGCAATGAATAAGAAGATGAGAAGCATTCTCCTCCTCCTCTCCACACATCACGCAACAATTCAAGATCTCCTTTCCCCTTCAAATAAGTTGATCGATAGTTAGAATTTTCCCTTTGAAGAGTGTCCAAGCAAAAATTTTGATTTTTGGAGGAATGGCTTCCCTCCATAATCTTGCTCCTTGGAATCTGATCAGAGGGCGACGTGTCAGCATCCTATAGGAGGATTTTACACGGAATACACCATCTCGACCCGGAGCCCAGCTCATTCGGCCTTGACCATGGGGATGACGATGTGCTTCATATAGCCTCTGCATAAGATTAGAGAACGACGTCACCTCCTCATCCCTTAGTAGTCTTCTGGTGACAACATTCCATAGTTTGCCCCCCTCCGTTTCCGCTACAAAGTCCACAATCCTCCCGGACGGGTTTACATCAATGCCATATATATATCTGGGAATGACACCTTGAGAGCACCTTCATCCATCCAAGCATCCTCCCAGAATCTTATACTGGTGCCACAGCCCCAAGTGAATCGCAGTCCTCGCGCAAAGAATCCAGACGTGCCGCAAATATTCTTCCACCAAGACGAAGTTCCTCTGTGAACCGTGACACTGATGCCCCAATTACCCATGAGTTAGCCATAGTTCTCCATCATTACCACACGCCAAAGATTGTCCCTTTCCTCCACCCTCCCCACCCTCGAGAACCACTTCCCAAGCAAAGCGATATTTGTCCACCTGAGGCTACGGATCCCCAACCCATCACATCCAACTGGAAGTTGGCACGTGTCCTAGTTCACAAGGTGATATCACTTATCCAGGCCCGCTCCCTCCCATAAGAAGTTACGCTGAATTTGCTCAAGGTGATTGAGGACCGCTATGGGGTATTTGAACATAGACATGTAGAAGATGGGGAGCGATGATAGTACCACTTTGACCAGAACCAACCTTCCAGCACTACTCAGTAGTCTCCCTTTTCATGATGATAATCGTTGCTCAAATCTTTGCACAATTGGCTCCCATTCCCTAGCAGTAGGAAGCCTAATCCCAAGTGGCATCCCCAAGTACTTAATTGGGAATCGCACAATCCACCATCTGCGCCAACTCATCCATCACCTTCTCATCAGTCCCAATACCCGTAATTGCCGACTTAGAGAGATTGACACGCTACCTCGACACTGCCTCATAAACTGATAACACATCCGCTAGGTATCTGAACTCCTGCACATCAGCCTTCCCAAAAATAATGGTATCATCTGCAAACTGAAGGTGTGAGATGAATCTCCCTTGCGCACCCACCTTGATACTCGTTATGAAGTTTCGCTGCCTGGCTTGCACAATAAGACCCAATAATGCTTCGCCAACCACATTGAATAGTAAATGAGATAAGGGGTCCCCTTGGCGGAGACCTCTTGAACTCTTAAAATAACTAGCTGGCGTGCCATTGATCAAGACCGATAACCAAACCGAAGAGTAGCATCCCCTCATCCATCTCCTCCAGGTAGTCCCAAACCCCATTCTGCCAAGCATATAATCTAAACAATCCCAACTGATTTGATCACACGCTTTCTCCATATCGATCTTCCATAGGGCAGTCGGTCGTCGATCGTGATGTGTCGAGTGTATGATTTCTTGGGCCACCGCCACCAGATCTACCAGCTGTCTGCCCCTCACAAAGGCACCCTGATTTTCCGAAATTATCACTCATCACAGGTTTGAGTCTGTTAGCTAATACCTTGGCTATAATCTTATAGAGGCAATTGGCAAGACAAATTAGCCTAAACTCTGAGATATCATCAGCCCCCTCCTTTAGTATGAGGGTTATGAAGGTAGAGTTTAAGCTCTGCCCAATGAACCCGAAAGCTTGAAACTCACGCATCGCATCCATCAAATCAACTTTGACGATAGCCCAAAAGAATCTGAAAAATTCCATTATGAAGCCAACAGGCCCCGGTGCCTTATTTTTGGCTCCACACTTGATCGCTCTCCACACCTCTGCTTCGCTGATCTGATGTTCCAAACTGAGCCGGTCCTCCTCCGCCAATGACTTAAAGGATAACCCGTTCAACTGGGGCCTAGGGAGACCATCATCCTTGTACATCTTGCTATAGAACTTGACTATGTGTTCCCTGACCTGGTCCTCCTCTGAATAATTCACCCCATCCACAGTCATGTTACCGATGTAGTTGGCTTTGTTCCGCGCATTGGCAACAACAAGGAAATACTTAGTATCGGCGTCCCCTTCCTTTAACCATCTAACCTTGGATTTTTGCTTCCAGCATATCTCCTCAGCCTTGTAGACACTATTAAACTCTGTTTTTTGCGATATCTATCCTCCCGCTCATCCGCCGTGAGACATCTTATTTCTTCTGCATCGTCTATCTCTTGCAGCTGCCTTAACAGCTCCTCTTTCTTGACTTGCACCAAGCCGTACACCTCCTTATTCCACAGTTTACTTTTTCCTTTAACCCGTTGCAGTTTGGATATGAAACGATAGGCCACCGTCCCCGGTGGAGTCGCTTCTCCCCACCAAACTGGAATCAATTCCTGATACCCCTCATCCATCAGTCACATAATTTCAAACCGGAACGGGATCGGCCCTTTCCCCCTTAACTAGCATGTCAACACCACCGGCCGATGATCAAACACTAACCTGGCTAAACATTCGGCTCTTGCTCCCGGAAACATGTCTAGCCAATCCAGCTTGCACAAAAATCTGTCCAGTTTACTCAGGGTCGGGTTCTCTTGAAGATTCGACCACGTGAATCTCGCACCACTTAACTTGTGGCGACTCCAATTTCACACACCGGAAAAATAACTATTAAAAGTGCACGCATAAATTTTATTTTATTTTTTATATCATCATGAGAACAATACTAAATTATGAGATAACAACCTATTATACCATATTGGATGCTTACTCCTTAAATTAAATAAAACTGAAATCAAACATAATCCATCATTAACATGAACTTGCTCATAAAAATAATCTGAAATAAACATCTTAAGATCTTTCCTAATGCATGAAGAAAAATCTATAAACTAAACTTCAAATCCTTCTTCGCTCAAATATGAATTTCCATCAATCATTGATGCATCTACTTTATCCTCTCAATGTATAGCTGTACTCCCTGGAATCCCAAACAATGGGTCAGTTTACCAAGTAAACTGGTATGGACTAGACATGATGAGACTAATAGAAAAGGTCTATAACTCAAATCACCTCATAAAATCAAACAATAACATAAATATAACATGTGACATAAAGAATGAATAAAGCAATAGAATGAAATTGAAACATATCATTAAATCTAAATAAACATTATGGTTTGGGTCTCTACCCTAATTTCATGTGTGGCTATTTTTAATTGTGCATTTAATGCTTATGAATCGGCATACATAATGGACATGGTTATCTCTTTCTTAATCATTATCCTAATCTTCACTGATCCTTCGATTAGTATCTACGTTAACCTTCACATAACTTCTTTTCAGTTAAGTAGAAGCTTAAAATTAAAGACCTTCTCCATCTCTTCAGTCTTATCATTAATGCATGGATGCATAACTTTTATTACTTGTCATTCTTATTCATGTTAATTCCTCTAGCATAAGCCCATAGGAATTCTATCATAATCATAAAAATATTTTGTTTCCATGTGTCATGTCGTAAACATATTTTTTCACTTTTATAATTGCCATGAATGTACATGCATAGAAAAACTGGAAATCAATCGATCATGCAATAGCTCTTCACTTGTTTAGGCTTAACACATAATAAATATGTAATCTCTATCGATTCCTACTTGTTTTATGTTGTGTAAATCAAGCATCCTAACTTGCATGGATTCTAAGCAATAAAATAATGAGCATAAATAAACATTTAAGTATGATGATTAAACATAGACAATATTTAAATAGAAATTCATTGCTTGCATCCTAAACAAATTCTGAAATTTCTAACAAATTTTGGATTTTAGATAGATTCTGAATTCCAAAGCAGTTACGGATTACGATGATTCGGATTCGAATCGATTCTCGATTCTCGGATGATTACGGATTACGAGCAGATTCTGGATTCTGCATAGATTCTGGATTCTACACAGATTCTGGATTCTGCACAGAATTTCGTGATCACTCATGAAATCCCGTGTACCATTGAAAACCCGTGATTAAGCATAAAAATTTAACAATCTAATATGGAAAATATTCATTAAATGAAATAAACCCTAATTCCTATTTTATTTTTTATGTTATCTACGTTTTCGATTAATCTCAACATGATTTCTCCATACCTCTAGTCTTCGCGTAAAAATTGACGTAATTCCTCTCCTTGATTCAATCCGAAATTCAGTCGCGTCGTAAACTCCTCTCACGTTCTTCTTAAGCGTTCAAACCGAAAACTCTAGGGTTCCTCTTCTAATTCTCCTTCTCTAAAATTTTTTTTTCTCTCTCTCTCTCTCTCTCTCTCTCTAAGGTTATTAAGTAATAAGAGTTATATAAAAATTATGTAATTTAATCTCTATATTTATAATACTTTATGATTTCCTATTTTATTTTTAATTCTATTTAGAATGCTTTAAGGTTTCCTATTTAATATCTAACTCTATTTAGAATATTTTAAAGTTTCCTATCTAAGATCTAATTCTATTTAGGATTTCCTACATGGGTCTTACGTGATTTTATGGGCCTTTAATTACTTAAAGGAACTTTAATCACTTAATGGGTCTTTAATTAGTTATTGGGTCTTTAATTACTTAATGGTCTTTAGTTAATTTACTAACACATTTTAAAAGTCCATTAAACATTAATAAACGCACCTCAATTATTACCAACACATATTTAAGGGCTTTTAGGTATGTTAATTAGATTAATTAATTATCATGAATCATTATAAAATAAAGTACGCATTACATTCATGTGTAACAACTAATCACATGCATCAAATCGATCAACTAATCATAATACAACTCTAGCAAATAATTAAGGATTAAATAACGAAAAATCTCAGTCGTTGCATAACGGCACCTCCATCAGCTCCCAATCAGATATGAAGGAATTGAATTCCCTCATTACCTTAATATCCGGTGGCCCCCCTTGTTTCTCGAAACCCCACCTTATTGCATTAAAATCCCCTCTCAGGCAGAAGGGGAAATCCCATCTTGCCACAAGGGGCGCAAGTTCCATCCAGAAATCAGAACGTTATCTGTTAGTAGTTGGTCCATAGATCCCTGCAAACATCCACACTTTACTTGATACCTTATTCTGAAGCACCACCGTAGCAGAGTATAAGCCAAATTCGTCATCCACTTTGTCAAAAAGCCACGAGTCCCATGCGATCAAAATGCCCCCCGAAGCACCACCAGAATCAACTCCCAACCAGTCCCAATGATGTCCCCCAATCATCGAAGACACTTTCCACCTATCACATCTGCCCCACTTGGTCTCTTGTAGAGTAATAATGGACGGCTTAATCGTCTCGATCACTCGTTTAACCCCAGCCCGTTTGCCCCCATCGCAGATACCTCTCACATTCCACGACAGCATCTTCACAAGCCACCAGCAGTAGGCTCGCCCATACCCAAGACTGTGGGTGCTTCCAATCCGACATCCCCCAATGTAACCTGGCCAGCTCCCGTGCCCAGCCCCTCCGCATTGCGTTGTTCTCCTTGTGATTGCTCAGTATGGATTGGAACGCATTCCGTAATTCCTCATCGGACCCCTTGAAAGACATCCCCAGATCGCGTCCAACCCGAATAAGACGGTCGATATCGCTTGTCCTACTCATCTCCACCTCTGCTCCTCCCAGGGCTATCAGTCGGTTGCTCTGCGTTGTGTAGCTCACTGAATTGCCATCACAGAGCGTTGCCTCTACCAGTTCGGTTAGCTCAGCCGACGTCCTCACCGTAATGACTGGTCCTGGGAGGCCGACACTCTGACAAGATCTCTTTTCCCTTATATACATAACATCCTCCACTTCCTGGCTCGGTAGGGTCGATGGAAATGTAGAATTCCGTATCAGTCTTCCCCTCCTCTTTCTCCCAACAACTCCCCTCTCCCTCCCACTCCCTTGCGGTTCCACCCCTGCCCCATAGGCCCAGGGTCTCAGGTCCGCCAAATATGAGCCTAATGAGACCCAGGTAATTAGCCCAGAGAAACCACAGCCCATTAACACAGAAGGGCTCCTCAGCTAATCGAACGCGCCAAGAGTCAGATGCCACAAACCTGCTCCCAAGATAGACAAAGAAGACCCACAGCGCAAATTGTTTATTCGTGAACAAGAAGATATGAAAAAGGGAAAAGAAAAAGCCTCCACATCAGATCGGGCGAGCGTTGCAGAAAATAATGCGGACGAAGATGGTGACGTTCTATCCATCACCACAGGTACGAATTTATTTTTTGATGCATGGAGTTTAGATTTGGGTTGTTCTTGGCATATGTGTCCTAATAAAGAATGATTTGATAAGTACAAACCGTTCAATGGTAGATCTGTGTTGATGGGAAATAATGCTTCATGAAAAACTATTGGAATCGAAACTGTAAAAATTAAGATGTTTGATTGTGTGGTTTGAACTCTTAATGATGTAAGATATGTACCGGATCTAAAGAAAAATCTAATTTCTTTGAGTGCATTAGATTCCAGTGGTTGTAAATACACTGCAAAAGGTGGAGCATTAAAGGTTGTTAACGGGGCTATGATCGTTATGAAAGGTCGGATTTATAGAAACCTATATAGATTGGTAGGGAATACTGTTATAGGTGGAGCATCTGTATCTACTACAGAAGATAGTAGCACAGATGGCATAGATCTGTGGCATATGCGCTTAGGGCATAGGAGTGAAAAAGGGATGATGGAACTTCACAAACAAAATTTGTTGAAGGGTATTAAGAGCTGCAAGCTTGGGTTTTGTAAGTATTGTTTATATGGAAAGCAGTGCAGGGTCAGATTTAGCACTGGAGTTCATAACAGCAAAACAATGTTAGACTACGTACATTCAGATGTTTGGGGACCTACGGTAAAACCATCAAAGGGAGGTGCAAAATATTTTGTCACCTTCATTGACGACTTCTAAAGGAAGGTTTGGATTTATTTCATGAAACACAAGCCAGAAGTGTTTATAAAATTCAAACAGTGAAAAACAAAAGTTGAGATACAGACTGGAAAGCAATTGAAGTGTCTCAAGTCAGATAACGGGTTAGAGTACAAGTCTACAGAATTTTTGGAATATTGCAAAGATGGGGGTATTGTATGCTACTTCAATAATCTAGGGACTCCACAACAAAACGGAGTCGCGGAACGAATGAACAGAACCTTCTTGGAAAGAGCAAGGAGCATGAGATTAAATGAGGGCCTAGAAAAGGGTTTATGGGCAGAGGCAGTGAACATGACTTGCTTTATCATAAATCAGTTGCCATCTACAATGATCGATTTCAGAACACCAGAAGAAGTTTGGAAGGGAAAAGGTACATATTATTCTACTCTTAGAATTTTCGGGTGCCCAACATACGTCCATGTACAAGTCATGCAAAGATCTAAGTTGGATCTAAAGTCGAAAAGGTGTATATTTCTCGGTTATGAGAAAGGGGTGAAGGGATTCAAACTATGGAATTCCTCAACAAAGAAGACAGTAGTAAGCATAAATGCGGTCTTTGATGAGGCCTAAATTCAGAAAATCAGTAAACAAGGTAAAAGAGAAATCATAGACAATATTCTCAAGGGACCTAACACAATTAAGGTGGACGTAAATGATTCAGAATCTCATAAAGAAGGTAATTTGCTACAACCTTCACATGAAGAATTACCCAACATGGAGCACCACCAGCAAAGGATAGGAGCAAAAGAGATAAAAGGGCACCAGTCAGGTATGACTTTGATGATGTGATTTCTTTTGCACTATTTACTGAAAATGGAGATCCATCTTGTTTTCAGGAGGCGATAAAATCAAAAGAAAGGGAGCATGGGTGACATCTATTTAGGAAGACATGGAGTCTCTTTAGAAAAATAAGACTTGGGAGTTGGTGAAACTTCCTAAGGAAAAGAAAGTCATTGGGTGCAAGTGGATATTTCAAAAGAAAGAAGCATCATCAAAATGGGAAAAGGAACGGTACAAAGCTCGATTGGTGGCTAAGGGATATGCACAAAGGGAAGGAGTGGACTACAACGAAATTTTCTCACCAGTAGTCAAACACACATCTATTCGGGCATTACTTGTTATGATGGCCTTCTTTAATTTCGAGTTAGAGCAACTTGACGTTAAGACGACCTTCTTATATGGAGATTTGGAAGAACAAATTTATATGGAGCAGCCCAAAGGATTCAAAGAAAAGGGAATGGAGGACTACGTGTGTAGATTAAAGAAGTCATTATACAGTTTGAAGCAATCCCCAAGGCAATAGTATAAACGCTTTGACTCTTTCATGGAAAAGAATGGTTATATTCGTAGTGAGTATGATCATTGTATTTTCTTTCGTGTTCTTCCTGATAGTTCATATATATATTGCTTCTTTATGTTGACAACATGCTTATTGCTGCTAGGAGCATGTCACATGTGAATTTATTAAAGCGTCAATTGGCAAGTGAGTTTGACATGAAGAATCTAAGTGTTGCAAAAAGAATCCTTAGTATGGAAATCTGATGGGATAGGAAGCAGGAAAAATTGTGATTATCTCAAAAGAAATATATTGAAAAGGTATTGGAAATGGTTAGTATGGATGATGTTAAACCAACTAGTACTCCTCTAGCCGCACATTTCAAGCTATGTGCAGATTTGTGCCCCACCACAGAAGAAGTGAAATATATGTTACATGTGCCATATGCGAATGCAGTTGTTATGTATGCTATGGTGTGTACAAGGCCCGACATTGCCCAAGCAGTCAGCGTTGTTAGTAGGTAGATGAGAAATCCAAGAAAGGAGCATTGGAATGATGTAAAATGGATTCTGAAGTATCTGAGGGGGACAATGGACTACGGTATTTTATTTGAGAAAGATGAAGCATCAGAAGATGTTGAAGAATATGTCGACTCAAATTTTACAGGGGACTTGGATAAGAGACAGTCTACTACAAGCTATGTGTTCACACTTGCAAGTGAAGCGATTAGTTGGAAGTCGATATTGCAATCGGTAATTGCTTTATCAACTGTAGAATCAGAATACATGGCAGCCATAGAAGCAACGAAAGAAGCAGTTTGGATAAAGGGTTTGATCAAGGAACTTGGTTTGGACTAAGAGAGGACATCAGTGCACTGTGATAGTCAGAGTGTCATACACGAACCTAGCAAAAAATTAGGTGTATCATGCCAGAACAAAACATATAGCAGTCCGGTATCATAAGATACGCGATTACATAACTGAAGGCGAGATTCATCCTTAGAAGGTGAATACAAAAGATAATGCTGCAGACATGTTGACAAAGCCGATACCCAAGGAGAAGTTCAAGCATTGCTTGGACTTGATTAAGTTCACGAAGTGTTGAAGATTGTGTTGCACTCTTGAAGGGTGTGGAACCTTGCATTCTAGGTGAAAGAATACGGAAGGAAGTACATTGAGAAGGCATTACGGTGGCATCTTTGAGGTGACTTGTTAGGATTCAAGGCAAGGTGGAGATTGTTGAAATTGTGCCTTGAATTCTGTTGACGATACTGATCAACAAGTTGGACTGTACACCAAATCACAGTTGTGCGGGTCGAGCTCTGCACTAAGCTCGCTAAGGGGTAGCAGGGGGTAGCGCCCCCCCTGCTCGGAGGTTATGTTGCGTGGCCTTCGAGCTGAAATTTTCTAATGTTTCTAAGGGCATTTTCGTCATATTCTATATTGGGCGGTCATACTCTGTATTAGATATAAACTCTAATTATAGGTTAGAGTTACATTAAAAGGAAACTCGATTTCTGTATTGAGTGAAGTGAGATACGAGAGATTTGTAACCCTAGTTTTAGGCCACTGGAGTTGAGTCCAACGTCCCTATATTCACCAAGTAATTTTGTTAAAAGCTGATCCAGAGTCAGATGTAGGTCGAGGTACGTCTTAGTTTTGAGTAATCAAACCCTGTTCAATGCAGAAGCATATCTAATTGGGCAAATGTGTTTTGAAACAGTAGACAGTATTTTTAATAATAGAGCTTACTTTCCCTTTTTCAAGTCCCTCCTTAACCAAGGAGACGAGCTCCTGAAAATGCCGTTCTGAATCTCCACTCTCTTCAAACTCCTACAGATAAAAGCACCTCCAGCTATCAGATTCGAACCAGTCATTTTTATTTATTTTTTATTTTTATTTTCTGCTGAGTATAATGGTTACCTTGCATCTGGTGGGATGCACACCAACAGTACAAAAAAGCCGGCCTGGACAAGAAAACCCCCATAAGCAACAAATAAATGAACAAAATGGTTTTCGTTGGAGTTGGAGGAGAGATACGTACCATCGGTTTGAGCAATGGCGAGGGCTTCCTTTGATTCTTGAAGCGAACCGCCCGTCACCTTCTCCACCAAATGGGGATCTCAGTTTCCAAATAAAAAATATCTATCTATCGAAGCTAACAACTTTAAAGATAAAAAAAGCTATAAGAGAGCCATGCTTACGATGATCCGATCGACTCCGGCAGTCCAGGCCCTGGTTAGAACAGCAGGTATGTCTGCAGGGTGGCACTGCCTGCCGTTGTAAATCCCCTTGAACATGTTATCTGCGTGTGTTTCTGTTATCGTCTAATCTATACTACAATAATTTAGGAAAAAATATATGCACATGAGCTATTTGTTAAAATGCCTCACCGGTGAAGTTGACGGCTATATCTGCCAAGATAGGAGAAGAACCAAGTAGAGAGAGAGTGTGTGTGAGCCGCAGAAGTAAGTGAGACAAAAGAGATGAAGAGTCGTTGGTTGGTGTGTGTGTGACTTACCTATCAGCCGCGGAGCTGCCATTGCACAGTTGCTATAATAGAGAAGGGCACTACAACTAGGATCACCAGTAAGGAATGGTAGGATAACAGAGAAGTATCACCAGTATAATAGAGAAGGACACTACAACTAGTATCACTTAGGAATGGTAGGATGCCTAACTCATTTTGCACCTACCATTTAGGCCTCTAGGTTATTTATTAATGCGAAATTCAAAGGGCCTATTTGGCAGCAACGAAAATGACATTTTAGTCAAAATTTATATTTTCTGTTGTTTGGCAATGGGTGTGGGACCCACTTCACACTATTAAAATTCAAATTATTTTCCCAAAAGTAATTTACTTTTTTGGCCCAAGCATGGAGAAAAATGAAGCGGATAAAGGGGTTAACACACCACGATTTTGGCGAGACAGATTGACCATAATGATGTCTCATTTCGTAATGGAAATTTTTATATAGCTTGTGAGACAGAGTGACCATAATGATGACTCATTTCGTGATGCAAGTTTTTATATAGTTTGCACTTTAAAGCATATCTTGTTCGCCAATAAAAAGGCTATGCTCAAGATAAATATAACATAATTAATGAATGCTACCTATTAAGTGGTAGCTCAATTGATATCTTTGCAGAGCTTGAGGTAATGGGTTTTACATTTCACATTTTCCCTCCCTTAAATTAATAAAATAAGGTCAATGTTGTTGTATGAGATTTATTCCCCTTTGGGTCATTTGATGTGGGCGCTTTATTGTGTGGGATTTATTTTACAAGTATTGCTCCCGAACTATTATACTTTACAATCTGTAGGGCACATCTAAGTTATCTGTACCGTATGACATTATAAAATCACCAACATAATTATGGGAGTAATACGAAAATCTGGGGAACCAAATGGATCCCAAGGGAATCCACATTTGAAATTATCACCCCATTAGAAACACAAATGATCTCCATGGTCAGCAATCTCATTTAGGGTATCTCACAATGGAATGAGGAGTTGATTCGATATCTGTTCATGCCTGAAGACATTACTGTCATCATCCAAATTCCGTTACTAGCACTAAAAAAAGATGATGGGATAGCATGGGCTTTTATCAAAAATGGGAAAATCACTGAAAAAAGTGCCTATTTCGTAGCAAAGGCATTTGCGGAACCTAATGCTCAAGCGAAATCAAGCGGCTTGACACGGGGTCACTCGTGCAACAATGCAACCCATGTTGCACCTAATGCCCGACGTGTTAGGTCAGTCTAATCCAACTCGCAACCAACCCAACCAAAGCAACACTGCGTCTTCTGTGGGCAACTGATGTGGATGTGAGCAGAGAATCATGAGGGACAAACCTCCTTTAGGAGTTGACCCGCACCGCGGGGTTGAGAGGAACCAACCCAAACACGATGGCTCTACCCAGCACAAATATGTCCTAGAGCGATCAACAACGCTAATGCTAGGGTTGAATGCACGTACTCAAGCCAACTAGTGCTAGGCGTATGTATTAGTATGACGGTACACTCAGGCTAGGAATCCGTACAGTAGCACGACTCGTAGTTACATATAAAATGGTTAAACACCACTCTCGACAGAATAGTGGGAGAGCCTCAAAAGTATTGGTTTGGCATACTGCTCATGGCACACGACCCTGTCAGTGGTACACGTAATTCCCATGCAATACCAACACTCTACAACGTCCCACGTCAGCTCCAACCTTGGCCCTCGACCATCCTCGGATGCCCACGTGCGCCCATCATCCATGCATACCGCGGCTCTCAAATGCGACCTGTCACATCCTTCCCCACTCAAAATCGTCAACGTCATCGTTGATACCAAGACACCTCTTCCCAAGAACATGCCCTCCCCCTCATGCTGCAGTTTCTAAATTCAAAGTCTTTATTACACGCAATCGGTGCTCCGTCGAACTTGCACTTCACCCCAAACAGTATCTCATGTTAGCTGACAACATCCAAACTCACTACGCCATCCCATACTTGACACATCTCACTCTTCGGTCTTAACCAAGACTTTCCAAAGATTACACTACTATTGATGCTCGACAACTCATGCCCATTAGCACAGTCCCTCAGCAACCCTCGCCTTCACCCAAGTAGCAATTCCAAACAACCAACACTGCTTTAATCCCTTTGCTCACAAAGTTTTCACCTTGAGTAGCAAAACAACCTAGTAAAACTCTATCCTCCGTTGATGTTTAAGTCTTCTCACGGCCCACGCCAACAAGACCGAGGTGTAGAACCCACTTCTCAAGAATTCACAAGTAAAAGCGCCCTTACCGTAGAAACGATCTCCCCATCATCAACTTCTTTCTCTTTCTCTTTCTCTTTCCCTTTCCCCTTATATGCAGTCAACGCATTCAAGCCGACCTTCTATGGACACTCCCACACCATATGCAGTCCCCCTACATAAGAAGTAACTCTTTGTCTTCAGCTTGTCATCTCTTTTCCTCTCATACCCATTTCTCTCTTGACCATTTCGTTCATGCCCGTTCACATTCGGCTTCCTCACATACTTCTCAACATTCTCTTTGGGTGCTTGTTCCCCCTTCTTCTCTTGCTCTTGGTGGTACTTAGTTAATCGCTCAACAACAGCCAATGTCTCATCTAGACTATCCAAGCCTCTATGACTTAACTCGTTTTGCGCTCATGGCGCCAATCCATGAATGAAGTAGAAGACCCTGTCTTTCTTACTCATATCATCAATGTCCAACATCAAGCTCGTGAAAGCCTTGATATATTCATGCAACGACCCAGTGTGTTTCAATGTCGACAGTGCCTGTCATGCACCCATCCAACATTAGTAGGTAGGAATTGAGCCCATAGCTCCCTTTTCAAATCAGCCCAAGACTCGATTGCCCCATTTCCTATGCGTGCTTCTGAAGCACGATGTCTCCACCACAATTTAGCATCTCCAATCAAATATCTAGATGTAATCCTCAGTTTGATTTCTCCATTGATGTCTCTCAGAGATTCAAAGTATTTCTCCACATCCCAAATAAAGTTTTCGAGTTCTTTCACCTCGAAGAACCCTTGAATATTTCTAGCTCGGGGAACTTGAACTGGGGTATCGACATCCCCATTGGCATCGTAAGGAATAATTTTGTTAGAACGCTCATGTCGTTGTGCATCTCTTCTAATGTGAGCTTGACATCTTGCACTTCTTTAAACAAATGTTGTACAGTCTCAACCAATGCGGCATAGTTCATCTCATGCCTATTCAGTCGATCACCGTGTCTCGTCACCAACATCATCAATGTTTCTATTTGTTCAACTTGAGCTTCTAAGACAGCCACACATCCCCTTGTGTGTCGCCTAGTCTCCTCCGCGTTCGAATTCACATCTGCTATCTCGATGGCTTTGATACCAACTGTCACGAGGGGTCACTCGTGCAATAGTGTAACCCATGTGATACCTAATGCCCGATATGCTAGGTCAACCTAACCCAACTTGCAACCAACCCAATCAAAGCAACACTGCGTTTTCTGTAGGCAACTGATATAGCTATGAGTAGAGAGTCGTGAGGGACAAGCCTCCTTTCGGAGTTGACCCGCACATCGGATTTAACCCAAACACGATGGCTCTAGATGGCACAAATATGCCCTAGAGCGACCAAGCAACGCCAACGCGAATGTTAGGCCCAGATGCACATACTCAAGCCAACTAGTGCTAGGCGTATGTGTTAGTATGACGGTACACTCAAGTTAGGAATCGGTACAGTAGCACGACTCGTAGTTACTGAGCTACAACCCCCATATATAATACTCTCGACAGAATAGTGAGAGGACCTCAAAGGTATTGGTATTGTCTGTGACACACGTAACTCCCATGCAACACCAACACTCCAACAACGTCCCACGTCAGCTCCAACCTTGGCCCTCGACCATTCTCGGATGCCCACACATGCCCATCATCCATGCACACTGCAACTCTCAAATGTGACCCGTCACAGGCTGCACCCTCTCACACCTATGGAAAAAGATTTGGAGCACTTCCATCCCAAATAAGGTGAAAATTTTTGTGTGGCGGGCGTGCAAAAATATTTTACCGGTGCGACAAAACCTCCATAAGAAAGCCATAAATGATAACCCTACCTGTGAGATTTGTGGTGAGAAGCCTGAAAACATCATTCATGCACTGAAAGAGTGCCCTACTACTACAAGGCTCTAGTTTGCTTTTCTTAGCCTTTGCTGTAATGCTTACTCTGCTGTTTCTTTTATTGATTGGCGCCCTCGTGGTACAAGGAAAGGAGGAAGTCCTTAATACTTTCTTGATGACAGCATGAGAAATATGGAACTATCGTAACAGTGCGATTCGAGGTGAGCTTAAAGGAGATCCAACACGATATGTTTGGTGGGCAAAAGGCCAACTTATACATTATTTGAATGCTTAATCTTAAACAGGTACCACAGGGAAGGACCACAACCCAACCCCCCACAGATGGCATCGACTTGCCCAGGATTGCTTTAAAATCAACGTCGATGATGCTTGGAAGAAGTCAAATCCCTTGGCGGAATAGGGTGATCATTAGAGATGACTCGGGCCTTGTGCAAGCTTCACTTGCCAGAGGAGTTGGAAACTGCCAAAACCCGTTACATGCGGAGATCACAGCGGCCCTAGACGATTTATGATTAGCTCGCGATATTTTAATTCGGAGGGGTAGCTTAGTTGGTCAGGCCTTGGATTTGCTCCCCAATGGTCATCAGTTCGAGTCCCCTCAAGGGTTTATGATTGGATGTCAATATCGTGCTCGAAAGTGACTCGCTCCAAGTTAATCAAATGATTAAAATGGGGGATGCTGATACTTGTGAATTTTCCATGCTCATCAAGGCATCTTAATTAGATCTTACATCCTCTTTTAATCAATCTCTTGAGATGTAACCACATTAACCAAAAGAATAGCGAATTCCGCAGCCCATTCTCTAGCAAAACTAGGAGAATCTAGTTCTGAGAAATAATTACGTTTTTTGTTAATATTTGCAAGACTAAACTTGACTATTTCAATATACAGAACAAATTAAATTATTTGATCCCTTTAGTGATCGAGTTGTTGCTCACCATCATTACTTAAAGTAATATATTATCTCATTTACAAAAATGTGGTTTGCTTTGATCTATAGTGTTGCGTGCTATAAATATGACATCACATCACCTCAACTAAACTTATAATTAATTTTCTTGTCATTTAATATCTATTAGATAAATTAAAACTGACATAAATATATTAAATAGAATTGGAGATTGTTTCAAGGGTTTTGAGGGAAACCAAAGTTACTTATTTTCTAGTGAAATTGATCGACTCTTAACTAAGGTAGAACCTACAATATAGCTATATGAAACCCACTCTCTTGACATCATCTAAACACCAATCAAAATAGTGTTTAAATGATCTTACACCATTAATGATTATAAAATATCGTCAATCCATACTGTCAAAAGTTGTAGATCATCTATTGAAGGGCCAAGGGCCCAAAAATGATAATTTGGAGAGATTTGAATCATTTTATATGTGCACTCTAATACCAATTTTGTTCATGTAGCTTTTAATAGATGATATTAAAATTCATCAACCAAACAGTTTACATCAACCTATAGGCATGTTTCTTTGATTGAGACATGCTCGAATGATGGGTTGCCACTTCGATAATATAGATTAATTACAAATATAAGCAGTGTGGCTTAATAATAAATCACGTGTGTGGTGTAAGATAAAAAGTCTAGTTTATTAATAACGCACATCATTTAACCACCATGTTTGTTTTAGTGTCCGTCAGGAGCCATTATCCCTGTAACTTGATTGAGACACTCTCTTGGTAGCTTATTTTCCTCAACCAAAAAATATAAGTAAAATAATATTATTAGAGAAGCAGAGTCCATGGTAGTTGCTTTAATCTAATGACACATGGATTTGTTGTGATATTAACCACAACTAACCAATCTCTCTTCCTAGTAGATAAGGTTGGAAGGAAAGAGTTAGATGTTAGGTGGTTGAGGCCCAACACTAATGATTGCTTTTTTAAATTATGGACAAAATGTAGGCAGCTGACATGATACAATGTGATTGACTGGATTAATTGCATCACATTTGCACCCAATTGTGTTATATGGAGGATAGATTTTATGCATTTTAGATGCAGGCGGTGCATAAGCACCACACCTATTGTGGAAATGGGATACCATGCATAAGCACTCATTTGTAGCCCAACGAAACGATACCGGGATGTGATGTCCGGCTTGCGTCATGGCTCTTGATCAAAGATAGTAATTGATTTGTTAAGAAATTGGCAACAATTATTTTAGACATTAGAAACGAGAAAAATTATAAAGGTAGGACAGATTTGTTGAGGATAAAGTGTAAGAGGCGGGGCGGTGATGTAGCGCGTTGTAATTGATTACCACCACCTACATTAATTCGATTCTACTTCTTACTACCAATTTAAATTATAACACTATCCCTAAAAACGGTTTAATGACAAACTTTTATGCTAGTTTCAATCTGGATGATGGCCCCACCTCATTCTGCCTCCTTCTCTCTCTCTTTAAGAGAGAAAGTGAGATGATGGAATCTAACAAACTATAAAATGACTTTTCATATATCTCTCATGGAAGATGGAAGATAAATCACTTCATCATTCAACCAAATTATATATAGGGAGTCGGTTAGGTCCTCCAATGGAACATGGTGACCGTCCTCCAAGATAAATATGGAGCTCCACGTGGCATTCAAAATACTGTTTGGAGTACAAGTGGACGGCTTAGATCAATATTAAAAAAAGAAATTTCGAAAAAAAAATTTTAAACTTATAAGTCAAAATTTGACGGATTTCATTGGTTCACATTTCACAATTCAAAAAACACACGATGGAGATGAGCTTTCAATTATTATTTTTTTCAAAGATGATCTAAACAATGCACCCGAGCTCAACGTGACATCAAAACAATAGTTTGGCTGCGACATGAAGCTTCACGTGAAAGCTTGAAGGATAGTGGCCGTCCTCCTTGAGAAGACGGACACCTTTTCTATATATATATATATATATATATATATATATATATATATAAACAACTTTTTAGATGTGTTAAGCTCATGGCCCTGCAAGCAGCCAACCCCACTTACCCCAACGCCCAACGCCCAACGCCATATCGTTTTATTGTGTTTCTTCTCCTGCGTCACTGCCATGTTGTTCCTACCACCAAACTCATCTTTCTATATAAATCATCGTCTCTTTTCCTACCATTAGTGCTGCTTTGGCGTCCTCGGCACTCCATCTAATATTTTTTATGAGATAAGATGCACTTGTCTTGTACCACCCCTTCCTTCCCGTTTTGTGCCATGGGGCACAAGACATAATCAGGGCATGACCGGCCCACTTTTATCCCTCTATTTTTTTTTTTTTTTTTCCAATAAATCCAAGCCCGCCCATAGACTATAGATGACAAAGAACCTAACAATGGTTCAAAAACATCACTCAGAATTTAAATCTGGATCACTTGGAATGTAATTGCGCAACATAGGGCGAAATCTTGGTTATCCATCTACACGTGGGAGCTGGTTTGGCAGTCTCTCGAATAGAGAGAAAAGAGAAAAAGGTATTGATATTTACAGCTGAAGATTTTCCACCCCAAAACCATCACGGCCCACTTATCAAATGATGGGATGTCGATTCCAAAAGTGACCTTAGAACCCTTCAAAGATTTATACACCCATGATCAGAGTAACTTTTGGGATTAGTGACACGTGGAAACACATCTAATAGGAAGATGGAGAGGAATAAAGATGTAATTGAAGGCAGTGAAACGGTTTAATAGAGGAATCCCCTGGCAACATGTTCTGAATTTTCAGTTGCAAATACTTGTGGGTGCACAAGAAAAAGGAAGAAAAAGGGAAAATGGTATAGATACACAATAAGAGAGAGGTGAGGTGAGTGAAAACAGATACCCAAAATTAAATAATTAAAATAAATAAATACAAAAGGCTCGCTGGAACTGAAATAGAGTTTAAAGAAAAAGAAAACAAGTAAATAGAAATGATTACTCTAAAATGAAACTAAACAAATCCAGAACAAAATATATGGGAAGAAGAAGATGACTAGACTAGGGGTTGTTGTTGTTGTTGTTTGTGTTGGTGAGGACTATGGGAAGTACTATGACGAGGATTATGATAAGGAGGAGTATGATGGCTATGCAGGTCCACTTCCTGGTATTCTTCTGATGCTTTCTAGCCGTCTGAAGTTGGTTCGTTCCCCCTCTTACGAAGGAGTTGGCTCTCTGTACCTGACTCTCAATGTCGTCGATCTGCTCACCCTGGGACTGAACTAGAACAGACATATCCAAAAAAACCTGATGAAGCTCCATCAGATTCTTCTCCATCTCCCTAGCCGCGTCGTGCCTTTCCTGTATCTCAGAAATCGTATCCATAATCCTACCCCTTCCTTGCTCCTGTATCGCCTTCTGCAGAAACGTCTCGCTCTCCCCCGTCGATATTAGCATCTCCACCGTCCGATCGTCGGCCTTCTCCCCTGTTACCGTAAAGTACCTCCTCTCCACCGTCTCCTTGTACTCCAACCCAATCTTCTCCCTCAAATCCCTGAACTTCTCCATCGACTCCGTCAGCTTCTTTCTCAAACCGCTCACCACCGAGGTCCTGGTGCGGTCTGCCGAGCTGCCAGGTCCGCAGCCGGGGAGGCTGCGGTTGGCGGCGTTGGCCCTGTCCAGGGCCTCCAGTTTGAGTTTGATGATTTTGGCCTTCTTGAGGGCCTGGGAGACGTCGGCGTCCATCCTCGCGCGGAGTTCTTTAATGGATTTGGCGTTGTGGAGGGTTTTCCCCTCTTCGTTGGAGTCTTGGAGCCTCTGGTGGAGCCTCTCCACCTCTTTCAGCTCGTCTTTGATCCCCTCCACGTCGTCGAAGAATTTGTCTAGATTCACTCCCGTCGTCATCTGAACCGAACCTCCGCGGCCGTCGGATGACAGATCGTTGTCCCTGAATCGGGAGAAGGAGCCTGAGAACAGATCATTCATCTTCTTCTTCTTTTATTAATTGCTTTATTTATTAACTCGCAGCACAGCACAGCTACAGCAGAGCACAGGGAGGGGGAAATCTATATGGGTGGGTGGTTGGGTCGGTGGGTGATCAAATCGGGAACTTAAATGAATCTACTCCTCTAAATCTAATTTCGTCTTTTTATTCTTTTTCTCAAAATCCAAATTAAATATAGAGAAGAGAGAGAGAGAGTAGCAGATGAAGAAGGAAGGAAGGAAGATGAGGGCGTTGAAACGCGGCTTCCCTGCCCGCCGGATATGACCCCGTCAAACATCTCTCTCATTAAGTATTTTAAGACTTAATCCATGCCTAATGCCTCCACCACTCCTCCCTATTTTTTATATTATTATCGTATTATCACCCCCCTCTTGATCATTCAACTCTTGACACTCTCATATATGTTGTCTCTGATAGCCCTGAAAGTCTCTTCTTCTTAGGATTTAATAGTCCTCATTATGATGATGATGCCTTCTTTGGGGAGATCTCTTCGTACAAAAGTCAACTCTTCTACGCGGCAGCTTTTATAATACGGTATTGATTCCTTATGTTTCATGCATAACTATGAGTAAGTCTAGCACTTTTGAGTAATATATATATATATATATATATATGCACACCAATGATGTTTAATAGCAGAATTTCTCTATCTCATCCAAGGATTAAAGTTTCGGATTTCATTGCGATTTCGATTTCGGTGGGAATCGAAATCGAAATTTCCAAAATTTTGAATCATGGTCTCATCCCCAACCACCACTAGTAAAGAAAATTTTTGTAATTAAATAACTAATAATTTTCCATGGAAAAGGCCCTTCAACCAGATTAGAATAGATAATCATGTAACACTTAATTAGGCCCTCCAAACCCATTGACTCCTGCTGGAAGTCATTTTTCACTCCAATCTCCCATAATATATTTTAGAGCCACTTTTTTGGTATCCTGTGTCATGTGGACTCTTAACTGACCGATGGATGAAATGCTCATGGTCAAGACACATGCGAAGAAAAAGCAGGGTGGCAAACAATTACCATCATCTGATCCGAAGTAATCAATAGATTTAAAGGGGTTTCAGATGTAAGCACTTTAAGTATATGCATAAGTGCGAATAGGGGTACCGTTTATTAATTGGACCCAACTCTCCTTACCATATAAACACCAAAAATGATCTTACACTAAAATGGTTTAGAAATAACACTTCATTGGTACATACAACTTCATTGGTATGAAATAAAAAGTAAAATTTTAATGGTGTAAGATCACTTAAAGACCATTTTAGTATTTAAATGTTTGATGGAGGTCCCTTATTAATTTTTATGTTTATATATTATATTATCACCAATCACCATGTGCATTGTACGTTGCACACGCAAGTAGGGCTCTCAATGGGCTGGATTAGGGCCGGGTTGGAGTTTAATCCGGCCCTAACTTATTCGAGCCGGGTTCCCAATTTTTTCAGCCTGGTCCCAATCTGGGCTACGACATACTCAGCCCAAGCTTGACCCCTATCGGGCCAGGCCTAGCTTGAGTATTTTTCGAGCTTTTTTTCGACTATTTTTTTAAAAATAAAATTTGGTTGAGATTTTTTTTTAATAAAATTAGGTTTGGCTGTTTTTTTTCTAATGAAAGTTTGAAGAAGGTTAAAAATTTAATTAAATAATTATATTACCATTATAGAGACTCAGGTACATGCTTTTATACAAATATTTTATTTTAATTTATTGTACAATGGTAATAACGGACAATGGTTGCTTAAAATATTAACAAGCCATCAAAGTTCTGTAGTTAAAAAGCTATGCAACAGTTGCTTGAAAATGAATTAAGCTCTAATTTATCCAACCAAAAAATATATGCACAAGGTTATTGCCCCTTTGATGTAAATGCTCCAAGTTTAAACCGTTCAACGGTTTAATCTCAGGGCATTTAAGTAAATCATATTTAACAATTATATATATATATACCGGGCGGGTGTAGGTCGGATGTTGTAACACTCAACCCATGTCGAGCCCGAATTTATCCGAGTTGCAACATGCTTAGTCCGATCTGAATATCGAGCCGGGCTTGCTTAATAAAAAATATCACTTTTTTCAGACAGAGTACATGCCAAAATCCGGGCTGGCCAGGCCCATTGAGAGCCCTACACGCAAGCCTTGATATATGATAAGGACCGTTAGGCCGGTCAGGAATTAATGATGTCAATACACATTTTTTAGAAAAAATCATATCAATTAGGATGATGCGTACCTTCTTATCAAAAGCCGGCAAATTGACAGGTAAACCAAAAATTGCAAGGATTCACATTTGAATAATCAGATCAGGTGGTTGATCGCATTCGTTTGGTGAGTCTACTTTTTTGTATTTTGTAGCAACCATAGATCCATGGGTGGGGATTCAAATTCGATGTAGTGAATCGAATCGAATCGAAATAGAAATTGTTCCGATATATTCTGTTAGGTCACTTTGTTAAGAAAAGGCCTGATTACTTTATGATAATGAGTCATTTAGCGTGAAAATGGATATCCACTGTCTCATAGGCATGACATGATCTTAAGGTCTATTGTGTGGAAAAGTGGAATAAAAAATGATCTCTATGGTATGATTCAATTAAAGAAAAATACCAAGTAAGGAGAAATAATTATTCTGAAATGAAACTAAATCTACAACAACCAATGGCAAAGAAGAAGAAGAAGAAGAAGAAAAGAAGAAGAATATGATAATGAAGTATACTACAGCTACTTAGATGTTGTTGATAGATTATGGGATGGAGTATGGCGAGGATTATGATTAGGAAGAGTATGATGGGCATGTAGCTAGCTCCACTTCCTCCTATTATTCTTCGTTTCCCCTTTAATTTGTTTGCTCCATCGCGCCACCTGACTCTCTATGTCCTCCATTCGCTCCCCTTGCACACCTGCTCTAATTCCATCAGATTCAGATTCTTCTCCGCCTTTCTTGTTTTCTCTGAAATCTTGTCCATGATCCTCCCCTGCCCTTGCTCCCTGTATCTCCTTTTGCAGAAAAGTCTCGCTCTCCCCTGTCGATATCAGCATCTCCACCGTCCGATCGTCTGCCTTCTCCCCGGTTTCTATAAAGTACCCCCGGTTTCTATAAAGTACCCCTCTCCACCTTCTCCTTGTATTCCGACCCAATCTTCTCCCTCAAATACCCCATCTTTGAGCCTTGAGTTTGAGTTTGATGAATTTGGCCTTCTTGAGGGCCTGGGAGAGGTCGACCTTCATCCTGGATTTGGCATTGTGGAGGATTTTGCCCTCTTCGTTTAAGTCTGGAGCCTTTGGTGGAGTCTCTCCGCTTCTTTCAGCTCCTCTCGAAGAACTTGTCCAGATTTACTCGGGTCCTCGTCATCTGAGCCGCACCTCCGCCGTCGTCAGATGACTGATCCTTGTCCCTGACTCGGGAGAAGGAGCCTGAGAAGAGATCCTTCATCTTTGTTCACTTTTTTATTTACGGACAATAGAGGAGGTGAGAATCAATAAATGGGTGATCAATCAATCATAAATAAATCTAGTTCCTCTTCCTCCTCTAAATTTAATTTGCTCTTTTTATTATTCATCTCAAAATCCAAATTCAAGTTATTGCACAGAGAGAGAGATTGAAAAAGAAGCAAGGACAATGCGGGAAGGCGTTGGCAGGGGCTGTTTTGCTCGCGGGAAATGATCCCGTCAAAACCCCTCTCTCTCATTCCATACCTATTAGTAAACATTGTTATATAAGAATTTATGCATACAAAGTATAGGCGGCTGATGTGGTGTGACAGAAGTGGCCAGAAGTGATGTGGCGCTCAATTTATGTAGATAAGTACAACTAGTCATTTTGCATCACGCCAGCCCGCACTTTGTCCTTGGTTTTTAATTTTTCATAATTTAATACCCTTATTATTGTCTCCTTCTCATAGCATTTCCAACAATAAGAGCTAAATTTGGGTAGCTAAACACCACTTTAACTATTGTTACAGTACTTTAACTACTACTACAGTAAAAATTATTCTAGCAGACACTCTATTTTAGCTATTCATTTTTTTAAAATATTATTTTTCATTCTTATTTTATTATATTTTACTACTCACACTTAAGGATGCAAGTTCGGTATGCCGAACCGAATCAAATCCAAAATTTTTGGTGTTCGATTCGGTACACCCCAAACCAAAACCGAATCAAAACCCATTTGGTTCGGTTCAATTCCTTTTTTTTGAAATTGAAAGCGATTTGGTTTGGTTCAGTGTAGGTAAAATACCTATTTTTTATTTTTTTTCTGAAATTGAAACCGATTTGGTTTGGTTCGGTTCGGTTCGGTTCGGTTTGGTGTAGGTAAAATACCTACTTTTTATAATTTTTTTGGCCTTTTCAGTTTTTTGTTTCGGGGGTTGCTTTCAAGCCACCCAAATCGAATATTGGGGTTCGGTTTTCGGTTTGGCTCGGTTTGTCGGGTTTCGGTGTGGTTCGGTGTAAGTAAAATACCTACATTTTTATATTTTTTTAGGATATGTTTTTTTATTTTTTTGAATTTTTTTCACTTTCAAGCCACCCGAATCAAACCGAATTGGGGTTCGGCTCGGTCCGATTTGTGTGGGTTTTGCCACGGTTCGGTCCGGTTCAGGACCCTTGAGTTTCAATGCGATTTCGGTTTATTTTTGTTTTATTATTTTACTATTAGATAAGAGAGAAACGACAGAGGAGAGAGGAGAGAGAAAGAGACTTATCTTTAAAAATAATATTATTTTAATATTTAGCTACTGCTACAGTAATAGCAATAGCTATTTATGGCGCGTTGGATGGCGCTTATGTTGGAGCTCATTTTATAGACATTGGAACCCTATATTGCATGTAGCGTTTGGGATAGCTCTCCGATGGAGATGCTCTTAACCTTTACAAAACAAAGGAAAATTATTAATGGCATGCAATGTTTGATAGACAATTTTGCAGGCAGCTTATGTGATGTGAGGCGAACGTAACTATGAAAGTAAGTTCTTCATAAGATTTAACAGTCCTTATGATGCCTTCGTTTGAGGAGAGCTAGTCCCTTTATTCTTTAACAAGATTAGAATAGATAGTGAATCAATATCTGATATTAACTTTTTCTTAATCAAATATGGACGATTAGGGAGGAAAAGGTGGGAGAACGACTCTTATTACTTACTATTCGCTGATCCGGTGGTCCTACGCCATTTACGGAAAGAGAGCCTAATGACTCCTTAGGATCATCTGGAAGTCATTTTTCACCTAATCTTCCACCCAATGGATCTTGAGAAAATGATCTTATAATCAGTGGGTATGTCACAGATCTAAAAGAAAAAGTCATAAAATTAAGTTTGAGCGTGATGTATGAAATTTGATTTCCACTTTTGGACATTTGTCTTTTGTGGAATAGAAACCGATGGTCGGATGGGTGAAAAAAGATGTCAATCGTTTGTTCTGAAGTAGTCAATAGGTTTAAAGGAGTTTGGGAGGCACTTTCAAGAAACAAGTAGTCGATTTGTGGGCGCTGATGAAAATCAGTAATTTGGTGGTGAGAGATATTCCTTTATTAATTAGACCGGAGTTTCCTTACAGTCATTTAAACACCAAATATAATATAATGTTGTTATAACACTAATAATGGGGTTTAGGAAGTAGGTAATATATTCAAAGTAATAGATCAATCTCTATCGTCTTTTAAACTCTAAACCAATAATTATTATTCTGAAATGAAACTTATAAATCCACTTTTGAAAGAAAAATAATAAATCCACAACAAAATGGCGTGCAAGAAGATGAAAATGAAGTTAATTACTAGTTGTTGTTGAGGATGATGGGAAGGAGTATGGAAAGGATTATGATAAGGAGGAGTATGATGGCTATGCAGGTCCACTTCCTGGTATTCTTCTGATGCTTCCTAGCAGTGGCAAGCTGGTTCGTTCCACCTCTTATGAAGGAGTTGGCTCTCTGGACCTGACTCTCTATGTCATCCATCTGCTCCCCCTGGGCCTGAACTAGAACAGACATGTCCAAAAACACCTGGTGTAGCTCCATCAGATTCCTCTCTATCTCCCTCGCAGCGTCATGCCTTTCTTGTATCTCAGAAATTGTGTCCATGATCCTCCCCCTCCCTTGCTCCTCTATCGCCTTCTGCAGAAACCTCTCACTCTCCCCCGTCGATATCAGCATCTCCAACGTCCGTTCGTCGGCCTTCTCCCCTGTCACCGTAAAGTACCTCCTCTCCACCGTCTCCTTGTACTCTGATGCTATTTTCTCCCTCAAATTCCTGAACTTTTCCATCGACTCCGTTAGCTTCTTTCTCAAACTGCTCACCACCGAGGTCCTGGTGCGGTCTGCAGAGCTCCCAGGACCGCAGCCGGGCAGGCTGCGGTTGGCCGCGTTGGCCTTGTCAAGAGCCTCGAGTTTGAGTTTGATGACCTTGGCCTTCTTGAGGGCCTGGGAGACGTCGGCGTCCACCCTGCCACGGACTTCTTTGATGGATTTCGCGCTGTGGAGCGTTTTGCCCTCTTCGTTTGAGTCTTGGAGCCTCTGGTGGATTCTCTCTACTTCTTTCAGCTCCTCTTTGATCCCTTCCACGTCATGGAAGAACTTGTCCAGATTTACTCCGGTCGTCGTCATCTGAACCGCACCTCTGCCGTCAGATGACTGATCGCTGTCCCTTACTCGGGAGAAGGAGCTTGAAAATAGATCATTCATCTTCCTTCAGTTTTTTTATTTTTTATTACTAAGACACAAGGCAGAACAGTAGAGGAGGAGAGAAAATCAATAGATAGGCGATGAATCAGGTAAATAAATAAATAAATCTCGTTCCTTTTCCTCCTCCACCTCCTCTAAATCTAATTTGCTCTTTTATTCTTCTTCTCAGAATCCAAATTCAATAGCGTCATTATGTAATATGTACAGAGCGAGAGAGAGAGAATAGATGAAGAAGCAAGGAAGGTCAGGGCGTTGAAACAGGCTTCTTCACTGCGCGGGAAATGACCCCGTCAAACTCACTCTCCCTCTCTCTCTCTCTCCTTCCATGCCTAACCCACCCTTTTTTAGGGAGCCATTAATTGCACACGCCTTTTCAAGTGATTGCATCAAATTTAAAAGCAAGACTTGCACGTTTGGTGACCTCTATTATGTAAATATACCATCTAAGCCGTTTGATTTGAAGGCTATGATTTAAAGATATTAATTGAAAAAGATTAGAATAAAATATAATTTTCGTCATTTGATTAAATGGAGTCAAATGCTATTATATAATTTACCAATTTACTATAATCAATCATATGACAATTATCGTGTTTTGCTCCAATTTTATGTACCAGACATCTATTGATCATGAACTTCAAATCATACGGCCTATATTATATTTTTACATATCACATGTCCCTAAAATGGCAAGTCTTTTTTTAAATTCGGTACAATCACTTGGAAAATGTGTGCCCTGTAATGACTCCTCTTTTTTGTTTATCCAAATATTATTGTCTCTTCTTTCTTACAATGCTTTTGACAATTCAAAATATTTTTTTCTTCCATATCTATGATGCCTTTGTTGGACTTTTTTATTAGGAAATTGATTCCTTATGTGTCATTTATACATAATAATAATAATAATAATAATAATAATAATAAGATGTATATGAATATCTCTAGAACCTTTGAATAATATATTATTGGATTTGGAAATTTTTTCCTCTCTCTCTCCCTGCCAAGTCCGAAGTCCCAACCGCTACTAAGAAAGGGAATTTTTGTGAAAACTTAACTAGTAGCCCTTTAACAACACTGGAATAGGTAGCGAGGCAACACCTTGTGGTCCTATATATATATATATATATATATATATATATATATATATATATGTCATTTATTGATTTTTATGTAATCTCATATGGGAAATTTGTATTTTCGGCCTTACACGTTTGTTTATTTACAAAAATAGTCTTATAGTTTGAAACAGTGTAAAATTGATCAATTCAAAGTTAAGTCGTTTCTACTTCAACATCTACCTATTTTTTCATTATATATATATATATATATATTTTATTGTCTATTTTTTCAGTTCTAACTATAGTAGCGCTCGTTCTCTTATAATTGCGGGTCGTGGTATCCGATATTTTAAAATAATAGGCTTTATTTTATGATAGCGGACGATATTTTATGATAGCGCTCGCTAACATATGATAGATTTTAGGGTACGAAAAAAAAAAAAAGATTACTGTATTTATTAGTTAATGATCTGCCAAAAATATAAGAATGTAAGACATAAATATATATATATTTTTTAAAAAAATCTATTAACATATTGTTATCTAAAGATAGAGACCGTTATTTTAAGATAGATAGCGATCTATCTTAAAATGATAACTTTGGATAAATAGAATAAGAGAGTTTATTGTGTTATCCAATATAAGTTTTATTAGTTAGTGATCTACAAAAAATATAAGAACGGAAGACATAAATAACAAATTTTTTTTTTTTTTTTTAAAATTCACTAACATACCGTTATCTTAAAATAGCGATCGCTAACATACCGCTATCTTAAGATAACGATCGCTAACTTAAGATAGCGGTATGTTAGCGACCACTATCTTAAGATAGTGACCGCTAATATACCGCTATCTTAAAATTTTTTTTAAAAAAAGTCTAACATATTGTTATCTTATAAAAAAAAAAAAAAAAAAACAAACAAAAAAAATAGCAGTATGTTAGCGGCCGCTATCTTAAGATAACAGCCGCTAATATACTGCAGTGGCTGCTATTTAAATATATTAAAAAAAAAAAAAAAAAAAAAACGGTATGTTAACGGCCGCTATCTTACTACGGAATGTTAGCAGCCGCTATCTTAAGATAGCGGCTGCTAACATATCGCAACCGCAATGGCCGCTAACATATCGCAGAGACCACTATTATTATTATTATTTTTTTTAAGATAGCGGTATATTAGCGGCATGGGTTAAAATTTCATCCGATACCGATACGTATCGGACCATACGTATCAGTATTGGACCAAGACGATACGGTACATTCAAATGCCGTATCGTCCATTTTATATGCAAGTGCCCGGATGATACATTATTTGCCCGGATGATACATTGAATGTATCATCCGGTAAGTTACTGTTCCGAACGTATCGGTTTGGAGCTCGGACGATACGTATTGGATACCCGAGATTTTGACCCTTGATTAGTGGTATGCTAGCGGCCGCTATCTTAAGATAGCGGCCGCTAACATACCGCAACGGCCATTATTTATATATTTTTTTTTTTTTTTTATAGCGGTATATTAGTGGTATGTTAGCGATCGCTATATTAAGATAGCAGTATATTAGCGATTTTTTTTTTTTTTTTTACAATAATTTTATACCATGTACCCAATTAAAATAAATTATTATCTAATGCTATCTTTAGATAGCGACCACAAACTTAATTAAATAAGGTCCACTCTAATAAGCACATGTAGGAGTTGACGTGGAAACTGCTTAGCTTGAAACTGGCTTATCGTACAAGAATTGAAACTATAGGGCCGTTTTTGCAAATAAGCAAACTTACAGAGCCAAAAATACAAATTTTCCATCGTATATTATCACTAAATCACAATCTGCTTTGTACGCAATATAGGATCTGGACCGTTAGTGTGGTCAGAAATCTTGTCAATACACTGTTGGCAAGTCAAAATCATATCAATTAAAGTGACAGGTAAACCTAAGATAGCAACAATTCACATTTGATTGAGCAGATCAGTTGGTTGATAGCATTCCTTCTCGTAGTCTACTTCTTGGCATTTTGGAGTAACCATGCGTCCATGTGGTTTAATGATCACGTCAATATAATATATTTTATTATTTTGATATAGAAGATTCTATTCCACGTCTTAATTTGTATATTATGGACCTGTCATAGTCCCTATTCTCTCTTTCAAAAGTTGAGGCTTCAAATTATATAACCAATTCAACTCCCAGAAAATTCTTGTAGGGCACCGGTCTTTAACGGCAACCACGGTTTTCACACTTGACAGCCGTTGACTGACTTGACTGCCATGATGAAGATGGTTTTTCATCCTACTCTTTGACAAAGTTAGATCATGGAGATAGTTTTTCGTCCTAATCTTTCGAGATCATGGTTCCCCTATCAAACAGTAAAATGCTGATCCCCCGTGGCATACATTCCTAATAGTGACTTGAAAACCCTTTCTCATTGTACACCCATGGTCGATTAGTTTTGGGGATGCATGCCACATAGAATCTATATCTTATTGTCTAACAGATGAAGCATAATCTAAAAATTAGTTTTGTAACTAGGCCAGAAAATGATCTCTATCGTTTGGTTCAAGGCAGTCAACGATTTTAACTTGCGAAATCCTATCACAAGTACTGGTACCCAATTAACAATCTAAGAAGACCAGCTCACCTAAGATGAAAACTTTAAAAAATAAAATAAAATTGCAGTAATACAGATCCATTGAGCTCCATCAGAGAGGAATTGATAATGAACACCAGAGCATCACTCTGATCAATGCCTTCAGGGGCTCTTGAATGGTTATGATGAGATCATATCTAAAGGGAGGTCACCCTTCATCTTGGATTACTTAAGATCCATAATCCATTGTGTGCAAAGAAAAATAAGCAAGTGGACTTAATTTACCTTTCTTCACCTTTTAAAACCCCCTCAAATACCATAATTTTTATTTTTATTTTTTAGATATATAACTCGAGCCAGTGGGGTTGATTGATTAGGTCTTTCCTCTGTTGTTACAAAGTGTTCTTGAATGGTTGTGTCAAAGAACTTCTTCCGTTCAGTACATCTGCATAGGATCCTTTCCCTTTTTAATCCTCCAAATACTCCTTTTTTCTCTCCCCCCCTTCCCTTTCTGGTCAAATGGGGATGCAGATTACAGCATAAACCAACCCCAAGCATCACCTGTTGCTGGAAACCCCAGGATCCTTGATGGACTAAGTAAAGACCCACGAAAAGTGGGTTGGAGATTGTATTGCTACATGTGGGGCAGATGATGAGGTCGATGAGTTGTGATTCCGATGAACATACTCCATCAAGCTCAACTTAACACATTAACTTCTTACACTGGGAAAGATTGGATTGGGGTGCTTCACTCCTATTCGTTTGGGTGAATGCCAAAGTGCCTCGGTTCATAATAAGAAACTTCTTTTTTCGATAGGTAAGCATGGGATTTAAACCCCTCTTGTCAACATTACATGCAGCAGGCACATCATCACTGGGGCAACGACCCAATCCTTGAGACTTTAAAACTTGACAATGAATTTGTTGTGTTGTTTATCAAATGACATCACATTCTGTGAATTGAACTGCAACCCGGTTTGTTCCATATTCTTCTAGCTTTCATCATCTCCCTCACTGCTCCAACATCATCCCACCTTTCCGCTGAAGCATACAAATTTGATAATGCTATATGGTCTTCTGATGTAGCTGCCACCACTACCTCAACGCTTGAGGAAGATCTATCTCCCATCTCAAGCAGATACCTTCCCACCTTCTCACCTAGCTCCACATTCCCATGAGCATTGCATGCACTCAGCAATGTCCTCCAAAGGACCGCATCCGGTTTCAGTGGCATACACATTATAAACTTGTGTGCTTCCTCTAGGAGACCCGCATGCCCCAGAAGGTTAACTACGCATCCGTAGTGTTGAATCTGTGGTGTAACGCCGAAGCTGTAGCTCATGATGTTGAACACACGGAGGCCCTCCTCTACAAGGCCAGAGTGACGGCAAGCAGAGAGAAGGGAAGTGAAGGTGACGGCATTGGGTGCAATGTTGTTGACTTGCATGGCTTCCAGCAGCTCCAGTGCCTCTTTGGCTTGTCCGTGGATGGCGAGCCCTGCCATCATTGCACTCCATGTCAAGACATTCCTTTCTCTCATTCTGTCAAATACTTGGAGAGCCCTTGCCAGGGACCCGCATTTGGAGTACATGTCAACCAGGGTGGTACCAATGAAAAGGTTGCAGTCGTCCGGGTTGGGAATGGTCTTGTGTGTGTAGGCATGGACGCAGCTCCCCGTGGCTAAGGCACCCAAATGAGAGGATGCGGAGAGTAGGCCGACCATGGTGGTCTCCGTGGGTTGTTGGTCTGTGACTCTTAGTTGGAGCATGTCGCTGAAGAGGGCGAAGGCCTCACGGGCATAGTGGGTGTTTCCTTGTAAAGAATACCCAGTTATCATTGCATTCCAAGAAACGGTAGTTCTGATTGGCATTTGGTCGAACACTAGGCGAGCAGAAGCGATGTCTTGGCAGTTGGCATAGAAGTGAATGCAGGTAGTGTTGAGGGCGACGTCAGATGAAAAACCGGTTATGAGGAGTCGGGCGTGTATTTGTGTGCCGCCGGATAGGGAGGTGGAATGAGCGCATGCTCTGAGGGTGGATATTAATATGCGCTTTGCTGCTGTTCTGAGGCTGCCGTTCGAGATTAATTCCATGCCACCTTATCAAAATTATATGAATTTGAATAAGCAACACCTCATTCCCACTGGTCTCTAAGATGACTTGGTCACTATGTTTGGATTTTTTTTTTTTTTTTTATCAGTAAGTGCGCAGTCTATTAAAAAAGCAGCGAGACGCTGGCCAAATACAATAGAGGTCACGCCGACAAAAAAGAGAAAAAGGGAAACAACAAAAACGGAGAAAAGAACACTATGTTTGGATTTTGGAAGCAAGCAAATTTCACCTTATTCCCACTGGCCTCTGAGATTTCTTAGGGCCGCCGAAGAAGTTGAAGAGTTGAGGGCTATGGCGCTTTGCATCACTTTTATAACTTCATTATGAAAGTTTTTGCACAAAAAATATTAGCTCATCTCAGGATAAGTTTATTAATGAAGGCTGAAGATTCAAGATAGTTTGTTGATTAACCCCATCCCATATATATATATATATATATATATATATATATATATATATTGGTTCACAATTTTCACCAAACAGTGAGTTACTGGGATTTTGTCCCTCAGTGGGTCATCAACATTCTCAGATTTTCCCAAAAGCATTCGACTTTGCGAAAACCTTTCGGCAACCATATCACAATGTTTGGGGTTCAGCAAAGTTAAAATTCAGAAAAAAATCTAAAAAAAATAAGATACAAAATATAATTATTTTAGCAATGTTTAAAATGTAACAATTTATTCCAAGAAATTTTATGAAATACACAATTGCAAGCATCACGAATAATTCATGATTAATTCAGTTTACCTAAAAATCACGAATTATTCACAACTTTTTTTGCAATTTTTGTGACGATATCGACCCTCGTATGGCATGGCTCTTAAAACAAGAGTAGCAACTAGCAAAGGAATAAGTTAGGCTGTATATGACATAGCTCTCTGTTAGCCCATGCCATAGCAGAGTTCACCTACTTTAACAAGTTCCCATCCTCTTTGCTAACATCTTGCTACCTACTTTAGTAGGTACCTCATTTCCTTGATAACTCTTTACACAACAAGATTTACTTGTTCAATAGTTCTAACCTCCTCTCTATTTGCTCTAATAGGGAGTTAGTAGAGAGCAAAGAGATTGCTGTTAGAGTAGGTAAATCCTCCTTTGCAGGGTGTTAGAAAAGATAATGAGAACCCACTAAAACAGGTAAACTCTGCTGTGACAAGGGCTAGCAGAGAGCTATGCCATACGCAACCTTAGTTACTGCCATGGAGGGTCTCTCTCTACTCTCTCTCTCTCTCTACAATTTACACTGCTAAATAAAGTTGATTGATGTTCAAAGTCTCTCTTTCCATTTACCCTGCGTTGAACTCATGACATAACCACCGTCACAAAAGGAAAACTAAGGAAAACTATAATGAGCAGACTCCACACAACAAAACAACAACGAACAACTTATGTGGCGTGATGCAAGTAGATGACTCGACGTGCATTGTTGGGTGCGCTTGCATCGTGCCACATAAGCAAATTGTTCAATGGTCTGCTGTTTGGGTCACAAAATTGGCAGGAGTAATTTAACTTTTCAAAAACTTCTTCCTACAAGTGGTCTGCCGAACCTTTTGTCTAATATTTGCTTGATTTATCGATTTCAAATTTTCTCAAAATTTGTTCAAACTTCATAATTTTATCAAACATTTTAGAATCTTTATCATTGTGATACATGTTTTAAACATATTCCATATTCTTTCTTATAATTGTAAATTGTTAACATATCCAGACTATATACATACTTATTTTAATATTTAAAGACATCATTGTTAACTTGAAATTGGTTAACATATATTTAAATATATTTTAACATTATTATTATTATTATTATTATTTATAATATCCAAACTTTTCAATTCTTTTTTATTAAGGGTCTGTTCGAATAGGAGGAAATGAAAAGAAATCATAAGAAATGATATGATAATTTTCTATGTTTGACAACAAAATTGTGCCATGAAAATGATAGGAATATTCAAAATTTTCTTTCCTAATGAAAACCGATAAATCCCTCTAAAATAGGAGGATTTAATCAGAAATCTTTTGTCATTCTCTTTCTCTCTCCTCTATCTCTCACTATCTTTTTTATTAATGAATAAATTGAAATAAAATCAACTATAAAAAAAAAAAAAAAAAAAAGTAAAAAAAAAAAAGAGAATATAGAATGAAAATAAAAATAAAAATTAAAAAATAAAATAAATTATTAAAAATAAAATAAAATAAAATAAGATAATAAAAATAAAAAAATAATATAAATTAAATTAAAAATTAAAAAATAATAAAAAAAAAAAAATAAAAAAATTAAACTGATCAAAATAAAAAAAATAAAAAAAAATGTAAAAACATTTTAAAAAATAAAAAAGTAAAAAAATAAATAAAAAAAATCTCCTCTTTCTCTCTCTCTCTCTCTCTAATTTTTTATTTGGTGTGTATTGTGTAACACCAAAGATGGTCTCTCTCCTAATCTCTCCTTTTTAAATGTATCTCTTTCCGAATCTCTCTCCTAAATTCTCTCTTTACATATTTCTTTTAATTTTTTTTCTCTCTCTCTCTCTCTTAATTTCTTTCTCTCCCCAAACCTCTCTCCTAATTTCTTTTATCTCTCATAAATTTTCTTTCTCTCACAGAATCTCTCTCACAATAGAAAGTTAAATTTATTGGGTGTATGAGATGTATACTATCCTCTTTCTCTATTTTCAGTATGCAATTACTCAATCCAAACCTTGGGAAACAATGAATTCTTATGAATTCCCAAAGAGCTGGAGTCCATTGGATATACAAACCTTTTTCCTATGTTTTCCAGAAAATTGCCAAGCAGACCCAAATCTTTCATGAATTTATCCAAATTAAATCGAAGTGACACCCCACTGGAATGCCAAATCCGAACTTAGTGATGTAACTCTGTTAATGGACACCAGCAAGCATAATAATATCACCATTAAGTATATGTCGTTGATACTTTTCTGGTTTGTTCCCAAATGAAAGCAAATCCAAGGTCCTCATCAAGGGTAAAGCCAGGTAACACAAATGCCTGGAATTTTGCCAAGCAGCCTTTTTCGATAAACTCAAGTATTTGGGTCTCCTGCTCATTAGCTCCAGAGTTGCCACTTCGAATTGCCTTGCGCTACTTGAACAAACCAACAAGCACATGAGCTGCATTTCTCTAGTTTGAGATAGCTATTTGCCCGTGGCGGTGAAACTATAGATATCTTGTAGAACCACATGAGCAGCATTTCTTCCAGGGGCTCCCATGACACCACCCCCAGGGTGCACCCCACTCCCGCATAGATATAGCCCTGGCAATGGTGTCCTATGACCTGACCTGTGTACATGCAGTCCAAAAAATGTTTAATCATAAGAATCTCTCACATAAGCACACTACAATTATTCAAGTGCACTTACCATCCTTTGACAGGACGCATTAGGAACATAGAATCCAAGCTCATTGCACCATGGAAGATATTCCCTCCTGTCAAATTCATTCCAAATGCAGAAAGTATGGGATAGCTATTTCTCATAACCAAGTGAAAAAAAGAGATCCATTTAGTCCCAAGCTTGTATGCCACGGAATTCCCTTATCAGGATGTGAAAATCTTCCTAAAATGCAAGGCCCTACCTTCGGAATAAAATAGTGTTAATTAATGTAACTTACATGATGAGGCTTGTAAGCAACATTTTCATTAGAACATAGCAAACGTTCGTGCTTCTTATACATAGAAGGAATGCTGAAACTAGTTTGAAAAATTGTTCTTGAGTTACAAAAAAAGTTTGATAAAGAAAAAGACCAAGAGTGGAAGGAACTCAAATTGGATAGAACTCGAGGGGTACCTGTGAGACCAAACTCTTTCTCGAGATCTGGTGGTGTCAACATGTCATAGCCAATAATTGATGTGCTGAAGCCTGGTGCATATTCATCAATCAAGGAGAAACATCTTTGAGCAAATGATTCCTGAAAAAGGACAACTGTTTCATATTAAATTGTCTGTAAGCAAACCAATTTTGCCTCAGCAAATTGAGAAGACGATTTGCAGCATCATTTTTGCATCTGCTCAGTACATCTTTGACATTTTCACCCACAAAATTCGTGTAAAGCATGACCACGAGCTAGATTAGAACTTTCTATGTCACACACACACACACACACACACACATACACACACACATATATATGCATTTATGTGAGAACTGCCGCCTACTATACGTCTCTATGCACAAATAATTACATTGTCACAAGCACAAATATCTGACATCGCATACATAGTTATGCATTTGAGGCTTTTCAAAATTGCTTTCTAGAAATAACATACAGCAGTGAGATATCTCACTAAAAGTTGCAACAACCTGTTTAAAGA
Source organism: Chloranthus sessilifolius (assembly GCA_021018995.1). NCBI lineage: Eukaryota > Viridiplantae > Streptophyta > Magnoliopsida > Chloranthales > Chloranthaceae > Chloranthus > Chloranthus sessilifolius. The sequence continues at coordinate 198,777,230 of CM037584.1, forward strand.
TTATGCGTGGTTTTCAAGATCCCATGCATGTATCTTTTAAAGAAAACAAAATTTCACTCACTCTGAAAGAGGGATCTTGCCAGCTGCCTTCTGAGGGTTTATAGGGAGTGTACTGAATAAATAGGTTAATCACATGTTTACCTACAAAAATAAAATAAAATAGTAAGAATGGCCATGGCCAACATAATAATATAAGAACCCTCTTTCTATAGGGATAAAAAGGAAAGTCTCACAAGAGTTTATGATGCAGCAACTCTCAAGTAGTAGAAGGACCAAGGTTTCTAATTTCAGATTAACTTTATCTTGTATGATGCACCAACTCCATTGTAGATTAACTTACATTACTATACTGACTATAACACAGGTATCCAACTATCCCTGTTCTTACATAAATCTTTAAAAAATGCAAATGTTGAGTCAAATCACTGCCGCCATAGTTAAACATTCATTGTCCAAGAGAGCATTATAAGAAAGGAGAAGTGATAACCAATAGCGAAAGTGAATCAGGATTATCATGAAATTGAAAAAAAAAATGCCCGAGCAGGTTTTCCTAAACTGAATTTTGACGGCTGTTTAATAGGTAACATTGGCCCTATGGGCATGACAAGAAATTAAAAAGGCTGGTGTAAGATTGCTTTTCTCAGTCTTCTTGGCCGTCAAAGATTATAATGAACTGGAAGATAACTCGTACTCATTCATCTTCTCATCACTCAATTGCAGAAGGTGAGATTAAAATAAAGGTTAACCGGCATTACTGAATGAGATCAAGGATATTTGCGACATGCTAGGCTCTCAGGTAGTTGATTCTCTAGTATTTTAAAGCCAAGTTATTTCTAATTCTTTACGTTGAGGGTCCTACAGCCTTGATTAGTTTTAATTTTTCCTTTTTTAATAAAAGATTTGTTAATTATCAAATAAATCTCCCAAAAATAATGTTTTCATTTGGAGTCATGAACATGTATAGTATCATAAATATACCTCAATTACATGTGATTACAACCAGCAAACTACCTGAAGTGGAAATAACCAATGTGTTTTCAGGAAGGGAAGGAAAAATTTGAACCAGAGATCGCACAAAATTATAATATTATTTAAAAAATACAGTATGAAACAGCAATAGATTCTGCCCAACCTTTGTGGATCTGCAACATAAATTAAGCATTATAAACAGTTCACTCGATATTTTAAGCTGTTTGATGCCAATGAACAAGACATTGCCACGCAGACGCATATTAGGGATGGTATGAAAGAATCAGATAAAAAAATCCCTATACTGATATCATCATCTTCGTCATCATCAGACTTATCCCATCTTACGTCACATAGCCAAAGAATAAACTGACAAAGAAATGCATAGGATAATTATAAAAACGAACAGGTCCAACAATTTGTTCATGAATCACAATCATTATAGAAACGTCCAATAAATGACTGGCAGCAACCTATAAACAGTGATTTAAACGTTATGAAAATAACAGTTATATTTTTCCAATACAGCACTTTATATATATGCAGTAGAAGTAATTCCCATGTACCAGGTGGAGATATTGTCTTGTCTAATACAGAAGGGATTGTCATCTCAATGAGAGGCCTTCGCGATGGTACGCCACTCTTTGCATCTCTATAGGCCAAATCAATCTCCTCCATACTTGAGAATGCAAAAAAGAAATAGGAAGGATCAAAAATCCAAATTAATGTGAAATTGAAGTCCAGGCAAACATATCACATCAAGATAATTATTAATATTCCCTCAAAAAAAAAAGATAATTATTAATATGGAAAGCCAAAAAAGAAAACCCAAAATAAAAGGGCTGTAAAATCTAAAATATTACTGTGGTGGAATGGGATCTGTAGAAAACTGTAAATTATATGTGATAAACTATCTGATGGGAAATTCCCATTTAGGGCTTATTAGGAGAGGGAGAGAGAGTGGGAGAGAGAAAGAGAATGGGGAGGAGAGATAAGAGAGAGAAGACAGACACATTAAGGGATGCAGACACAAGAGAGATGCCTCTTATATCGAGGGACACCATAGACACCTAATAAATTTCTACTCAATCTGGACTAAATCCCTTTAAATGCATACCTCTCATACTGACGTATTTTGTGCTCCTAACCCACATCTTCTCAATACATTATATCTCCACACCCCTCCTCAAGTTGAGCATCGAGCCTCAAGTTGAGCATCCTCGACGCTCAACTTGCCAGCAAGGCAGAAAAAGGACAACAGAGTCAACAAAAGGGCTACTATTATGGTAGCGATGAAGGCCACAAGGCTGATAAAATGGCTGCATATAACAACAACAGAAGCCACTCATCATCAGTGTAGAAGGGATAACATGTAGCAAAATGGTATGTGTTAAACACCACATAGCATCAAAAGAAACAAGGGGGGTGTAGAAAGAGATTGCAGCATCCATGTAGAAAATTAGAAAGTAAGAAGCACCATAGTAATATCATCTTTGCAGATCTAGAGGTGGAGCAACGCATACTCAAGGCAGCAACATGAAATCTCAATTCTATCAGCCCCAACATTTTCACAGCAATTAACACAAACAACTACTATTCAGTCTCCACAAACAGCAGTAACCCATCAAGATATCCAACAATCCAGAATAATATAATATTCCCTAGCAGCCTCAAAATGCAGCAAATAGAATGGCAGAAAAATAAGATGGAAATCATCCCTAATTATCAACCCAAGGGATGCATCCAAACCAGGTTAAATCATCTTTTAAAAAACTATACTGTGCAGGTAGAACTGCAGCAATACATCCTGGACATAATATACTCACATCTGTCCATCTCAAAACATGCTTAAAAAATATTCAATCGAGCAATCAGAAAGACCAGCGCACATAGCAACTAGCAGATCAAAATATTTTAACTCTTTAACAGTTGAGAGCCATCTACTGGCACAAACAAGAGCACCACTTTGCCAAATTTTCACCAAATAACACAATATCACATGGAAATGATAGCTACTGCAGTTTGGATCCAAAATGTAACAACCCGGATTTTTTGGCAAACTTGGAATCGTTGACTTTTGATGAGAATATAACGACCTGACCCATTTTGATCTTTTAATGGTGTTAGATGATGTTTTGCACTGTGCACGGTGTTAGTGCTCCACACCGGAACTCACCCTATCTTTAGAAAACCCTATTTAATTTAGGTAACTCTCTTTTCACCTTTTCTTCTTTTAAGGAAACCTAACCGTCTTTTAACTCTTCTTCTTTTAAGAAACCTAGCCGCCACAATCTCTCTCTCCCTAATCTCTTCCCTCAAAACTCTCTAGCTTCTTCCCGCTTGACCACTGTGACATCTTTCAAGCGATTAGATCAAAGAATGAAGATGAATTTGGAGGCTTACATTATAAATATCACGATCATCGGCATTGTTCTATCAATTTTTAGAAAATCGGGATCAAAGTTTCAATCATTTGTGACGTTAGGACCCGAGGTAAGGAAATTAATTACTTATTCTTTATTTGATTTATTTGATTAATTAGTAATGTATGAACAAGAAGTAAACTTTTAATTTGTGATTCTTTGGTTTCGACCCACTTATTAATCTCCTTATATATGAATAAAATCTTTCATTGATCGTTACTCCTTGCTTGATAGTTTGGTTAAAAGAGTAAGTAAATTCCAAAATTTTAGGGTCCCTTGAAAGAATTTTCTTATTTATGGTAATTTATTATACTAGCCATTTTTAAGACAGGGATATAAAAGAACAGATTAGTAAATAAATTCCAAATTTTTTAGTGTTCTTATTTAGGATAACTTATTATGCTCGCCATTTTTAAGACATGGATATAAATAGACACGGCACGAATTTATGACAAGGCAAGTCAAGGATTATAATTATATATACCCTAAAAAAATAAAATAAAAAAATAAAATGGATAGTGATACATGAAGGGACCATTTTATTTGGGTAAGGTGGGATCTAAGGCCGGGTTATCTCGCACCTGCAGTATGCGGATGATACCATTTTATTTGGGTATGCTGATATTGATGAATTTAATAACCTATCTGACATACTTGTTGTTTATGAGGCTGTTTCTGGTCAGCGGGTTAACTTTCACAAATCGGTCATTGCAGGAATTGGTACTAGTAGCGATCAGCTGGATGACCTATCTGCGACTGTCAGTTGTGGTATTGAAAAGCTGCCTATTAAATACCTGGGGATGCCTCTTGGTATCAAAAGATTATCAGTTCGGGCGTGGGATCCAGTTATCTAGTGGTTCGAGCAACGACTGTCTACCTGGAAGGGTAAATTGTTAAGCAGTGGGGTTCAACTTCTCTTGGTTAAATTTGTGCTTTCTAGTATGCCTATCTTCTACATGTCTATGCTCCCTTGTTCGGCTGGGGTTATTGACGGGGATGCCACATACATGGACATCGGATTTGGACAACATCGTTTTTATCGGTGTCGGAAGAAACGTAGAGGAAGCCCGAGTACCATAGCCTCAGAGGAGAAACGGACACAAACAACCAGGAGAACAACGCCGCAGAGAGCCCTCGCGCGAGCGATGATAATCCTTGCACGCAAGCTACGGAGACGACTTTAAAGTCGTGCGAGCGATCACTTAAGGTCGCACGAGCGATGATAATCCTCGCTCGAGCGAGCTACGACACGACTTCAGACGGGATTTTATGCGAAACTTCCCTTTTTTGTGTTTTATTAGTATTAAAACTCTTTTATTTCGAACTTACTTATTGGTGGCCTATATATAGAGGCTTGTAAACACCTTTTAGTTAGTTGATTGATTATTTGAATGCTTTTATGCTTGAGTAATCTTTGCCTGAGATGGGTTTGGTGTGAGGCCAAGGGAGTGATTCCCAAAGCCATTGTTATCTTCTCTATTCTATTTGCTATTTCTCGATTTGTGATTGCTTTCTAAAACCTTAGCCTAATTGTTTCCTTGCTTTCCCAAAAACCCTAAACCCTTCTGAAACCCTAATTCAAACATAGCCAACACCCGTTCCAAACCATAAACCAATCCGAAAACCATAAGCCTATTGCAAATCGCAAATCCCTTTCACAACCCAACTTGGAATTCGTGAATCTACATCGGACCGAAGATGAATGCTTAAGCCTGGAAAAAGCTAGAGTTCTATCTCTAGGGCGATCTCGCCTCGACTCGAAAAGTACTTGCGCATTAGACTGGACCCTACCTGGATCGCGTGTGAACTACCCATCAAAAATTCTGCAAAACCCTAAAGGTATCAAAGATAACTTTGCGATTAAACTTGATTTAATTTGATTAATTTCAGCAAAATCTGCATAAAAAATCATATTCCGCATTTTTGGGTCGTTGTCCAGCGTCAGTTTTGGTATCAGAGCCCTAGGTTTTCTAGGTTAGGGCATCTTTGCTTGTCATATTTATTTTATTGCATTGTTTTTTTTTTTTCCTTTTTGAGTCCATGTTGCATTCCATATTAGAACCCTAATAGACTTTGTGATCACCAGGCTACGGACAAGGTTCTTAATACTCTTAGAGCTATGCGAGAGGAATTGGGTGTGATTAACGCACGTCTGAATACCATAGAGCAAGCCCAAACATCCCTAGGAGTTGGTAATGATAGGTTATGTGATCGAATCAACCAACTGGAAGCGATGGGTGGGCTGGAAAATCAACACCAAGAGCGTGAGTGTCCTCACTCTGAACGTAATGGTCGCCAAGACAACTGGAACCGTAGGAATCATCGTAGAGATGACTATGACCCCGAAGTTCAACTCCTTAAGAACGTCCGAGTTGAGATTCTGACTTTCGATGGAAGAATGGACCCTACCCTCTTCCTCGATTGGCATTCTGACATGGACCAAAACTTTGATTGGTATGCCATGAATGACGACCGTTGTGTTAGACTTGCTAAGATAAAATTGGTTGGTCAAGCTCGGCTTTTTTGGCTCAATGTCGAGCGCATCAGGGTAAATGTAGGTTGTCCTCCCATTACCCATTGGGACGACATGAATGAACGACTTACTAAAAAGTATGTTCCTTTATCGTACCACCAACGTCTCCTTGACCAGTGGCAAAATTTACGCCAAGGTGGTATGCCCGTGACCGATTACATTGTCAAATTCGAAGTGTTCATGATGAGGGCAAAAGTATCGGAAGACCTTGAAATCACTCTCTAGATTCTGCACCGGATTGCGACTTGATTTGCAAAAAGAGTTGATTTCTCACCTTGTGGAAACTCTTGAAGGATGCTATGCCATTGTGCAAGATCTTGAACGGTACTTGAAAACTACGGTGGTGAAGAGGACCGAGTCACAATATAGCGATCAACGATCCGGTGAGGGACGATTTAATCCTCTTCCCAAACCTGCACAACCCGCCCCTACCAATTCGAGGTTTGAAAGAGGAAAAGGTGTAGTCGAAGAATCCTCAAGGGTTAATTCTCAAGTAAAGTGTTATAAATGTCATAGGATGGGACACTTTGCCGCCCAATGCCCTACAAAAGAACCCCAAAGGACTCTCTTCATCGAGGGAGAGAAGGATGATGATGAGGTAGTTGTTGAAGAGAAAGTAATTGAATCGGTTGGCACACCCAGTGATGAGGAGGGTGATGCTATTGGTCATGCTTTAGTTGTGAGGTGTGCCCTTGCACAACCTCAACGGGATGAAAAGGATAACTGGAGAAGGGAGAACATCTTCCACACCTTTGTCAGATTTGGTGAAAAGAATTGCAGGGTCATCGTGGATAGCGGTAGTTGTACTAACGTAATATCAACTCATGTAGTACGCCGCTTAGGGCTTGCACCTGAAGCCCACCTAGACCTTACAAAGTCGCATGGGTCAATTCTTCATCCATTCCCGTGTCGAAAAGGCGTCATGTACCGATTCAGTTAGGTTCTTATTCGGACACCTTATGGTGTGATGTGGTGCCGATGGATGTGGGCCATATCATTTTGGGAAGGCCGTGGCTCTACGACATGGGCGTGACTCTTTCTGGTCGATTAAACATATGCACGTTCATGCATAAGGGCAAAAAGATTACTTTACACCCTTTGCCTCCCAAAACACCTTCGACCAACCCCGTCGAAAAGAAAGGCGAATCTTCTAAAGCCGTTAATCTTGTGAGTCCTTCTGAGTTCGAGAAAGCATCGTTAGATGAGAGCGTGGTGTACGTAGTTGTCACTGTTGAGAGTGCACCCGAATCAGAGAGTGCGTATCCCAAGGAGGTCGAGCCGATTTTAAAATAGTTTACGGATGTCTTCCCTGAAGACTTACCAAACGAACTCCCTCCCCTGTGTGATATCCAACACGCCATAGACTTGGTTCCCGGATCTACCTTACCGAACCTGCCCCACTATAGGTTGAATCCGATTGAGCACACCGAGTTAACTCGACAAGTCAATGAGCTCCTTCAGAGAGCAGGAGCCCATGTGCCGTACCTTCCCTACTCACTCTTAAGAAAGATGGTACGTGGCGCATGTGTGTAGATAGCCATGCGATCAACAAGATTACGGTTAAGTATCGGTTTCCCATACCAAGGCTCGATGATATGCTCGATATGATGGTTGGTGCCACTATCTTTTCAAAGATAGACCTTAAGAGACTACCATCAAGTCCGCATCCGCCCCCGTGATGAGTGGAAACCGCCTTTAAGACTAAGGATGGTCTTTATGAGTGGATGGTCATGCCATTTGGGCTTTCTAACGCCCCGAGTACTTTCCTGCGACTCATGACCCAAGTGTTGAGACTGAATCTAGGCAAATTCCTTGTTGTTTATTTCGATGACATCCTGATCTACAATCATGACAAGGAACAACACTTAACCCACCTTAGGCTAGTTTGTGAAACCCTCAAGGGTGAGAGGTTGTTTGCAAATCTCAAGAAATGCACCTTCATGCAACGATCTGTTGTTTCCTTGGGATTTATTATCTCGGCTGATGGAATGGTCACAGACCCCGAAAAGGCTAAAGCTATTGTGGAATGGCCCAAACCTAAGTTGGGGCTCGGTTCGAGTTGAATGCTCTTGCTGCTCGATGGGACTTTCCCCTCTCCTGGGAGGAGATTTCAATGTTATCCGGTGGGATTTCGAAAAGTAGGGTGGCCCACCCAATTTCGGAGTCATGCGGGATTTTAATTCTTTCATTTCGGACTGGGGGCTTTTAGATGTCCCCCTAATCGGGGCTCGGTTCACATGGTCTAGTCTTTAGGACACTCCTCTTAGCAGGCAGATTCATCTGCTCTATCGATTGGCTCGATATTTTCCCCGGGGCCCGGCTGGAAGCATTTGCCTGTGCAATCTCTGATCATCGTCCTCTCGCTCTTACGTGCGAGTCTCGTGCAAAGGGACCTCCTTTTCGATTTGAAAACATGTGGCTGTTGGATGAGTTCTTTCGGGTGAAGGTCTGGGGATGGTGGTCGGAACCGGTGACGAATGGGACTGCTGCTTACCGTTTCCTCTCTAAACTTCGCCGGCTAAAAGATAGAATCAAAATATGGAACATGGAAGAGTATGGTTGGGTTCACGTTAGAAAGGAGACCTTGCTCTCGAAACTGAAAATGTTGGATGATCTGGAGGAGACCAGAAACCTTTCGGCGGATGAGAGGGAGGTTAGGCTGCAAATGAAGGTGGAGTTCAGTAGTACTTTTAGGGCCGAAGAAGTGTTTTGGATGCAGAAAGCGAAGGCCCGTTGGTTTAAAGAGGGGGATGCTAATACTAAGTATTTCCATGCGATTGCTAATGCTCGTAACAAGTCAAAGTATTTGGGAAGTATTGTTGTCGATGGGGTGTCGTATTCGGGTCATGATCAAGTTCGGGATAATATTGTTGATTTTTACAAACGGTTGTATACGGATGAGGGACTTCCGAGGCCGAAGCTGGATGAGCTTCATTTTAACTCTCTTTCAGAGGAGATTAGTAGAGGGCTGGAGAGCAGGTTTATTGAAGACGAAGTGTGGACAGCGATCAGGTATGGGGGTAGAAACAGAGCGCCGAGGCCTGACGGGGTTCACCATGGAGTTTCACTCGACTAGTTTTATCGGGAGATCCTTAAACTCCACCTTTATTACCCTCATTCCCAAGATTCATGGGGGTGAGAATATTTCCAATTACCAGCCGATCAGTCCAATCAATTGTCTCTACAAGATTTTATTGAGGGTGCTGGCTAACAGGCTTAAGTGGGTGATGAATACTATTATTTCCGGCAACCAGGGGGCTTTCGTTCGTGGTAGACAACTAACGAATCTTGTGGTGGTAGCAAATGAGACAATTTACTCAGCTCATGTGCAGTGTCGGCCGGCTGTGGTTTGGAAGGTGGATATGGAGAAAGCTTATGACCGAGTCAGCTGGGAGAATCTTGACTACATGTTGGAAAGGTTGGGGTTCGGCGTCACTTGGAGGAAATGGATGCGCGGATGTTATTCCTCCCCGTGGTTTTCGGTTATGATAAGTGATACGTCGGTCGGGTATTTTAAGAGCTCAAGAGGCATTAGGCAGGGAGACCCTTTATCCCCCTTTCTTTTTAATATGGTTGGGGAGGCTTTATCCGGGCTGATCGAGCGCACAAGGGATTTAAATATAATTACTGGCATTCGGGTGGGAGAGCAGGGTAGATTCATCTCACACTTGCAGTATGCAAACGATACAATTTTATTTGGGAAGGCAGATGTGGCAGAACTCTGCGCTATGACGGATGTGCTCTCGGTTTATGAGGGGGTGTCGGGGCAGTGGGTTAATCACCTCAAATCTGCTCTCTCTGGCATTGGTGTGGAGGATGTCCTTCTGATCGACCTAGCTGGTTCGGTTGGTTGTGGGATCGAGGAGTTGCCTATTAGGTACCTCGGCTTGCCACTCGAGCTCAGACAGCCCACGATCCGTGATTGGCTCCTGATGGTGCAGAGGTTTGAGCAGTGTCTGTCGTCTTGGAAAGGTAAACTATTGAGTAGTGGGGGAAGGCTGATTTTGGTTAAAGTGGTGCTTTCTTCGATCCCCATTTTCTTCATGTTTAGGTGCCCCAGTAAAATTCTCGATCGGTTGGAACGTATTCAACGGTCGTTTCTTTGAGAGGGTCGGGTATGAACAAGCAGTATCATCTTGTTAACTGGGACACGTGCTAGCTGCCTATCGCCTGTGGTGGGCTGGGGATTCGGAGCTTAAAAAGAACTAATTTGGCTATGCTTGGAAAGTGGATATGGAGAGCGGGTAGGGTGGAGGAGAGGGGAAGTCTCTGGTGGTTGGTGTTGTCCGATAAACATGGCCTATCCTTGGGGAGCTGGGGGATATGCCTTTCGTCCCACAGGAATACTTCGGCGTGGTGGAAAGGTATTTCCCGCCTGTGGGAGATTCTTGCTAAAGGGGTGCGATACAGCTGGGGGTGTGGAACTCGTATACGGTTCTGGGAGGATGTGTGGCTGGATGCGGGTTCACTTAAGGCTGTTTACCCGGACACTTTCGTTCTTTCTTTGAATCCGGGTGGTAGGATTGAGGAGTTTGTCTCGATGACTAGTGGGAGGAATGGTTGGGAAGTTGCCACTAGAAGGCTTCTCAGGGACAACGAGGCGGGGGATCTATTTGGACATGCTGAGAAGGCTATATGAGACATAGCAGAACACCTTATGGGTTGATCAAAGGGTTTGGGTCCTGAATCGGGAAGGGCAATTCAATGTCAAATCGCTATATCGCTGGCTGTCGCGTCTCCCACTAATCAGGTTCGAAGGCAAATGATTGTGGAGTGAACCTATTCCTCTGAAGACCCGGTTCTTTGTTTGAGCGCTTTGTAAGAATAGAATCCTTACTAGGGATTAGTTGATTTGGAGGGGTAAAGACATCCTGATTTCGTGTGTAATGTGCTCCGATGGGGAGGAGTCCGCTGCTCATCTTTTCCTTCATTGCCGAGTGGCTGCGAGGTGTGGGGTGCCATCCTCAAATCTTTTGGTATATCCTGGACAATGCCTGAGACGCCTTATCTGCATTTGCTTAGCTGGGCTGCTGTGAAGGTGGAGGGGGAGAGAAGGGCTCTTTGGAGGGCCACTCTATTCGCCGTTCTGTGGTGTCGATGATGCGAGAGAAATTGCAGAATTTTTGAAAAGAAAAATAAACCCGTGGGAATGATTATTCGGTCGGTTTTAGAGCTGGTGAGATTTTGGGTCGCGAGAGGTGGGGTTGGGGATAGTTATTTTTCTTTCCTTTGGGACCCGGGTTAAGTGGGCCGAGCTCTTTTGGGGGTCTGTGTGGTGTTGTATTTTCCCTTTTCCGTTGTTTGCTTCTGTGGTCTGTGTGCATCAAGCTTGTATTGTGTTTTAGCACCTTGTTGGTTATATATATAATCTCCATTACTGATAAAAAAAAAAAAATTCCAATATGAAACTTAAACTCCCAACACTAACTACTAATTAGACTCCAGAATCGCTAATGGCCAAAAACCCACAAGACATTAAATGTGTGCCAAAGCCATGCCAGGTGGACAGATTGAATTGCGCCAAAATGGACGATCCAAGTATGCAATTTCATCCTGCATCAGAAACCATGAAGGAAACCTGTAAGTTTTTTAATCACCTGCCAGCTAATATAGGTAATGACATGGATGGACTTCCGTTACCATTAAATGAAAGTCTCATGGAAGACTGAGTTCTTTGCAATATGCTGAGTAACTTCATTATTGCCATAGAGGATCATAGGCAAAGCAACATTAAATCCTAAATCACCCAAGATGTGCTTCAACCACAATCCTTCTCTAACCCCTTGAGACATGGCTCATTACTCCCCCCTCTACACTAGAGTTCGATACCATGTGTTGCTTCTTAGATCTCCATGTTACTAGGTTTCTTCCAAGGAAAGTGCAATATCCGGTAGTGGATCTTCTATCATCAAGACTCCCGCCCCAATCTGCATCAGTAAATATTTTCACATCAAGGTGAACATGATTACTATATAAGAGCCCTTTGCTTGGGCTTCCTTTTAAGTATCGCACGATCCGATGCACTGCATCAAGATGAATACTCCACGGTGACTGGTGAATGCATATACTGACTCACTACACTAATAGAATAAGAAATGCCTGGTCGGGCCATGGTCAAATAAATAGGTTTTCCCACAAGCCTCTGGTACATGCACGGATCCTTGAGGAGTTCACCCTCCTGTCCATTCAATCGATGATTTTGTTCAATGGGATTGATTGCTGGCTTGCATCCCAACATACTTGTTTCATGCAATCCAAAGTATACATTCTCTGTGACAATGTAATCCCCTTCTTAGATCTTGCTACTTCAATCCCAAGGAAATATTTTAGGGGCCCCAAATCTTTTATCTTGAATGTTTAACTCAAATAGGACTTCAATCGGAGAAATCCATCATTGTCCTCCTTGGTGATGATGATATCATGAACATACACTAGTACAATAGTAGTCGGTATCCCTCTCTTCACAAAGTGCATATCCCTCGCTTATTAGTGCATATACTACTCAGTTAAATACATCAGCACCAACACTAGTGCACATCCCTCTCTTCTCCTGTATCGGTAGCTCATGATGGCATCACTGAATTTTTGGAACCATGCACAAGGGGATTGCTTCAGCCCATAGATAGACTTGTGTAGCTTGCACACTTTCCCATTCTACCCCTCTTTGACAAAGCCAGGTGGGAGTGCCATGTAAACTTCCTCCTTCAAGTCACCATGAAGAAATGTATTTTTCACGTCCAATTGTGAGAAGGGCCAACCCTTGTAGGCTGCTAAGGATAAGAGAACTCTGATAGTGTTAGATTTTGCAACTGGAGAAAAAATTTCTTGGTAATTGACTCCTTGAGTCTGAGTGAATCCTTTGGCTACTAATCTAGCCTTATACATCTCCACTGACCCATCTACAATGTACTTCTCTGTGTACACCCACTTGCGCACCACAACTTTCTTACCCTCTGCCAAGTTCACAACATTCCATGTTTTGTTATGCTCTGAAGCCCTCATTTCTTAGATCATAGCCTCTCTCCACACTGGTTGAGACAAAGCACTAGAAACAGTGGCTGGAATGGTAATAGAATGCAGGGAAGACACAAAGGAATAATGAGAAGCAGATAGACCTTTATAAGAAATGAACTTTTGAATAGGTCTAATACCTTTTCTTTGAACAATGGGAATGTCAAGATCTTCAAGAGGATCTATTGTAGGAGAAGGTGCATGGTCAGTGGCCTGAGATAGAGACTCTTCTGGTACTTCTGTGACTCGAGATGTAGGCTCATGTTGAATTTGAGAATTCTTGAATTTCTTCCTCACAAAGACTTGTCCTTTTCCATATTTATCAAATTGGGGTTGCTCCTTTATGGTCCTTCCTTTTCCTTCTCAAGAATTTTAACCACTTCTTCAAGAACTTCTTCCACATCCAAGATGCTAAGCACACCAGGATCTGTTCCCTTATCTCTTTCTCCCCCTGGAGTTTAGTGAAGGTGGTATCCTAAAAAAAGTCACATCCATAGATACGAACCTCCTCCTCGTGATGGGATCATATAGCTTATACCCTTTCTGCGATGGAGGATATCCAACAAAGATATACCGGACAACTTTGGGATCTAATTTGTTACGACTAATATCGGGAATTTGAGCAAAGGCTAACCAACCAAAGACTCTAGGAGGAACGGGAAAAAAAGGTTTTAAAGGAGTTAACATGCTTTGGGGAGACTTTCCCTGAAGAATAGGAGTAGGCATTCTATTAATGAGAAAGCATGCTATGAGGACCACCTCACTCCACAAATTCCTTGGAACATTCCTTCCAATCAATAGGGCTCGAGCAACTTCCAAGAGGTGATGATTCTTTCTTTCAGCTAACGCATTTTGCTGAGGGGTGTAAGGACATGATGTCTACTACTCAATCACATGGTTTTGAAGGTAAGACTGGAGGAGATGAGAAGAACATTCTCCCCCATTATCAGAACGGAGAGACTTTATGGGGGCATTGAATTGATTTTGAATGAGTTTATGGTAAACTGGGAAAATAGAAGCAACTTCATCTTTGGTTTTCATCAGGTATATAGTAGTGAAGCGGCTATAGTCATCAATAAAGGATACAAAATAATGAAACACAAGTATTGATGTGGTTGGGGATGGATCCCACACATCAGAATGAACAACTTCAAATGAACTATTACTCCGACTACCACTAGGAGGATAGGAAATTTGAGTTTGCTTCGAGAGTTTACACACTTCACAATTGAAGGGGATACTATCAACTTTTTAAACTTTTGTGGGAATAAAATCCTCAGTCATGGTAGAAGTACATGACCACAACGTGCATGCCACAATTCAACTGATTTTCATAACACTGTTGGCCTTCAAATATGTAGAGCCCTCTATCTTCTCAGCCATGACCAATAACCTTTCCCGTTGACAAATCCTGAAAGATACAATAAGAAGGGAAGAAGGTAACACTGCAATTTTGATTTTTAGCCAGGCTACTAATAGACAAAAGATTGATAGCCATTTTTGGAACAAATAAAGCAGAGTAAAGAGAGAACCAACTTGGACAGTAACTACCAATAATGGGAACATGAGATCCATCTGCAACACGAATATGACATTGTTCAAGCTTGGGGGACAGCTTGGAACAAAGAAAACATCCGTCATGTGATCAGTAGCACCACAGTCAATTATCCATTAGGTACAGGAAGAAGCAAAGGCATGTGCTGAACCAGTAACACCCTTGTCATCAACACTGACAATATGTCTACCACCAATCATAACTTGATTTTCTTCCATAATAGTTAAACCTCAACAACGAAGTGGTCTACACAACTATCTCAACTTAGTGAGCAAGAGATGTCTACACAGACAATCAACAAACGCCTTCAAAGTCTAGGCAATATTGCTAGATCATTCACCAAAGGGAGGCTAACCAGCCTTAAAATAGTTTCAATATGCTTCACCTCTACAGGTCACAATCACCTGCACCACTGCATGCACAAACACTGAAACACTTCCACTTCAGCAGGGAGACCCGCCACTCCTTGCTACACAGTCCCCCAACACAAGATGGGATTGCTACACTACTCAAAGAAGCAACTCCACAGTGAAATAACCACCACTGATGCAATAATTGTCACACAGGCTCAGTATCACACAACCCAAATGTAGCTAATTACACTGGTGGATATCATCAAACAGGTCATATGCTCAGTAATTGATAGCCTACACGATAGATATTTACCCACAAAAAATGCCCCAGAGCATTCAGTACTCAATGAAATTCAGCAGTATTACTTCTAGAGGGTCAAATAGAAAATCGAAGCATTACCACACCATGAAACTAACCAAAATCAGCACAAATTTCCAGATCATATAAACTGACCACAAGCACCTTCAACAAAGCTATACACATGGCAAATATCACTACACACAGCTACCTCAATATTTCATTCTTCCTGCTGTAGAAACAACTATCGAAGTGAGACAAAAAACAACAAGATACTGCTGCTGCAACCTCTTCACGGATTGTATAATTTCGCCCAAGAAAAAAATATATTTCAAATACACAGCCACTTTTAACTACTGTTTCCACTTAATCTGATAGCAAACCGGCCCAAACCATCACAGTCACTGAACACAGATCCAATCTGAATAAAACCACTTAGAAACAGGCATCAGTGTACAGAGAATTCTATTGGGCATTTTCTCGAGCAGTTGATGTACACATGAAATCAAGCAAACCAAAACCACTTCAACAACAAAGACAACGCCTCTCAGAAACTGTTGCTGCATGTTTACGGACAAAACCTGTCTAACATTATCCCACATAAACTATTGTTACCACATTGAACTTCAGATTTCACATTGCAAGCCACTAGATAGATGAACCAGATCTCTTAGCTTGTTTGGATTTGATACGGATGAATAAAAAAAACTGATAAAGAATCTTCCCTTTGTAGCTTGAAAACATGCCTTGATTAAAGGGCTGCTGACATCAGCAAACACAATGCTGACATCAGCAGTGGCAGGGCTAAACCTTCTCTGATACCAAGTTAGAATTCAGTAGTTTAGTTAGAGTTAGGGATTGGATGGAGATAGAAGAAGAGAGATGGAGAATTAGGGTTGAGTAAGTGTTACTCAATCCCCTTCTAATGTTATTAGTATTTATATCTGACTTAGAAACTACTGTTTACGCACCGTATACTAACTTAACTAGTTATACCCTTATAATTCTATGCACACACTACTTCGTTAAATACATCATCACCATCAATCACATGGCCAACACTTTCCTATTACTCACTACAACCGAGATTTGTAGTAGTTCATTGCTTAAAACAGGGGACGCCCTAGCCAACCCTTGCCTATTTCTGCAACTGGGTCCATCGCAGCACGTCGCTAGTAGGGGACGCCACAAAATGTGTGTTCGTAATAGTTCCCATTATAAGGATTTGACGAGGGTTTTTAATAACCCTCTTCGTTCCTCATCTGGGTGTTGAACACCCATTTCAAATGTTGTTAGATGGTGTCCATTTATTAAGCATTGAAAAAGTGCATTATGTCGAAACTCATAAGAAATTCATTTTAAATATCATACTGAAAACTTTCCAGTTTAAACTCTGAGAGAAAACCTTTTTTTTTCACAATTTGAAGACATAGAATTCAAACATACTAAATCTGTAGCATACCTCCAATTTAAAGTAAGACATAAAATTCAAGCATAATAAATCTGTAGCATACCTTTCAGAGCCAATATGTATGGTACCCACATGATGTGGACCGTCCTCAAGAGAAGTAGGCTTACAACACTGAAACTGAGGTAATCTATCCACAGCTACATTAATCTTCGTTGTTCCCTGCTCCAATAAATAATACCCATTTATAAGTTGGGAATTCATACCAAATTATTGAAAATCTAGTCAAGATGCAATAAGCTTCCATTAAAATTTACAACAGTAAAGCATACAGTAAAATTCATGGGAATGCATTAAATTTGCAATGTGGCCTATGCTAATAATGATATTTATGCATGACTAACCTAAGTAATGCTTTTTAGCATATATCTGTATGAAAGATGTGCCTGAAAGATGTGCATGAAATCTTCTATTAACATGGGAAGTACGCACACCAGGGGACCATGTATATGAATACTTAGATGGCACTAATCTGAATACAAATCTATGAGAAAGGCCATAGAAATTGGTTGATGCCACCTTATCACAACTTACCCATGGTTAAAATATCATAGTTTAGTTTTTAGCTTCCCACGTCTTATCCACATGGGAAGAAGTTGTTTAGGAGGACATGTGGGGTATAGGTAGATCCCTTACCATTACTGTGTATTGATTTGTAATATGATGTCCAACATTTATACGAAGGCAGTAACATGGCAGTCGCAAGACCTATTATCTTCTTTCCCTTGCATTAGTCTGTGCAGTCTCAGCCACTGCGGGCTAGACACCTAAACTTAGTATCATAACTTTGAATCTAGGCGTTCAAGTGAAAATAATTAGATATGGTTTCAATCCAACATGCAAAATAAGAAAGCCATATAGCATGGCAGTTTGATTGCTCTTCGTAAGATTTAATCTTGGGCTATTTGACAGATTGTGAGTGGTGAAATTCATGCCTCCCTTGCTCAACTTAAATTGGTATTTGTGGTCTATTCTTAGACCCAAGCACTGCAGAGATATAAATTCATATCTAGAGGTCTCCATTCTCATTTTTGGCATATGGAATAAAACTGGAAGTATCTAATTTCGAGAAATCTATATTGTTAAGAAGGTTACTACTCGAGGGAATTGGAAATCTTATGTGCACAACTTAATATTAGTACTACATTCTTTATTTTTTACAAATCAATATTGATGTTTCAATCAAATTAATTCTATGAACTCTCAGCATGCCAACCATTTTTAAAGCATTTCGAAATTTGGCATTTATTGAAATTTGCAACTTTGGGATAAGTACTCTTTGTTTCGATGTAACATTTATTTTTAGGTGGGGCGGACAAAAGTGCACTAAAACAAAAAAGGAAACAAAAATGTATGGCCTTCCATGCGCTTAGGCATGGGTTAATTCCCAAATAGTTGTACAAACATAGGAGCAATTTAGGACACGTGTTCCAACTACAATGGTCCTGTCATTCGGCTGCCGTAGTAAATTACTGGAGTGTGGTGGCACTAGAGCCCAATGAACCCTCGACCATCCCTATCGATGTTAGGAGAGAGAGAGAGAGAGAGAGAGAGAGAGAGAGAGAGAGAGAGAGAGAGAGAGAGAGAACCAACATCAGTGAAAACTTCAATATCAAAGTCGCCATGATTAGTATATAGCAAGCCTTTATCTAGACTTGATTTTCAAATATCATAGGAGTCTGTATACAACGTGCAAATGAGAGGTCCCAGGTGGTGCTGGCTAACTACATTTACACATTAATATATGGTCTAGCCATGGGAAGATAAATGAGCTTTCCAACAAGTCTTTGGTACATGCAAACATCCCTGCGAGGCCTCCCCATCCTTTGCATTAATTCTATGATATTGATCCATAGGAGAGTCACTAGGTTAACTATGACGGGGACACGCGGCGTGGCCATCTGGGTCAGCCGTAGGGCCATTTTTCCTCTCCATGTTTTGAGCATCACTGGTGTGTCAAGGCCATGAGTGCGGCACCGTGTGTACTGGGCATGAGCCACGATGGCGTCGCAACGCATTGGGATGGAGGGTGAAGACTTGGGTGCGACATGGTCGCGACACGGATGCGACATGGTCAGCTGGGCTAGCGTTGCGGGGCGTTGCAGTGTGAATAGTAAAGTATGTCAAACCTAGGGGTTTGAGGTCCTCCCGCCATTTCGCCTGAATTACAATTTTACCCTTATATAGGGGGACATGAGTTGGGGTCCCCCTACCCTACACGTGCACTAGCCTCGTGGATTTATGTGCGTGCATCCGGGCCACGCTTGGTGCATGGTCGTCCTAGGTACGTCGTGTACTAGGGCCATCGCGTTGGTGGTTTTCAACCACCTTCGAGGTGCGGGTTTTAGCCCAGAGGGGGCTCGGTATATGCTCATCGTTGCCTATCGCTATATCTATCATCGCTGCATGTCGCCTTATGATCATCGTTGCCTGTTGCCTTAACAATCGTCATTGCCGGCTCTAACCTGCTGCGTTGCTTCACAGGGCGAAGTCCGAATGTAGAGGTTGAGGTGAAGCTTGAATAGGACAAGCCTTCCACCCTTCGTAGCATCTGGGAATCCGCATCACGTGCCTCATTTGGGAGAAGTAGGCTGACTTAGCGCAGCGGGCGTTAAGTGCCGCATGGGCTGACACTGCTAGAAGAGTGACGCCGTGACATTTGGTATCAGAGCCACTGTGATGGCTGAGATGGAAGGGACCAGCGAGGATGTAAGATGAGGAACAAGGGAAGACTCAACAAGGGGACGGTTAGATAGTTTGGAAGCTCAGTTGGATCAGCTCGAGTCAGTAGTATCGGTAATGACATTACATGGGGAACGACTAAATAGGCATGAGAGAATCAATGCCGATGTGGCTGAGACCGTAGAGCAATTGGCGTTGGAGGTACGTGACGAGATGAGCGTGCTGAAAAAGCTCATCCTGGCAATGCCAGTTGGGATGTCAGCAGGGGCGCCGACACCTCGATTTAAGTTCCCCGAGCCAGAGATGTTCAAGGGCTCTCGCGAGGCGAAGGACCTCGAGAACTTTATATGGGACGTAGAGGAATACCTCGAATCGCTAGGGGACCTCGATGCTAAAGTTAAGTTAAGAATTGCATCGAGATACTTGGTTGGTGATGCCAAGTTATGGTGGAGGCACCGTGTGTTAGAGGTGCGTTTGGAGAATGGAGCAGTTGATTCTTGGGCCGATCTGAAGAAAGAGTTGCAGGCTCAATTTCTACCTACCAGCGTCGGATGGTCAGCACGAAAGGCATTATCGGCATTGAAGCATACGAGACCGTTGCACGAGTACATTAAGACTTTTACGAGCCTAATGTTAGACATTGATGAAATGAGCGAGAAGGATCGGGTCTTCTACTTTATAGATGGCTTGGCGCCATGGGCGCAGCGGGAGTTGACTTATAGAGGGTTGAAGACCTTGGATGAGAATTTGGCTGCTGCGGAGCAGCTACTCGAGCACCGCAATGAGAAAGAGAAGACAACCCAAGCATCCATTGATAATGCTAACAAGCAGGCGAAGAAGCAAAATGATACAGGGCATGTGCGATTTGGTCAGGACAAAGGTAGTAGGTATGAAAAGAAGAGAGACGAAAGATCGACCAAGAAGGGCCGCTTCCTGTGTAATGGGCCACATCTGGTGTGAGATTGTCCAGATAAAGCCGCCTTGAATGCGATGGTCGCAGAAAAAGGAAAGAAAAAAGTTGATGAGGAGCCCGTCGCCAGAGTAGGGGCGCTCCGGCTAATTAACTGCTGAGAAAGTATTCCACCGCGGTCTTGTTGGTATGGGCCGTGGGAAGACTTAGACATCAACTGTGTACAGATTTTGAGGTGTGCAGTTTTGGTTATATACAGTTTTGCTACATAGGGTGAAGGCAGGGAGCTGTCGAGGAACCGTGGCAGGTGACATAAAGTACTGAACTTCAGAATGTGTGCCTTCGCGTCAACGAGGACGTTGACGAGTTTGAGTGGAGGAGGATGTGACGGCGACACGCGGCGTGGCCATCCAGGTCAGCCGTAGGGCCATTTTTCCTCTCCATGTTTGAGCATCACTGGTGCATCAAGGCCATGAGGGCGGCACCGTGTGTACTGGGCATGAGCCACGATAGCGTCGCGATGCGTTGGAATGGAGGGTGAAGACTAGGGCGCGACACGGACGTGACATGGTCAACTGGGCTAGCGTTGCGGTGTGAATAGTAAAGTATGTCAAACCAAGGGGTTTGAGGTCCTCCTGCCATTTCACCTGAATTATTATTTTATCCTTATATAGGGGGATATGAGTTGGGGTCCCCCGACCCTACACGTGCACTAGCCTCGTAGGCTTATGTGCGTGCATCCGGGCCACGCTTGGTGCGTGGTCGTCCTAGCTACGTCGTGTACTAGGGCCATTGCGTTGGTGGTTTCCAACCACCTTTGAGGTGCGGGTTTTAGCCCAGAGGGGGCTCGGTATATGCTCGTTGCTGCCTGTCGCTATATCTATCATCGCTGCATGTTGCCTTATGATCATCGTTGCTTGTTGCCTTAACAATCGTCATTGTCGGCTCTAACCTGCTTGAGTAGAGGTTGAGGTGAAGCTTGAGTAGGACAAGCCTTCCACCCTTCGTAGCATCTGGGAATCCGCATCGCATGCCTCATTTGGGAGAAGTAGGCTGACTTAGCGCAGCGGGTGTTAAGTGTCGCACGGGCTGACACTGCTAGAAGAGTGACCCCGTGACATTACGCCCTTACATCCATGTCTGCTTTAAAACACCAAGTATTTTCTTTGTGAGAGCACAATCACATCATTTGATCTACAACCTTTATGACCATAAAGTACCAAAGAGGGCCCAAGTCTTTGATATCAAAGACTTAAGACTTAAATAATATTTCAATCACATAACTTCTTCACTATCATCACTAGTCACAAAGATGTCATCAACATACATGACCAAGGCAGTAAGATGAGGCCCTCTTCTGGACAAATAGGGTGTGGTCATAGTGACTTCTTTGATATCCAAACTAAATGACATTACTGAATTTCTGAACCATGCACTAGGAGATTGTTTTTTGCAGTAGCTATCCTTGATTTTCCGGCAGTTTTTGTTAGTGATGTTAGTAAACCTGTTATAACAAATAGATGGGTGTGTAGTGTGTACCAATGTTTTCAATAGCGCATAGCGTAGCATTCAACCCCTCGTGTAGCGAAGCGTAAGTATCAAGGTGTGCAACGTAAGCTTCACGATTTTTTATAATATTTAATTTTTATAAATATAAATAAATTTAAAAAATAGGAAAAAGGTATATAAAAAATTAGCTTCACTATTTTTTATAATATTTAATTTTTATAAATATAAATAAATTTAAAAAATAGGAAAAATGTAACATCCCGAAAAATTCGAAGCAAAGAAAGAAAATAAAATAAAGAGATAGGTTGAGGATAGATGTTGTGGGCTTCACACCAAACCCTTCTCGGGAAGAAGATTCACTCTTCGTAGAGGCTCATCTCAATCACACAAGCAAAAGCTCTTTTCATTCATAATCAATAACTAATTATAATGTTTTTCTTAAGGACCTTATATAGGAGGTCTTACAATAAAAGAAAACCCTAAAACAAATACTAAATAAAAGAGACAAGTATGCCCCTAAAAGTCAATTTCGAAATCTGAAAAGAAAGAAAAATTATAACCTGCGCGACTTCGATCGATCGAAAGTGAAGCTTGATCGATCAAATTTGAAATTCGATCGATCGATTTATATATTCCTATATATCGCCGCTGGAACTCGATCGATCGAACTAAGGTCGATCGATCGAGTTTCAAATTCGATCAATCGAATTATATATATATATATATATATATATATATGTCACTCCAAAACAAGTGTTTTCTGTAGACATAGTTCGATCGATCGAAATAGGTCTTCGATCGATCGAATATGCAATTCAATCGATTGAATTTGTAGTGTTCCTTCAATTCTCCAAAATTTCATCTTTCGCCTAGTTTTGACTTCCATTCCGCTTCTTCCGACGTCGGTACACACGAAAAGGTCTATATCCGATGTCTACGATGTCGGTGTCCTCGTCAGAACTTAGATATTTTCTTTAAATCTTTTTGTGTAAGCCAACCATTTGATCGAGCCATACATGATAGATAGAGTGGTGAGTGTTGTGTGTGCAAGCTTGGAGTTCTACGTGAAATCCGTGGGTTGAAGATCAAAGTAAATCCCCAATTTTCGACTTTGAAATCCTCGCTAGGGCGTGAGCACGTGGATCGAGGGATAGATCAACTCAAAGGTAAGAATTATGTTAAGTTGTGTTTTGCATGTGTGTTAGTTTTATTTAACTTGTGTGAGAAAAATTAGGAGAAAAGAGGTTAAGTTTTAAAGAAAATGAGTTTGAGAAGTTAGAAACCGTGAATGTGAGAAATCTGGCAAAGCCGATCGATCGAAATAAGTGATCGATCGATCGATTTTGTCAAGAGTGTAAGTATAAAGGTTTTTAGAGAAATCGATCGATCGATAAGGGCATCGATTGATCAATTTGTGAAAAACAATGTGTGTTAAGGGAAGCTGATCGATCGATTTGGGAATCGATCGATCGAAATGAGTCGACAGGATAAGGATTGGATTTTGAGTAAACCGATTGGTCGATTTAGGAATCGGTCGGTTGACTTAGGAATTGATCGATCGATTTGGAAACCAATCAATCGAGTGTGGGACTGATTATATAAATAGGAGTGTGTGTTTTTCGAAGGAAACTGATCAATTGAAACGTGATTCGATCGATCGATTTTAGGAATCGATCAATCGGATTGGGATTCGATCGATCGATTTTGCTAGATTCTGGCATTAGTCAGTTTTGAGGAAAAAATGACTTTATTACTTACTTTTTGACGCGGAACGTCAAGGGAAAAAAAAAAATTACTGTTCACGATGAACAGTGACGGACGTTCGTGATTTTGCCCTCTATCTGTCCGTAGGTCACGGACGTCCATGGACGTCGTGACGAGACTTCTAATTTTGAGTTTTTGTTGCGAAAACTTTCCTTTTTAGTGTTTTATTAGTATTAGGACTCTTTATTTCGAATTTAATTATTGGTGGCCTATATATTGAGGCTTGTAAAGACTTTTTAATTAATTATTGAATATTTTGAACGCTTTTATGCTTGAATATTCTTTGCCTGAGATGGGTTTGGTGTGAAGCCAAGGGAGTGATTCCCAAAAGCCATTGTTATTTTCTCTATTATCTATCACTGTCTTCTTTGGATTTTTTGCCTTATTGATCCCTGCTGGTTTCTCCTACAGCTTAACCTATTGATTTCTTGATCCCTAAAACCATAAATCCCTTTCCGAATCTCAAATCAAACTAACCCCAAAACCCTTTTCTAAGCCATAAATCAAACCATAAGCCCATTACAAAACCATACACCTATTTCCAAAGCCCTAGTTAGAGCCTGCAAATCTACGTCGGATCGAAGACGAACGCCCAAGCCTGGAAAAAGCTAGAGTTCTATCGCTAGGCCGATCTCACTTCAAATCTAATAGTACTTGCGCATCGGACTAGACCCTAACTGGATCTCGCGTGATCTACCAACCAGAATTCTCTGAACCCTAAGGTATTTAAGATAATTTTGAGATTAAGCTTGATTTAATTTTATTTAATTTCGACAAAATCGCATAAAATCATAATCACGCATTTTAGGGTTCCCGTCCTGCGTCAGTTTTGGTATCAGAGCCCTAGGTTTTCTAGGTTAGGGCATTTTTGCTTGCATATTTATTTTATTGCATTATTTTCTTTTTGTGAGCCCATATTGCATTCCATATTAGAACCCTAATAGACTATATGATCACCATGGACTCGAGTGCGATTCTCAATGCCCTTAACAGTATGCGACAAGAATTGGGTGTGATTAACGCGCGTCTGAATACTATTGAGCAAGCCCAAACATCCCTAGGAGTTGGTAATGATAGATTGCGTGATCGAATCAACCAACTGGAAGCGATGGGTGGGCTGGAAAATCGGCACCAAGAGCGTGAATTTCCTCACTTAGAACGTAATGGTCGCCAAGATAATCGGACCTGTAGGGATCATCGTAGAGATGACTATGACCCCGAAGTTCAACTCCTTAAGAATGTCCGAGTTGAGATTCCGACTTTCGATGGAAGACTGGACCCTACCGTCTTCCTCGATTGGCTTTCTGACATGGACCAACACTTTGATTGGTATGCCATGAATAATGACCGTTGCGTTAGACTCGGTAAGATGAAGTCGGTTGGTCAAGCTCGACTTTTCTGGCTCAATGTCCAGCACATCAGGGTGAACGGGGGTTGTCCTCCCATTACCGGTTGGAACGACATGAAGGAACGACTTACTGAGAAGTATGTTCCTTTATAATACCACCAACGCCTCCTCGACCAGTGGCAAAATTTACGTCAAGGTGGTATGCCCGTGACCGATTATATTGCCAAATTTGAAGAGTTCATGATGAGGGCAAAAGTATCGGAAGACCCTGAATCACTCTCTCTAGATTCCGCACTGGATTGCGACTTGAATTGCAAAAAGAATTGATTTCTCACTCCGTAAAAACTCTTGAAAGATGTTATGCGTTGTGCAAGATCTTGAACGGTACTTGAAAACTACGGTGATGAAGAGGACCGAGCCATATTATAATAGTCAACGATCCGGTGAGGGACGATTCAATCCTCCTCACAAACCTACACAACCTGCCCCTGCCAATTCGAGGTTTGAAAAGGGAAAAAGTGTAGTTGGAGACTCCTCCAGGGTTGACTCTCAAGTAAAGTGCTATAAATGTCATGGGATGGGACACTTTGCCTCCCAATGCTCTATGAAAGAACCCCAGAGGACTCTTCATTGAGGGAGAGGAGGATGATGATGAGGTAGTGGTTGAAGAGGAAGTATTTGAACCGGTTAGCACACCCAGTGATGAAGAGGGTGATGCTATTGGTCATGGTTTAGTTGTGAGGTGTGCCCTTGCACAACCTCAACGGGATGAAAAGGATGACTGGCGAAAGAATAACATCTTCCACACCTACGCCAGATTTGATGAAAAGAATTGTAGGGTCATCGTGGATAGCGGTAGTTGCACTAATGTGATATCAACTCATGCCGTACGCCGCTTAGGGCTTACACCCGAAGCCCACCCGAGACCTTATAAAGTCGCATGGGTCAATTCTTCATCCATTCTCGTGTCGAAAAGGTGTCGTGTACCGATTCAGTTAGGTTCTTATTCGGACACCTTATGGTGTGATGTAGTGCCGATGGATGTGGGCCATATCATTTTGGAAAGGCCGTGGCTCTATGACATGGACGTGACTCTTTCTGGTCGATCAAACATATGCACGTTCATGCATAAGGGCAAAATGATTACTTTACACCCTTTGCCTCCCAAAACACCATTGACCAACACCGTCGAACAGAAGGGCGAGTTTTCTAAATCCATTAATATTGTGAACCATTCTGAGTTCGAGAAAGCATCAATAGAAGAGAGTGTGGTGTACGTAGTTGTCACCGTAGAGAGTGCTCTCGAGTCGGTGAGTGAGTGTCCCAAGGAGGTTGAGCCGATTTTAAAAGAGTTTACGGATGTCTTCCTTGAAGACTTACCAAACGAACTCCCTCCTCTGCATGATAACCAACACGCAATTAACTTGGTTCCCGAATCTGCCTTACCGAACCTGCCCCACTATAGGTTGAATCCGGTTGAGCACACCGAGTTGACTCGGCAAGTCAATGAGCTCCTTCAGAAGGGGTTCATCCAAGAGAGTCTGAGCTCGTGTGTCGTACCTACCCTACTCACTCCTAAGAAAGATGGTACATGGTGCATGTGTGTGGATAGTCGTGCAATCAACAAGATTACCGTTAAGTATCGGTTTCCCACACCAAGGCTCGATGACATGCTTGACATGATGGTTGGTGCCACTATCTTTTCAAAGATAGACCTTAAGAGTGGCTACCATCAAGTCCGAATCCGCCCCGATGACGAGTGGAAAATCGCCTTTAAGACTAAAGATGGTGTTTATGAGTGGATGGTCATGCCTTTTGGGCTTTCTAATGCCCCGAGTACTTTTATGCGACTCATGACCCAAGTGTTGAGGCCGTTTCTAAGCAAATTCCTTGTTGTTTATTTCGATGACATTTTGATCTATAGTCATAACAAGGATTAACACTTGAACCACCTTAGGTTGGTTTGTGAGACCCTCAAGAGCGAGAAGTTGTTTGCAAATGTCAAGAAATGCACCTTCATGCAACATTCTGTTGTTTTCTTGGGATTTATTATCTCGGTCGATGGAATGGTCGCGGACCCCGAAAAGGTTAGAGCCATTGTGGAGTGGCCCGAGCCTACAAACATACACGATGTCCGTAGCTTCCATGGTTTGGCTACTTTTATCGTCGCTTCATCAGAAGCTTTAGTACCATTATGGCCCCAATTACTGATTGCATGAAAAATGGGGACTTTAAATGGGGCAAAGCAGCGACGAAAGCCTTTGCTGAGATCAAACAACAAATGAGTAGTGCACCCGTCATGCGCTTACCGGACTTTTCCAAAGTTTTCGAAGTTGCATGTGACGCATCTGGTGTAGGCATAGGAGGAGTGCTTAGCCAAGAGGGTCACCCTGTGGCCTATTTTAGTAAAAAACTAAACGAGGCGAAGAAAAAATACTCCACTTATGACAAGGAGTTCTATGCGGTCGTTCGATCTCTTTGGTATTAGAAGCATTACCTTAGATCGCATGAATTTGTGCTATTCTTTGACCATGAAGCCTTACGCTTTCTTGCTTCATAGAAGAAGTTGAACCCAAGGTACGCGAAGTGGGTTGAGTACCTTCAAGGGTTGACATTCGTGTTAAAGCATAAGGTTGGTGCTGAATATAGGGCCGCTGATGCACTTAGTCGGCGAGTGGTGACTTTGCGCACAATGACCACTGAGGTCGACGGGTTCGAACAGTTAAAGGATGAGTACCCCGAGTGCCCAGATTTTGGGGTTGAGTACACTGCTCTCCTTAGTAACCCGACCAGCACACACTCAGTGTACACCATCCAGGATAGGTACTTGTTTAAAGGCAATCACCTTTGCATCCCTCGCACTTCACTGCGTGACTTTCTCATTTGGGAGTTACATGCTGGAGGGATGGCCGGACATTTCGAGCGTAATAAAACTGTTGCGCTCGTAGTGGATAGGTTCTTTTGACCTAGCCTAATGAGAGATGTCGCTCGGGTTGTCAAACATTGTCGTACTTGCCAAGTGTCAAAACAGACCAAACAAAATACTGGCTTGTACACTCCTTTACCCGTGCCACACACACCGTGGCAAAACCTCTCTATGGATTTCGTGCTTGGACTTCCTAAGACCCCTAGGAAGCACGATTCCATTTTTGTCATAATGGACCGATTTTCCAAAATTGCCCACTTCATTCCTTGTTCCAAAACCTTCGATGCATCTCATATTGCTAAATTAGTTTTCGCGGAGGTAGTGCATCTTCATGGGTTGCCCAAAACCATTGTGTCTGATAGAGATGTTAAATTTACTAGTTATTTTTGGAAGACCCTTTGGCACATGATGGGCACATTGCTCTAATTCTCGACAGCTTACCACCCTCAAACGGATGGCCAAACCGTAAGCACCAATAGGAGCCTTCGGGAATCTCCTTCGTAGTCTTGTCGGTGATCATGTTAAGACCTGGGATACCATCTTACCCACAGCTAAGTTTGCCTATAATAATTCTGTCAATAGGTCCATAGGCATGAGTCCTTTTGAGGTAGTGCATGGTCATAGGCCTAGGACCCCATTAGACTTGATCCCCATGTCTGCATCCCACAGAGTGTCAGAGTCTGCCGATGCATTTGCACAACACATTCATAGCTTACATGCCGAAATTAAACAGAAAATTAATTCAAGCAACAATCAATATAAATTATCTGCAGATGCTCACAGGCGTCATAAAGAATTTCACGTAGGTGATTATGTGATGGTCCGGGTAAGGCCTGAGCGGTTCCCATCGAGAGCCGCAAAGAAGCTCCAATCCCGAGGCACTGGGCATTTTAGAATTTTGACTAAGAGTGGTCCTAATGCATATGTGCTCGAGCTTCCTTCAGGCACGGGGGTTAATTCAACGTTCAATGTGGAGGACTTGGTTCCTTATTTGGGCTTCACCCCACCTCCTGAAAACCCACTCCAGCCACTTCCTAGCCCCAGCCCCAATCCAACCTTGCAACCTATACCTGTTCCTTCCCCAAGCAGACAGAGATCAGATGAGATAGAGGATATAATCAACGATCATGCCGACTCCACATGATGAGGGATTCCAGAAGTACTTGGTTAAATGGGATGGCAAACCGGAGTCCGAAAACACTTTGGTCCACGAGAATGAAGTTCGTCGCTTGAACCCCGACCTGGTAAACATCTACCATGAGCGCGTTTCATCGGTGATGAAACCTTTTTGGTCCAGGGGAATTGAAAGGGACACCACATACATGGACATTGGATTCGGACCACATCGTTTCTACCGACGTCGAAAGAAGAGAAGGAGCCTGAGTCCGAGTACAACATGCGTGTTTCATCGGTGATGAAATATTTTGAGTGGAGGAGAATGACGGGGAACGTCAAGAAAAAACAAAAAATTTATTGTTCACGATGAACAGTGATGGACGTCCGTGATGAACAGTGACGGACGTCCGTGATGAAAAGTGACGGACGTCCGTGAAACAATTACGTCCATCCGTGATTTTGCCCCCTATCTGTCCGTAGGTCACGGACGTCCATGGGGCACTACGAGCGTCGTGATGGGACTTCTAATTTTGAGTTTTTGTTGCGAAAACTTTCCTTTTTAGTATTTTATTAGTATTAGGACTCTTTATTTCAAATTTAATTATTGGTGGCCTATATATTGAGGCTTGTAAAGACTTTTTAATTAATTATTGAATATTTTGAATGCTTTTGTGCTTGAATATTCTTTGCTTGAAATGGGTTTGGTGTGAGGCCAAGGGAGTGATTCCCAAAAGCCATTGTTATTTTCTCTATTATCTATCACTGTCTTCTTTGGATTCTTTGCCTTATTGATCCCTGCTGGTTTCTCCTACATCTTAACCTATTGATTTCTTGATCCCTAAAACCATAAATCCCTTTCTGAATCCCAAATAAAACAGAGCCCAAAACCTTTTTCTAAGTCATAAATCAAACCATAAGCCCATTACAAAACCATACACCTATTTCCAAAGCCCTAGTTAGAGCCTGGGAATCTACGTCGGATCGAAGACGAACGCCCAAGCCTGGAAAAAGCTAGAGTTCTATCTCTAGGCCGATCTCACTTCAAATCTAATAGTACTTGCGCATCGGACTGGACCCTAACTGGGTCTCGCGTGATCTACCAACCTGAATTCTCTGAACCCTAAGGTATTTAAGATAGTTTTGAGATTAAGCTTTATTTAATTTTATTTAATTTCGGCAAAATCGCATAAAATCATAATCACGCATTTTAGGGTTCCCGTCCCGCGTCACTTTTCTTCGTCACTTTTGACATGTGCGATGTAAATTTGATGTGTTCTAGGTTATGATCAAGAGGGCATGATAGGAATGTCACCTTGAAAGAAGAAATCTTCGTTTTGGATTCAAGTTGAGGTAGGGGAAACTCACTACCAATTACATTTTTTATTGTGATTCATAGATATTATGATATGATTTGTTTTGTTTTCGATTCATAAACTCTCGGGATATAAACTAAGCGTGTTATAATTGTGAGTTAAGTTTGGAGCTTTGAATTCTTTGAAAACTATGGAACATCGAAACTTGAAGGAAGGATTTGAGATTTTAGCATGAATTGACATTTGAGATTTACTTATTTGAATTGAATCATCGTTTCATAAGAAATTCGTAAATTGATGCCTTGGATCTGATTTGATGAGATATCCGTTTAAGTTAGGTTGTGATCATAGTAATGGTTTTAGAACTTGTTGATTTGACTATATTCGAATATTTGGACTAAAATGTGATAGTTGTGATTGAAATCGAAACTGTGAGATTGGCTGCATTTAAGTTGGATATTGATTGCTTGACTGGACATTGCATACTGCATACTAGACTGGTACTTTCCGTACATACTGCATACACTAACTGGACCGAATGCAAGGGTTATCCGTACCGCATTACCTGCATGCATCGGACTGGACGCGAGTTTTTACTCTTGCATAAACCGATTTGGACATCAACTAAATGATGAAATCGAATGATTACGACGGGTTATCCGTACATTAACTGGACCACTGCAACTGAAAATTTAGAACACTGTGAGTTATGAATTGGAAATCTGAACACTGTAAGATATGAACTGGAACACAGTGGAAGATATGAACGCATTGAAAGATAACACATTGGACGATGGAAATCTGAATCTTAAGACATTGAACTGTAAGATGTGATTTGAAAGATATAGGAACACTATGTGATGTGATGTGAACTGGAAGATATGAGAACACTGTGTGATGTGATGTGAACTGGAAGATATGAGAACACTGTGTGATGTGATGTGAACTAAAAGATATGGGAATACTGTGTGACGTGTACTGAAAGATATGTGAACACTATAGGACGTGAATAATGGAAACTAACATATTGTGTGATGTGAGTAATAGAAATTTAAACTTACATACCTAATCTGCTTCTGTTTTTGTTTCCACTTTGTTTCGTATTGTTTCGATTGTTGATCATCTGCTTCGTTCCGATTTTGTTGCTGTCATTAAATCTATGAGATTATATGATGAGATGTGAATTTGTTGTTGAGATTCTTCTACTGAGCTTAGATGTTAGCTCACCCCGACTATACGTCACAGGTATAACACTTCTCAGGACACCAGACTTGAGGATTTGTAAGAGTTCTGGGATTGTAGATTTAGTACATCATGGATTCTGGTAAGTTTAGGCTTGGTACGTTTGTGCTATTATACATGTATGGTACACCACTGTTAGGTGATAGTTGGCCATCACTGGTGGTATGTTTTAGTTTACTGTTCATGTTGAATATTAGAACTGGAGATTTTAATTATGTCATATGTATTGTCTGCTTTAATTTCCGCATGTGTGTGGATGTACCAAGTATTCTGTATCAGATTGTGATCTACAATCTGGCAGTTCGGGTTTTCCTATTTGGTTTTAGTTTAAAAGAAATATATATATATATATATATATATATATATATATATATATATATATATATATATATATATATAAAAGAAAATTTAGGATGGAAAAATTCGGGTTGTCACAGTTGGTATCAGAGCTTAAGCATTAGGTTTTATTGGGACTCAGAGCTATGGCAGTAGATTCTATTGGGACATTTGAGACCCAACTGTGACTTTGTCACAGTTGGTATCGGAACTTAGGCTTTAGGTCTTATGGGAGACTGAGAGCCCTAGCTGTAGGTGCGGGAATATGGCTGTAGGTCCAGAGATGTGATACTAGATTCTATTAGAGTATAGACTGTGAGATTCTAAGAGTTCTGTTCGAGTATAACAACCGGTTGTTAATTGAAACTTTCATTTCATTGTAACCATGGGTCAAAATATCGTCCGATACCGATACGTATCGGACGATACGTATCGGTTTTGGACCTCACCGGTACGATACATACCCTATGTATCGTACCATCAGCAAAAAGAGTAAATTATCGTCCGATACGGACAAAATATCGTCTGTATCGGACGATAATTTCAAATTATCGGACGATAAATTGAAATTATCGTCCGATAATTAGTGTCAACCTGTAAAAAATGAAAAAAAATCAAAATATCGTCCGATACGAACGATAATTTCAAATTATCGTTCGTATCAGACGATATTTTGAAATTATCGTTCGTATCAGACGATATTTTGAAATTATCGGACGATAATTTCAAATTATCGTCCGATAATTTGAATTATATGTGGGCCCCACCGTAGACCCGACTTAAAAGTCGGGTACTACCCCTTCTCCTTCCCCTATTCCTCTCTTCTTCCTCCTCTCTTCTTCCTCTCTTCTTTCTCCTCTATTTTTTGATTATTTACCCCATAAATCGGCGCCAAATCGCACAAAATATCACGGGATTGACGTGAAAGGTACGTGTATTTCATTTTATTTCCTAAAATAAGGTAGATCTACACTAAATAAGTGTAGATCTACCCTAAAATAAGGTAGATCTACACTAATTAAGTGTAGATCTACCCTTAAATAAGGTAGATCTACACTAAATAAGTGTAGATCTACACTAAAATAAGTGTAGATCTACACTAAATAAGGGTAGATCTACCCTTAAATAAGGTAGATCTACACTAATTAAGTGTAGATCTACACTTAATTAGTGTAGATCTACCCTAAATAAGGGTAGATCTACACTAAATTAGTGTAGATCTACACTAAATAAAGGTAGATCTCAATTCATGGTAGATCTACCCCAAAAGGTAGATCTACACTAATTAAGTGTAGATCTACACTTAAATAAGGTAGATCTACACTAAATAAGTGTAGATCTACCCTTAAATAAGGTAGATCTACACTAATTAAGTGTAGATCTACACTTAATTAGTGTAGATCTACCCTAAATAAGGGTAGATCTACACTAATTTAGTGTAGATCTACCCTTAATATTAATTAATATTATAGGTAAATTTATCATTTACCTATAATATTTAAATTATTTAAAATAATTAATATTATTTAAAATAATTTAAAAATAATATAAATAATTATTTAAAATATTTAAATTAATTAAAAGTAATATAAATAATTGGTCAAAAATAATATGATGGGTCAAAAATAATTATATGTGACCCCATTTAAAATATTTAAATTGATAGGTAAAAAATAATATAAATAATTATAATTAAGGGTCACATGTAATCAATATGGGCCACATATAATATGGGTCACATATCATATGGGTCACATATAATTAATAAAATAATAAGGTCAATATGGGTCACATATAATATGGGTCACATATCATATGGGTCACATATAATTAATAAAATAATAAGGTCAATATGGGTCACATATAATTAAATTTATTATTAAAATTAATATGGGTCACATATTAATTTTAATAATAAATTTAATTATATGTGACCCATATTGATTATATGTGACTGTCACATATAATTAAAATAATTTATATTATGGGATATGTCCCATAAAATTTTAGAATAATATGGAATAAATTTCAAATAAATATTCATAAATTAAAATAATATGAAATAAATATTCATAAATTAAAATAATATCAAATTAACATTAATAAATTAAAATAATATCAAATAAATATTCAAAAATTAAAATAATATGAAATAAATATTCAAAAATTAAAATAATATGAAATAAACATTAAAAAATTATAATAATATCAAATAAACATTAATAAAAGAGTAATATGCAAATAAATTTCTAAAAATTAGAATACTAGCAACAAATCTATTTATATATTATAATAATATCAAATAAATATTCATAAATTAAAATAATATCAAATAAACATTCATAAATTATAATAATATCAAATAAATATTCAAAAATTATAATAATATCAAATAAATTTGATAAAATATAATCTGATATTTTTAAAATAGCAATAATTAAAAAATAAATTTTATTTTCAAGTGTAAATTAGATGTTTACTTTAATGCAATCGTTTGCTCATTCATGCAGGTGAAATAAATAAATATGGATGCTCGATGAGATCCATGTGGGCAATATGGTACAAAGAATAGATGGTAATAGACTCCAGATTCAATGTAATCTTTGTGGAAAAAAACTGCTGGGAGGAGGTATCACACGATTAAAGGAGCATCTAGCTCATGTAAAGGGAGAGACAAGAGGGTGTCCTAGTGTACCCAGAGAGGTAAAAGAAAATATCAGAGCTAGTTTACAAGCGGCAAGGGAAAGAAAAAAAAAGTCGATCGTGATAGGAAATGTATGAGAGAATCAGAGGCAAGATCCAGCTTACATCGATGCACCGAGGATGATGAGGATGAGGATGAGGATGAGCAGAGAGCTATGAGAGAGAGTGCTTGAAGCACAACAAATCGAGATCAGGAAGAAGCCGATTATCGGTTTCGGTCCAGGTTGAGGGGTCCATCCATGCTTGCTACAGGTGGTGGATCTAGTCATAGGCCACATGTTGTTGATGTTGATTAGGATGTTGATGAAGATCTGGGAGGGATTATAGTCGTCCTACTAGAGGTCAGACTACCCCATGGATCCATTCATGTATCGCATCGAAAGCTCCAAACAAACCAAATTGAGTGCAATGTCACTTGAAAATGGGGAAGAAGCTTGGAAAATCCATTGCCAAGTTTTTTATATACAACCACATTAGCCAAGTAGCGACTCAGTACTAAAGCATGATTGATACAAGTGCACAAGTTGGTCCAGGAGTTAGAAAGCCTTCTCCATGTCAGATATCTCGGCCCTTACTAAGATGAGTACGATGAGATAACCGCCATGTATGAGCTTTGAGGATGTATGGGATGAGAGAGGTTGCACAATTATGTGCGATGGATGGGTCCCACAAAGAAGAGCTTGATAAACTTGGATGATTTTTGAAATCGATTGATGCTTGAGACACGTAAAGGCTACCGACTACCTCTTTAAACTAATGGATATGGTAGTTAATGAGGTTGGAGAGTTGTGCAGTGTGGTAATGCATAATGCAAGAAACTACAAAGTCACCGGATTAAAACTAATGGCAAGAGGCATCACCAGATCGGACTGGCGCATCAAGGTGGACCTCATTCTTGAGGAT
This sequence comes from Chloranthus sessilifolius, assembly GCA_021018995.1. NCBI lineage: Eukaryota > Viridiplantae > Streptophyta > Magnoliopsida > Chloranthales > Chloranthaceae > Chloranthus > Chloranthus sessilifolius. Next base: position 198,812,592 of record CM037584.1, read on the forward strand.
TTAGGAAAGAGAAGGCACGTGCAACTATTCAAAAGGGAAGAACGACATTACTTACCTACAGCAAAGGATGACAAGTCGGTCAATTTAATGAGAGCCTTCACTGCGATTACCGTTTTGCAACACGATTCTTAGCCTACGAGTTTGGCTAGATATAGGCGTGAGTGAAAAGCATGGTGTCGTCCGGAAGAATGGAATCAACATGAAATAGACTCTCACGAGCGAAGAGACTAGCAGACCTTGCCGACCGATCCACAAAGACGCAGCTTTGTATGTAGGCCACGATCGCCACACTACCCGCTGGTGCAAGTGTTGAGTTTGGTTGATGGTGATGAGAAACCAACGATGGGGTACGTTTATGAGTCAATGGATAAGGCAAAATTGGCTATAAAAACCAAATGCCCTACAAAATATAAACGATACTGGGCGATTATCGACAAGAGGTGGGATGCACAATTTCACCAGTACTTGCATGCAGCAGGTATAACATGTTGCACAATTATGTAGTGATTTTTTTATTTATTCATTATTTTCACATCGATGAAATTGCTCATATTTGATGTGTAGCACATTACTTGAATCGACCTTTTCAAAGATATCTGTGACGCTTGAAATGGCGAAAGCGACGATCGATGAAGTGTATCTTGGTTTGCTCAATGTAATCAAAGAATGCTCCCTGAGTTGGCGGACCAAAGCCAAGCGATAAGAGATGTGAGTGATCATAGTATAATACCTTATAAGTAATAAGTCAAATGTCATGTGATATTATCAACTATTTATTGATATGTGCCTTACTGTGTTTCATCTTTATAGATTGACATGTTTAGAAGAGACATGGGTCATTTGGGGACCCGTTGGCGCAATCCCAAATTAAACACGACAAACCCCGATTGGTGGATGCACTATGGAGGTGATGGTCCGATATTGAGTGTGGCAATGAGGGTATTGTCGTAAACGTGTTCCTCGTCCAATATGAGCGGAATTGGAGCACTTTCTCTCTCATTCATACAAGACAAGGAATAGACTAACTATGGACCGATTGGAAAAGTTAGTCTCGCCACTACAACATGAGATTAAGGGTTAGGAATATAGAGAACCAACCGTGGTAAGCAATTACATTAAGTCTCGAGATCCTCAATTATATCAAGTCTTACTTACATATTATACTAATTCATCTATCATATTCTACCTTGCAGACGGTGATTATTTTGATCCCATCCTTGGATTATATATTCAAGAGGATGACCCTTTGAATGAATGGATTGAAGAGAGAGAAGAGCCGTCTTGGATAGTGAGAGCAATGAATGGTCGGACAAAGTTTGAAAGAGAAGTGAGCAAAGAAGCCCAACCAACCAAGGCGGAAAAGAAGATTGAATCTGCTCAAAGGTCGGATCCGATGACGAAACGCAGCCCAGAGTGATGATGGGAGTGGTGAGGATGATGGTGGAGGACATGATGGTGGAGGGACGTTGGCACTAGTGGTGGAGGGAGGAAGGGTACCTCGATCCTAATAGAGATATGGCGGCATGGGACGATAACTCGACGCCATTAACACAGTTCGACACTCCTACACTTAGACTGGGAGGGGTTGAAGGAAGAGGAGCGTCGGGATCATATCAAACACCACCACCACAAGATGATACAGATATGCGTTATATGACTTCTAGCCGGAGGATTAGGTTTGCAAAATCAAGACTCAAAGAACTAGTAACCCATACTACCACACCCAAACCTATTGATTGCCATATGAACCGTTGGTCGATTTTTGGAGGTCCAGTCCTTCGTACTACGATCCTCGGTCAAGGGGGCACATATAATCATGGGTATCAGTATGGGCAACATTATAGGCAAAGGCGGGGAACCTCGCGCCCCGATGGCCACGATGATGAGGAGGGCCAAGATCCACCATGAAATTCAATGTGGCTCTAAAGTAAATTTTTCATGTACAATTAAAATTTATTTTTATCAATATAGCTATTATTTTTGAAATATTGTTACAAATGTGATCTTAAGACAAAATAAATTACAAAATAGGCATCTGACAATACGAGATTATAGGTGGGCGATACGGTACATTAAATGTACCGTATACGCCCATTTATATAGCTATCTTAGGACGATACATTCAATGTATCGTCCGGTATGTTACTGTTCCGGTACGTATCGTCCGATACATACCGGTTTTCATCTAAATAATGCATCAAATAAGTCAAAAATAAAAGCAAAAATAGTTAAAATAAATAAATATAATTTTTGGGAATTTTTGGGAATTTTTGGGGATTTTTTTGGAATTTTGGGGGAAAAAACCGGGTTTTTCAATGTATCAAACCGATACATTCAATGTATCGCCGATACATTGAATGTATCGGCCGATACCCGGTACGTATCGTCCGGAAGGACCGGACGATACGTACCGGAAAACCGGTATTTTGACCCTTGCTTTGGAAGGCGCCGATCCCCCCTAAAGTGAAGTTCTTTGCGTGGACGGTTGTCAGGAGGCGTATTCTCACGGCGGATCAGTTAATCAGAAGAGGCAAAGTTTTGCCAAATCGATGTACTATGTGCTTCAACTCCGAGGAATCAGCTCCGCATTAATTCCTGCATTGTCAGGTTGCGCAGCAGATTTGGGGAGCTATCCTCAGTTTGATCGACATGGCGTGGGTTTTACCGGAATCCATTCCTAGCCACATCTCTTCCTGGTTGGGTATAAAGTTGGGCTGAGAGACTGGGGCGTACTGGAAGGTGGCATTTTTTGCAGTCTTGTGGGGCATCTGGTTGGAACGTGACACGAGTATCTTTCGCAAAATTCGGCGTCTGAATGGGATGATCCTCAAATTAATTGTGGATCTCATGTGCTCCTGGGCGGTGTTGGACAGGGATGAGGCCTTAGTGGATACAGTGTGCTTTGATCCTGGCTAGTGGGCTCGGGCCAGTGCGCTTTTGTCCAGTTTCTCCTTTGGCCTGGGAGAGTTTCTGATCGAGTTTCAAGACTTTTTTCATTTCTTGGGGTTTGTGGGGGTTTTTTGTTTTTACCGGAATCCATCCCTAGCCTCAGTATTCTGCATCTTGCTCCATTTGTAGAGCATTTTTTTAATCTGACTTTTTTTATTCTTTTGATCAGCATAGAAGTTATTTATTGCTGGCCTCTTCTTGTTGAAAGTGTGTATTGCTGGCCTCTTTCAGTGTTGAGTGATATGAAATCCTGGGTTGAAGATCTGTGCATTCCCCCTTCAGATTTTGCTTTGGATTTATGACAGTTTGGGGCGCAAATATAGAACAATTACGGCATTTTTTTGCTGTGAATATTAAAGGACTTGTGTTGTATGGATAAAGATTTGTGAACAGGTTGATGTATGTGTTTGATGGGTTACTGCTGCTTATGGAGAGTAGGTATTTGTGAAAATGTGTGTTTATATATGATAGTACTGTGGCCTCAAGATACGTGAAGATTGTTGATGGTGCTCCTCACTTGTGGATGCTGCCATCTCTAACCTCTCTTCTATTTCTTTTAATATTGATGAATATGTGTATATGATGTTAAATCATACGCTTTTGCTGTATGTTGTCCATCCTACATTGGTGATTAGTGGGTTTGTTGCTGCTGTTATATGCAGCTATTTTATCGGCTTTATGACTTTTATTGCTACGATGAAAAGTAGTGATTTATTGACCTTATGGTCTCTCTTTTTTAGCCCTATCAATGCAAGGATGAGATGATTCAGGGGGATCTATTCCTTTCTGTTCATTGGCAAGTTGAGCATTGATGATGTTCAACTTGAGGCGGAGAAGAAATGGAGAAATATGTGTCAGTAACACTAAATACACGAGTGTGAGAGGTGTGCATAGTGGGTTTTTAGTCCCACATTGGGGAGGAATATAATCGGTCTCTATGTAGCCCTCTATATAAAGGGCCCCTCTCTGGTAACACTTTCACCTTGAATAGCAACAATGTAATCCTTTAATGTCTCTCTCTCTCTCTCTCTCTCTTCTCTTCTCCCTTTCTCTAAGAAATCCTCATAAATATTGATTGAGCTGACTCAATAAGTGATGGAAGATCTACTATGGGCTACTGCACCTTTTCGGGAGGCAATTTAGGCACTTGAAAAAGTAAGCAACAACAAATAATATCTAAAGTATCAAAGGTGAATCTAGAGCCATGTCGCAAGGGGGATGTAGATTCAATTCATTTTGACATATCTTGGTATATATGTGAAGCTTCTTATGATCCTATATGGTGACAACGAAGCTTCCATTCACATAGAAGAGAATCATGTTTACCATGAAAGAATCAAGCACATAGAAGTTGACCGTCACTTCATCAGAGAAAAAGTGGAGGCTAAGGAATTCCTCAGGTTGTATCAAAGGATCAACTGACAGACATTCTTACCAAGGCTGTTGGGAGAGATAAAGTTCCTAACATCACCTCCAAGTTGAGCATGATAGACATCTATACACCAACTTGACGAGGAGTGTTAGTGATGTTAGTGTGCATGTTATAACAGACACATGGCTGTAGTTTTGACAATTGGGTGTGCATTGTGCAATCAAGTAGTATGTATAAAAATAATAAAGGGTGTTGGTAACTCAAGCCTAACAATCCTAATTCTCTTAACCTCTTCTTCTTCTCCTTTACTTCCTAATTCTAACCCTAATTAATCAACCTTAACTCTTTTTGACCTGGTAGTGGCGAATTCTTTTTTTAAGAAGAGAGAAGAGCGTCCTGTAAATTTCTAGAGTAGAGCATAAAACTCAAATAGAATATTTTTTACTAAGGCGACAAGAGTGGGCAAATTGAAAAGATTGCAAGGTTCACCCAAGGGAGAGCCTTACGACGCAACATAGAATTGATAATGTTGGATGCTCTAATCAAGTGTCAAAGCGACTAAAAATATGAAGAAGTATCCCAAAAAAATAAAATGGTCTGAATTAAAAGGAGATAAATAATAACTATTAAAGGGAAAATGAGTGACTGAGAAGTATGGTGGTGTGAAGGGGGATCCAAATGAGATGTGGGAACAAATGGGGCCATGCCTTAAATGAGTTGCTAAAGAGTGCTCGGAGAATCTAACATAAGAAATGTATACCAAAATAAATATGTTGGTGAAATGTAGACATTCAAAATTAATTCTACAGAAGTGTTTTAAAAATGGGCAAGAATTAAAGCTTCAAATGATCTTAAAAGATACAAGGTTGCCAAAAGAGATGCTAAGAAATTCGGAGGTAAGGTTAAGTATGAAGTGTAAGACAATTTATACACTGCTGAAAATGGAAGGAGAGAGAAATATATAAACTTCCCAAGATTAAAGAAAGAAAATTAAAGATCTCGACCAGGTAATGTACGTTATAGACGGAAATCAGAGAGTCTTAGTAAAAGAGGATGAGATAAAGAATAGATATCAGGAATACTTTAAAATTTTATTAAACAGAACATGTGAAGGAAGTAGATTAAGAAGAGTAACCAAATCAAGGAATGATCGACAAAATATCAAAAGCTGAAGAAAAAGCATCATTAGCAAAGATGAAGAAAATAAAAACATTAAGACCGGATGGAATATTGAGAGAAGTTTGTATTGGGTAGGAGGAGAATGGGCTAAATTGGTTGACGAAGTTATCCAATAAGACACTAAAAACAAAGAAAATGCTCGAGGAAAGGAAGATCAATAATGTGGTTCATTTTTATAAGAATAAAGGAGACATCTGAAACTGTATCAATTATCGAGGCATTAAACAAATGAGTCAGACTATGAAAATTTGGGAGAGCATAGTAGAACAACGACTAAGACAAGAATCAAGTGTATCAAAGAACCGATATGGAATTTTATATTTGGCAGATTCAACAACTAAACCTATTTTCCTATTAAGAAAACTACGAAGAAGGAAAAACTTGCATATGATATTTATTTGTTTTTGACTTATGCTAGATTGTCGAGGCAAATAATCAAATCGACTTTGAGGAAGAAATGCATCTTAAACTTATATATTGAGATTACCCAAGACATGTATGAGAGGACAACAGCTACTATGAGAACGAAACTCGGAGAGATGAGTAAGTTCCTTGTCGGAGTTGGGCTGCATTAAGGATCTGCTATGAGCCCTTATTTGCTTGTCCTTGTCATGGATGAGTTAACCATAGGCATGCAAAAAGAATTTTCATGGTGCATGTTATTTGCAGATGATGTGATACTAATTTCCCAAACAAGGAAAGAAATAAATGACCAGCTGGAATAATGAATAAAAGCCTTCGGAGTCGAGAGGTTTGAAAGTTAGCAGAACGAAGAAAGAATACATGGAGTGCAAATTTAGTAAACATGACAGCGTAGAGGAGGATTTAATTAAAATAGAAAATCATCTAGTACCACATTGCCATAGATTTTGCCATTTAAACTCTACTTTACGATCAAATGGTGGATTTAGAGAGGACGCCTCAAATAGGATTAGTGCAAGTTGGATGAAATGAAAGCAAGCAAGCAGAATATTATGCGATCCAAGAGTTCCACTTAGATTGAAGGGGCATTTCTATAAGACAACGGTTACACCTGCCATATGATATGGTACAAAATGTTGGGCTACGTATAATTCATTCCAATTTGGAGCTTCTCAATGACGATTACTATAAGACAACGGTTTTGTCTTATAGTATTCCAAGAGTTCCACTTAGATTGAAGGGGCATTTCTATAAGACAACGGTTACACCTGCCATATGATATGGTACAAAATGTTGGGCTACGTATAATTCATTCCAATTTGTCAAGCTTTCTTGTCACTCTTGGTTTTGTCTTTCTTCCACCTATGGATATAATATCTTGATACTTTGCAACTCCTCATTATGAGCAGGTTTATAATTCCTTCCTATTAATTCATGGGAAGGGATCCAATTCAATCCCATGTGCTTACCTACCAAAAATAAAATAAAATGGTGTGCCTAAGAACCACATGGCGTATTCAAAGAAGCATGTGCGAGATCATAAGTAATGAACATGCACATGCTCAATACTCCCCAACTAGGGAAGAGGCACTTAAAACTCATATCATACCATCCTTTTATCCAGAGTAAAGCTCAATCTTTCACCAGAAGCATTGTTTTTCCTTGCATTAGAACGAGCATACCTTGAACCCTTGCTTAGACCTGGTTCAACCAGACCTTTTGTTATGGAAGAAACCAGGAAAATAACAGATTTGGGTGAGTTTTGACAATATCATATGGGTGGTGACTCCACATAGATGGATAGATCTAGAGAGTTGCAAAAATCACCATGTTCAGATTGAGGACAAGAAAGTGAATTGGTACAAAATTTGATCTAGCCTCCATTCTTCGACAATTGTTTCAATTTTCAAGGGTAATGCGTGGTGAAATCTCAATTTCCTGAATTAGAAAGGATGAATGATGGGATCCTTGCATCGAGAACCTCCAAACCTTGGCCATTTGCCTAAAGAAGTGAACCGAAAAGAGCTAACACTACTTGGCATGCATCAAGAAAGTTGGTAGGCGTAAACAAGAAATCCTCTCAAATCGCGTATGTGCAAATAAAAAATCAATGTGGCACACTACCAAAATTTCATAAGGATGTTTTTGAGATTTTTGTGACTTTCTAATTGAAATATGGATATTTTCATTTGGTACTTTAAGATTAATATATTGAGGCAATTTAATTTCCAATTTTACTAATACTTACATATAATCAACTAGTAACTGATTGCGAGTAATGACACCCAATTCTAATAGTGTATAGGTTGTCTATGTAGAAGACAAGAAATAGATAAAGGGAATTTACTGAGCTGTAGTCAGAGTTCTTGATAGCAGAAAGAAAATCACCAGGAAGAACATTATGAGGCACTAATTCCTGCAAAATAATAGGCATGATGGATGGTCAAACCAAGTAGAGGTGCTTAAAAAAACTTTCATTTTGAAACATCAGCAACACTATGCTTCCCACATATAGGAAATAAATCGGCAGAGTAAAATTGCTACCGTAAAAGTCAGGTATGGAGTTGCATTGGACAAAACAACTGAAGAGAAAACTTGTGTTTCGTCGGCCAACATTACCTGGATAACGTAAGTTAAAATATGCTCAAAGGATATCAGCATGCATTTTTATAAAAGTATCAACAACCATTTACTACAAAAGGTCAAAGAGAGCATTCACCCCATTTACTGCTCCGGAATCCTCATCAACCATCAATTTAGCGACCTGAAAAACAAAGCTATATATTGCTGAAGGAAACAATTAATATCTTTTAAAACATCAAGCGAACATCGATATAGCAGGAGTCAATATACAACGAAAATCTGTAGAAGGCTGACGACTGAAACACAAATTTCCTTTATTTAGATCAAAGTTGTTCATAGATGAGTATTAAATATCCTATATCTGGTAGTTTAGCATCCGTTTTGTTACTTAATATCTAAAAACATAAATACCATGAGTTAATGTCAAAATTTGAGGAAATATAAAAAAGAAAGCTTTAGAGAAGACTCATTGATGTGGGACAAACGTTAAAACCCTAAATGATGCAAGTTGGGATTAACCTTAGATTCAATTGAATAACGAAAATAATCGAAATCACCCAACATATAAAATTAATTTAATGAATTCAATAAAACAATTAGATTAATCAATTTTAGCGTTCGCATGCATGAAGATTTCTCAGTCTAGAAAAACGGCTCCGATAAAGGAACTCGAGTTTCGCTCTAGTTTAGGGCACCAAGAGACAATCACAATATCGTCTCTTGACTCCTCGGGGATTTTAAATGAAATAAGGCTTGAAGAAATAGTTCAATAAAAGGGAAATGTCAAAGACATCAAGAAATAGGGTTTTGGAATTTTTTTTATTTTTATCAACGGCAATAAGCGAAGATAATACCTGACAATAATTCTAGAAAAGACAGAAATAAAAGGATAGAGTTTCAAGGCTTCACACCAAGGATTCAGAGGCTTCACACTAAGGTTGTACGTCGGCTTCGCAGCAAGTCGTACGAGAAATGATTGCTCACTCCTCAGGTTTGAAGGATTCACTCCCTAAGTAGAAAACTCTTCACAAGCCTTCTAGGGTTTGCATAAAAGCAAGCTCTCTTTTCATTCAATAATCAATCATCTATTAATAATGTCTTTATAAGCCTTTATATAGGCTAAGAAAACTCTAAACAAACATAAAACTCAAAATAGAAGTCCTAAAACAAATGAAACTCAAAATGACAATTTTCCGCCACAAAATCCATTATTCCGTCAAATCCCGAACGTTTATCACGGATGTCCGTCAAGTGTCCACGAACATCCATCGTCTACGGTGTTCACAAAAACAGTGAGCACTTATTTTCACGGTCGTCCGTCATGTGATCACATACGTCCATCAATGGCAAGAATGTCCGCCAATGGCTCACAGACGTCTGTCCTCTACTGATGACGTTGCTTCTTTTCCTGCTTTCTCCTTGTCCTTTCATCGGCTTTGTTTTGTGTGACGTCCCCGTCAATACTCCCCGGGTGGGAAAAATTCATCTCCGATGAGTTGCGAAACCCACGGATGTCACACTTCGGAAACTCAACTCTTGGCTTATCGTTCCACACTGTGGGATACTCATGATATTAACCTGCATTGGCATTGAAGCTTGGAATTTTTACAACCTCCTCAATCATCTTTTTCTCATATTGCACAGGTAAGGTACGGGCTATGAACTAAGTGGGTGTGGTTCAACTAGTTGCTAAATAAGGAAGGGATCAACGGGTGTGGTTGCTAGATCTAGAATAGGCATAAGATCCGATACAGCAACTACTAGATGGTCGCCCTTGTCTAGAGGATGATCTAAACCTCCATCATTACCCCTTTTCGAGATTGAAAATGATTCCACATGCTCGGGACTATCAGGAATTAATGTAAAACTGTTAGTATCAAATTCATTAAACATATTCAATGTATCAGTACGATCAGGCATATGTCTAATGTTCAATAAATTCTGATTGTTAATCTCATGCAAGTTAGAATGATGATATGCTCCTACCAACTCTAAGGACTCACTTGGTACGGGCATACTACCAACACTGTTGACGGGGAATTTAGATCCGCATGTTTGAAACGTGACCGGGCCAATCAAAGCAAGCCAGCAAGGAAGAAATGGACCCATAAATGTGCTTTCAAAAGGCCCGTGAAAAGATGAGAAACCAGGCGTAAAGGAGGGGAAATCGAATTTCCGTTCGATCGAATACTAAATTCGATCAATCGAATGCTAATTTCGATCGATCGAAATTTTGTTCAATCGAATTTCAATTTCGATCGATCGAAATTGCGCAAAGCTGTTTTAGTTGTTTTAAACTTCTAATTTCGAACTTTAAATTTTAGGGGTTTATTTGTCTTTTATTTAATATTCGTTTTAGGGTTTTCTTTTATTGTAAAACCTCCTATAAAAGGTCTTTAAGCTAAACAATGTGATTAGTTGATTGATTATTGAATGAGAGTTTTTGCTTTGTGAAGAGAGAGTTTTCTTCCCCATGATGTGTTTGGTGTGAGACCAAGGGAGCGATTCCCATATATTTTCTTTATCTTTGTCATCAATTTGTTTTGTTTGATTATATTTGCTACCTCACGATCTGTGTTTGCTTTTCTAAGCCTTAGCCTAATTGTTTCCTTGCGATCCCCAAAACCTAAACCTTTTGAATTCCTAACCAAACAAGCCAATACCCTTTTCCAAACCATAAACCAATTCGAAAACCATAAGCCTTTTACAAACCGTAAATCCCTTTCACATCCTTATTTGGAATCCGTGAATCTACATCGGACTGAAGACAAGCGCCTAAGCCTGGAAAAGCTAGAGTCCTATCTCTAGGCCGATCTCGCCTCAACTCTAAACATACTTGCACACCGGATTGGACCCTATCTGGATATCGTGTGATCTACCCATCAAAATTCTGCAAACCCTAAAGGTATCAAAGATAATTTTGCGATTAAACTTGAATTAATTTATTTAATTTTGGCAAATCTGCATTAAAATCATATTCACGCATTTTAGGGTCGTTGTCCCGGGTCAACTGTCCTCGGTAATAGGAACCTTCCTAAGACAACTTACGGGTTTCACGGAAGTTTCATTCTCCTCGTCACTGGGCGTTTCGGTAGGTTCATAAACTTCTTCGCCCAACTCATTATTCTCTCTCTCGATATCCTGTTGGATAATCAAGGTTTACGATTTACTAGGGCACTGAGACACAAAGTGACCAAAGCCTTGGCACTTATAACATTGTTGGGGTGCGCGCCTAGAATTATCGATCAGTGTTGTTGTGCCCTTGTCAATCTGAGCACTTACGGGTTTTGAGGATTGACCATAGGCATTGTTCACCGTTTATGTAGGGCTAGATAAAAAAACGGATTGGGACGAAGTAAATCGCCCATCGATTGGGGTGTTGAGATACCTCTCCAACTCTTCCACCCTAGCATAGCATTCTTCTAAACTCTCAACAGGATGAGAGATGAGTTCTTTTCGTAACTCGGGGCGTAGACCAGCGCGAAACCTAGGTAAGGTGACGTGTGGACTCTCACAAGCGTTAGTCCGATATACAAAGTCCTCAAACTTGTTGATATAATCATCAACCGACATGTTTCCTTGTTTTAATCCATTTCATTGATCCATAAGTCGTTGGTTGTAGGACATGGGGACATATTTATTATAAAGCTTTTCTTTCATGTCTGCCCATGTGGCGATGGGTTCGCGCTCGAGAAATTCTCGGCGTCGTTCCACACTTGTCCAATAAAGTTTGGCTTGTCCTACTAGTTTCATTTTGGCAAACCGCACTTTTCGCCCATCTGTCATTTCATACCAATTGAAATAATAACGCATGGTGGCTACCCAATTGACGGGGACGCCGACATCGTAGACATTGGATATGGACCGTTTCCTGTATACCGACGACAGAAGAAGCAGAATGAAAATTAAAACTAGGCGAAAGATGAAATTCTGAAAATTGAAGGAGCACAGAAAAAAAATCGATTGACCGAAATTGAATTTCGATCGATCGAAAATTGAATTTCGATCTATCGACAATTTTCGATCGATCGAAATTAAATTTTGATCAATCGAAATGTCAACGGCGATATTTTATGTATATGAGAATTTCAATCAACCGATTTTCAATTTCGATTGATCGAAATTCAATTTCGATTGATCGAAATTCAATTTCGATTGAACGATTTTCAGTTTCGATCGAACGAATTTCAATTTTGATCGATCAAAATCGTGTCGGGTTGTTTTAGTTGTTTTAGAAGTTTAGTTTCGAATTTTGTTTTAGGGGTTTATTTGTCTTTTATTTATTATTTGTTTTAGGGTTTTCTTTTATTGAAAGGACTTCTATATAAGGTCCTTAAGTTGAACAATGTAATTAATTATTGATTATTGAATGAATGAGTGTTTTGCTTTGAGACTTGAGATGAGTTTCTTCGAAGAGTGATTCTTCTTCCCGAGAAGGGTTTGGTGCGAAGCCAAGGGTGTGAGATCTGCAATCTATCTTCTATCTATCTATTTCTTATTATCTCTGCTTGTGTGATCCGACAACCCTAAATCGACCATCATCCTTTGAGATTCTAAACCCTAGATTTTCCCTAAACCATTGAATCGATCTGATTCACAACCGTAGCCTCCATCAGATTGTTAAGCCCAGCCATATCAAATAACCCGAGAATCAGAGATCCCATCATTGCATTGTGAGCGCCATAATCTGGAGGTCCAGAGTTCTATCTCTAGGAACGATCCACGCTACAACCTAACGGATCTAACGCCCGAACTGAACCCTACCTGAATTATGCGTGATTCTCCCATGGAATACTACGAAAGCCTGAGGTGTTTGTTATATTTTGCAAGTTTTATTGTTTAATTTAATTCAATTTAATTTCGGCAAAATCAATCATCACATTCACGTAGTTTAGGGTACCATTCTACGTCAGTTTTGGTATCAGAGCTTAGGTTCTAGGTTAGGGCATACTGTGTGACATTGCATTCATTGCACTTTAATTTCCATCGCATATTTGAGGGAAAATTTTGGAAATGTAAAGGAGGCCCGAGTACCGCAGCCTCAGAGGAGAAACAGACACAGGCCGCGAGGAGAACAGTGTCGAGCGAATCCTCGCTCGAGCGGTTAAAATCCTCGCTCAAGCGACCACTTAAGCTCGCTTGAGCAATTAAAATCCTCGCTCGAGCGATATACAGTGACGGAAAATTTTCGTTTTTTACCTTTTCAGTCTTTTATTATTTTAGGACTCTTTTAATTGCGAGTTTTATATCGTTTAGGGTTTTCTTAGCCTATATAAAGGCATTGTAAACACTCTATTAAGGATTGATTATTGATTATTGAATGAAAAGAGCTTTTGCTTGTGTGTGCTTGAGATGAGCCTCTACGAAGAGTGAATCTTCTTCCCGAGAAGGGTTTAGTATGAAGCCAAGGGTGTGAAGCCTGCAAATCTATCTTTTATCCATCTATCTATTTTCATCTTCTCTGCTTGTGTGTTGATCCTTACAATCCTAAATCAGCCATCATCCCTTTTAACATCCTAAATCCTAATTTTCCCTACACCGTGAATCGATCCGATTCAACAACCGTAGATCCCAACAAAGTTATTAATCCTTTCGCATCAAATACTCAGAAGAAATCAGTGATCCCATCATTGAATTGAGAGCGCCCTAATATGGAAAAACCTAGAGTTCTATCTCTATGATCAATCTACGCTGCAATCTAACGGATCTAGCGCCCGAACTGAACCCTGCCTGAATTATGCGTGATTCTCCCATGGAATACTACGAAAACCTGAGGTATTCGTTATATTTTACAAGTTCTATTGTTTAATTTAATTCTAATTTAACTTCGGCAAAATTAATCATTACATTCACGTAGTTTAGGGTGCCGTCCTGCGTCAATTTTGGTATCAGAGCCCTAGGTTCTAGGTTAGGGCATACTGTGTGACATTGCATTCATTGCACTTTATTTTCATGACATATTATTTCAGTTTTGGCCAAAGCGTTCATCTTGCATTCCATTCTAGAGAGCGTCAATTAGTAAACTGTATCACCATAGACATGAGTGAGATTGCCGAGGTCTTAACGGCATGAGGGCTGATCTAAAATCGATCAATGATCGAATGACTGCCATAGAGACAGCCTAAAGGACTCTCGAAACATCCAATGAGAGGTTCAGTTAGACCGAGTTAATCGGTTAGACGAGGGTGCTGAGTATTTTAAACCACCCCGTGAGCGTAATGGTCCACGTTTTGAACGAAATGGCTACCAACATAATCGGAACCGGAACCATAGGTTTGATCATCATGGAGATGACTACGACCCGGAAGGGAGACTCCTCAAAAATGTCTGAGTTGAGTTTCCGACTTTCGATGGAAGACTAGACCCTCAAGTCTTCCTCGATTGGTTATCCGATATGGACCAGCACTTCGAGTGGTTTGGCATGAGCGATGAAAGATGTGTTCGACTTGCTAAAATGAAGCTCATAGGCCAAGCTCGACTCTTTTGGGTCAACGTTGAACGCATCAGAACGAATGCGGGTTGTACTCCCATTACCCGTTGGGAGGACATGAAGGAACGACTTAAGTGCGTCCCTTCTTCATACTACCATCGTCTCCTTGACCAATGGCAAAACCTGCGCCAAGGTAGTATGCCCGTATCGGATTACATTCGCAAATTTGAAGAGTACATGATAAGAGCTAAGGTATCCGAAGACCCTCAAGTCACTCTATCCAGATTTCGTACCGGATTAAGGCTTGACTTGCAAAAAGAGTTAGTCTCCCACCTTGTTGAGACTCTCGACAAATGTTACACCGTCATTCAAGACCTTGAATGATATTTGAAGATGACGGTGACTAGGCGATCTGATTTTCACCCCGGTCAATTTCGTACCGGCGAAGTGAAATCTAGTGCTGGAAACCCGCCTACCAAACCCACGCAACCCACGTCTACCAATGTGAGGTTTGACAAAGGTAAGGGTGTAGCCGGAGAATCCTCGAAGAGTGGGTCTCATGTCAAATGCTATAAGTGTCAAGGATTGGGTCACTTTGCTCCCAATGCCCTACAAGGGACCCACAAAGGAATCTCTTCATCGATGGAGAAGGAGAAGAAAGTGAAGGAGTTTATGAGGAAGAGGTCTTTGAGCCGAATGCCACACCTAGTGACGAGGAAGGTGATGACATGGGTCGTGCTCTAGTTGTGAGGCGTGCCTTTGCACAGCCTCAACGGGATGAAAAAGAGGATTGGCGAAGGGAGAACATTTTCCACACCTTTGCCACATGTGGAACAAAGAGTTGTAGGGTTATCGTGGATAGTGGCACCAATGTGGTGTCAGAACATACCGTCACCCGCTTAGGGCTTGCACCTGAAGCCCACCCGAGACCTTACAAAGTCGCATGGGTTGACTCCTCATCCATTCCCGTATCTCAGAGGTGTCGTGCACCCATACAGTTGGGTTCATACTCTGACACCTTATGGTTTGATGTGGTGCCGATGGATGTGGGCCACATTATATTAGGGAGGCCATGGCTCTATGATTTGAACGTGACCATTTTTGGGCGATCTAACGTTTATAAATTCAATTACAAGGGCAAGAAAATCACTCTTAACCCTTTGGCTCCCAAAGCACCATCGGTCAAGAGAGTCGAGAAGAAGGGTGGCTAATCCAAGGCCATCAATATTGTGAGCCCTTCAGAGTTCGAGAGGGCATCGTTAGATGAGAGTGTCGTGTATGTCGTTGTCACTGTTGAGAGTACTTCTGAGTCGGTCTGTGAGTACCCCAAGGAAGTAGAGCCCATCCTGAATGAATTTGCAGATGTCTTCCCTGAAGACTTACATAATGAGCTGCCTCCCATGCATGACATTCAACACGCAATTGACTTAATTCCCGGATCTACATTACAGAAGCTGCCCCACTACCGGTTGAATCCGGTTGAGCACGTCGAGTTGACTCGACAAGTTAGTGAGCTCCTTCAAAAGGGGTTCATACAAGAGAGTTTGAGCCCGTGTGCCGTACCAGCATTACTCACACCTAAGAAAGATGGTACATAGCGTATGTGTGTGGATAGCCGTGTGATTAAGAAAATCACTGTTAAATATCGGTTTCCCATACCACAACTTGATGACATGCTAGACATGATGGTTGGAGCCACTATCTTTTCTAAGATAGACCTTAAAAGTGGCTAGCATCAGGATCGAATTCGTCCTGGCGATGAATGGAAAACCGCCTTCAAGACCAAAGACGGTCTTTATGAGTGGCTGGTCACACCTTTTAGGCTTTCCAATGCCCCAAGCACATTTATGAGGCTCATGACCCAAGTGTTGAGGCCATTCCTTGGCAAATTCCTTGTCCTGCATTTTGATGACATCCTGATTTACAGCACAGACAAGGAACAACACATTATCCACCTGAGGTTGGTTTGCGAAACCTTGAGGGGAGAAAGGTTATACGCGAATCTCAAGAAGTGCACCTTCATGCAGCACTCTGTTGTATTCTTGGAATTCATTGTCTCGGTAGACGGGATGGTTGCGGACTCTGCGAAGGTTAAGGCCATTGTGGAGTGGCTCGAACCTCAGAATATTCATGAAGTCCATGGCTTCCACGGTTTGGCCATGTTTTATCATCGCTTCATCCGAAATTTTAGTACCATCATGGCTCCCATTATCGTTTGCATGAAAAAAGAGAGTTCCTGTGGAGTAAAGCCGCGACGAGGGCCTTTGCCGAGATAAAAGAGAAAATAGTTACTGCACTCGTCATGCGCCTACCAGACTTTTCTAAAGTCTTCGAAGTAGCCTGTGACGCATCGCGTGCAGGCATAGGTGAAGTGCTGAGCCAAGAAGGCCACCCTGTGTCCTATTTTAGTGAGAAACTCAATGAGGCGAAGCAAAAATACTCCACCTATGACAAGGAGTTCTATGCGGTCGTCCGATCTCTATGGTATTGGAAACATTACTTGAGACTGCAGGAATTTGTGTTGTTTTCTGACCACGAGGCCTTACATTTCCTTGCTTCCCAGAAAAAGTTGAACCCGAGGCACACGAAGTGGGTCGAGTACCTTCAAGGGTTCACATTTGTCTTGAAGCATAAGGCTGGTGCTGAGAACAAGGCTGCTGCTGCGCTTAGTCGTCGAGTGGCGACTTTCCAGTCTATGAGCACCGAGGTCGTCGGATTTGAGCAGTTGAAGCAAGATTATCCTGATTGCCCAGATTTCTAGGCAGAATATACTGTTTTCCTTGAAGATCCGACCAACATTAACTCCGAGTATACCCTGCTGGATGGGTATTTGTTCAAAGGGAATCGTTTGTGCATCCCTCGTACTTCATTGCGTGATTTCCTTATCTAGGAGTTACATGCCGAAGGGATTGCCGGACATTTTGGGCGCGATAAAACCAGTGCGCTCATTGAGGATAGGTTCTATTGGCCTAGCCTTGTGAGTGATGTCTCTAGGGTCGTAAAATAGTGTCGTACATGCCAAGTTGTAAAGCATATCAAACAGAATACCGGCTTGTACACCCCTTTACCCGTGCCGCACACCCCGTGGCAAGACGTCTTTATGGATTTCGTGATTGGACTTCCAAAGACTCAACCGAAGCACGATTCTATTTTTGTGGTAGTGGACTGCTTTTCCAAGATGGCCCACTTCATACCCTGCTCTAAAACCTCCGATGCGGCTCACATAGCCAAATTATTTTTCGGGGAGGTTGTGCATCTACATGATTTACCCCAGACAATTGTGTCGGATCGAGATGCGAAATTTATCAGTTATTTCTGGAAAACTCTATGGCACATGATGGGTACCATGCTCCAATTTTCGTCGTCCTATCATCCTCAAACAGATGGCCAAACGGAGTTCACCAATAGGAGCTTAGGTAATCTTTTCCATTGTCTTGTTGGTGATCACCCTAGGACTTGGGATTCTATTTTGCCTCTAGTCGAGTTTGCATACAACAATTCCATCCATAGGTCCCTAGGTATGAGTCCTTTGAGGTCGTCCTTGGTCACAGGCCTCGAACACCCATTGATCTTATTCCATTCATTTGCACAGCATATACACGAATTGCATGCCGAAATTAATTAATGCTAGCAATGAACAATACAAAATATTTGCAAATGCGCACAGGCGCTTCAAGGAATTCCAGGTTGGAGATCACGTCATGGTTCGGATTAAGGCTGAGCGGTTCCCATTGGGAGCCGCAAAGAAACTTCAAGCCCGCAGCGCTGGACCTTTTAGAATTGTGGCAAGGAGCGGGCCTAATGCATATGTTCTCGAGCTTCCACCGGATATAGGGGTCAACTCTACATTCAATGTGGAGGACCTGGTTCCTTCTTTAGGCCAAGCCCCACCCCCTCACAACCCCTTCCAAGTAGCCCCCAGCTGGAATACTAGCCCCACCCTACAACCCCTACCCTTCCCTTCCCCACGCAAGCAGCGCAGAGATGAGATCGAAAGGATATTAGATGATTTGGTGATATTCACCCATGGGGGCGGAATTCAAAAGTACTTGGTCAAGTGCTTGGGAAAGCCGGACTCCGAGAACCCATGGTTAGCTGAAGACGAAGTGTGGCGCCTGGACCTCGACATACTCGAGCGCTATCACGACGCCGCTTCATCGGTGATGAAGCCTTTTCGGCTCGGGAGAATTTACGGGGATGCCGACATCTTAGACATTGGATACGGACCGTTTCGTGTATACCGACGTCGGAAGAAGTGGAATGGAAATCAAAACTAAGCGAAAGATGAAATTCTGGAAATTGAAGGAGCATAGAAAGAAAATCGATTGATTGAAATTTAATTTCGATCAATCTAAATGTCAACGGCGATATTTTATATATATGAGAATTTCGATCGAACGATTTTCAATTTCAATTGATCGAAATTCAATTTTGATCGAACGATTTTCAGTTTCGATCAATCTCAATTTTGATCGAACGATTTTCAATTTCGATCGATCGAAATCGTGTCGGGTTGTTTTAGTTGTTTTAGAAGTTTAGTTTCGAATTTTCTTTTAGGGGTTTATTTGTCTTTTATTTATTATTTGTTTTAAGGTTTTCTTTATTGAAAGGACTCCTATATAAGGTCCTTAAGTTGAACAATGTAATTAATTATTGATTATTGAATGAATGAGTGTTTTGCTTTGAGACTTGAGATGAGTTTCTCCGAAGAGTGATTCTTCTTCCCGAGAAGGGTTTGGTGCGAAGCCAAGGGTGTGAGATCTGCAATCTATCTTCTATCTATCTATTTCTTATTATCTCTGCTTGTGTGATCCGACAACCCTAAATCGACCATCATCCTTTGAGATTCTAAACCCTAGATTTTCCCTAAACCATTGAATCAATCCGATTCACAACCGTATCCTCCATCAGATTGTTAAGCCCAGCCATATCAAATAACCCGAGAATCAGAGATCCCATCATTGCATCGTGAGCGCCATAATCTGGAGGTCCAGAGTACTATCTCTAGGAACGATCCACGCTACAACCTAACGGATCTAACGCCCGGACTGAACCCTACCTGAAATATGTGTGATTCTCCCATGGAATACTACGAAAGCATGAGGTGTTTGTTATATTTTGCAAGTTTTATTGTTTAATTTAATTCAATTTAATTTCGGCAAAATCAATCATCGCATTCACGTAGTTTAGGGTACCATTCTGCGTCACCAATCTATAAAGATTTTTGGGTTCATCTTTCCTTCGAAAGTGGGAGCGTCAACCTTGATTGCCTTTGTAATTCTCTCATCCGGGTCGGGATGATTTTCACGCCTAGGAGGATTCCTCCTCTCATCAAGATTAACCCTATGAGATTCACCATGTGTCGATCTAGACAACTCTTGGAGTTGTGCCGCTAAATCAGCCTGTTGGGCTTGTTGATTTTGCAATTGGTCTTGTATGGCAGTCATCTGGGTGTTAAAACTTTCCATGAAAGTGGCTAATTGGTCTGGATTCATCATGACACCAAGAGAAACCTAACACTTATATGAAATGAAAACCTAAAACTTAATGAGTAATCCTATATGGCTAATCCTAAACTAAACACTGTTCTCTGATACCAAAACTGATGCGGGACAAACGCTAAAACCCTAAATGATGCAAGTTGGGATTAACCTTAGATTCAATTAAATAATGAAAATAATCGAAATCACCCAACACGTAAAATTAATTTAATGAATTCAATAAAACAATTAGATTAATCCATTTTAGCGTTCGCATGCATGAAGATTTCCCGATCTAGAAAAAAGGCTCCGATGAAGGAACTTGAATTTCGCTCTAGTTTAGGAGCACCAAGCGACAATAACAATATCGTCTCTTGACTCCTCAAGGGTCTTAAATGAAATAAGGCTTGAAGAAATAGTTCAATAAAAGGGAAAAGTCAAAGACATAAAGAAATAGGATTTTGGGATTTTTTGGATTTTTATCAACGGAAATAAGGGAAGATAATACTCGACGATAATTCTAGAAAAGACAGAAATAAAAGGATAGAGTTGCAAGGCTTCACACCAAAGTTGTACGTCAGCTTCGCACCAAGTCGTACAAGAAACGATTGCTCACTCCTCAGGTTTGAAAGATTCACTCCCTCGGTTGAAAACTCTTCACAAGCCTTCTAAGGTTTGCACAAAAGCAAGCTCTCTTTTCATTCAATAATCAATCATCTATTAATAATGTCTTTATAAGCCTTTATATAGGCTAAGAAAACCTAAACAAACATGAAACTCAAAATAGAAGTCTAAAAACAAATGAAACACAAAATGATAATTTTCGGCCACAAAATCTGTTATTCCCTCAAATCTTGAACGTATATCACGGATGTCTGTCAAGTGTCCACGGACGTCCGTCGTCTATGGTGTTCACAAAAATAGTGAGCACTTATTTTCACGAACGTCCGTCAATGGATCACAGACATCCGTCCTCTATTGACGACGTTACTTCTTTTCATGCATTCTCCTTGTCCTTTCATCGGCTTTGTTTTGTGTGACGTCCCCGTCACTCATGGTTAGTGCAGGGCTACTCCCATGTACCAAATTTGAAGCAAAAGGGATGAAATAATAATTTTTGTACTCGATAAGTGAACTCATGCAATAATTGGAGAAACTTAAAAAATGAAGTTAGTTAAACAAAAACAAGGAGCCTATTACTCATGTTACAATCTTGCACCCATCATCATCATCACAGCCTTATCCCATCTATTTGGGGTCGGCTTTCCTCTGATTCCTATTTCTCTATTTGTTTCTTATTAGTGCTAAGCTCTCTGTAACATTGCAATCTTTCATATTGCTTTCACTGCTTCCCTCCAAATCTTCACTGACCTTTCCTCTTCTCCTACTTCCTTGTGCTTTTGGCCTCCAATGAGCATGTCCAAATAAGCTCAAGTGACATTTCATAATTTTTTCCTTTACAGTGCCACTATCAGATTTCTTATTATGTATTCGTATTGAATTTTATCCTTTCTTGTTACTCAACACATCCATCTCAAGTCTTAACAGATCTAGATTTTTCTACGCTCTTCCTTTTTCAAGTGATAACTTTGGAAAATTGTCCTTTGATCCTCGTCATGCCTTTTACTAGGATGTTGGGTGTGTTCGAATCAATTACAGATTTTAGGACTTTAGTTGGAAGGAGACAATCAAAGAAAGACTTGTGAGAAGAAAGTAACAAAAAATTCCAATCAATAATATGTGCTTCATGTGTAAAGATGCAGAGGAGACAACAAAGAAAAATATTTATGACAATAATACTTTGGAACCCTAGACTGTTTTCCTATATTGCTTTGCTCCCCTTCAACTTTTTTAAATACACAATCATATCATGTTTGGTCACTTTTTCTTCCCCCATGTCTTTGGGCTAAGACCTGCCTCAAACAAATTATTGTTTGAAAAAACAACATTCAACCAGTGAAAGATAAAACTTCAGTTAAAAAGTTACTAAAAGGTTAAAATGGTTGATTTTGGTCATAGCCCAATCTTTTTTCTTTTTTTTTTTGGATAACAGAAACCTTAGATTAAAAGAACTAATGAAAAGGAGTTATAATGTAATCATATACCTGAGGAGGACCATCCTCCATCCAAATTTCATCAAAATCATCTCTTAATCCTATTTTAGCTAGAGCAAATTGACCTACTTACATACCAGCGATCGCGGGCGTCCTTCGACGCGCTTTCAACCTGCGCGGTGCTTCGCTACCGCATGCAACGAAGCCAACCCATCTACACATCAGCTCTAATACCACCCGCCTAGAGGACGGGAACTCCCCCAACGTGGTTACCTCTGTTTCACGGCCTACCACTCATGCTTATCGTGCCCCTTACGACACGCTCACTTGCACCACTGTGCTAAACTTGGCCTGCTCAAGCTTCACCCTGTGCACTGCACTAGTAACTCGCTTCGCAACAGTCTTGGCATGCAGCTCCCCATGCCACCATGTCATGCTCACATACCAAACCAAGCCCACAGCCTTGTGCCTCATCGCTCGCGTGCTCAACTGAGTCCCACGCAGCTTGCCTTCGTGTGCATTCCGAATTACTAGCACCGTTCATCCTTGTACGTCTTTGTCATGCTCAACGAGTCCCACGACATTGGTGTTCTCACGAGGTTGCCCGGTAGTATCTTGATGACAGCGTGGTCAGAACCATACTTCAACCTCCCTTGGGTTCCACACGGCATCGCTGCGTCGACGTCCTAGGCCCACCCTTTCAGGCCTAGGAGACACTTGCGCCCCCTCTGGCAACGCAAGGCCCCGTGTGCAGGGGAATAGCTCTCAAGCTCCCTTCCCCTATATAAGGGTAAAACAGTCATTCAGCCAGAATGGCAGGAGAACCTCAAACCCCTTGGTTAGACATACCGCAACGCCTCTTGCATCGCTAGCGCACCTTGGCTATGTTGCGACCGTGTCACCCCCGCGTCCTACCCTCATGCGACCGTGTCGCGTCCTCGCAGCGCGACCACGTCGCCAGGCCCACTTGGCCCCATGTCGCGTGCCCTCCTGGCACCACATGTCGTGCTCCAAGCACCATGCTGCAAGCTCGAGTATTGGCTCCGTCACAATTAGCTACCGAGTTACTCGATCTCCTGATAAGAGAGCAAGATGAGTACGCCAACATGGAGAGCCATTGTTTGATATTGTCAAACAAAAAAGATAAATCAGACAAATCCCTCTCCGAGCAAGCCACAGTGTTGATAATCCTAGAGGAAGCTTCTAGCCATCAAATCCATAGGAAGTTTTTGGCCATCGAATCAATCAACAAAATTTGGATTTTCTATGAGATTATTAGCAAAAATCCATGGAAAAGAGTATTAATCAAGTGAACGAAGATGTCTGATTAATCTTGTTTCTAAGGTTTAACCCATCCAAGAGGTGGGATTAAATATTAGATGGTATGGATCTAACAGCATGTGCATCTAGAACCCATCCAAGACTATTAATCACGAGAACGAAGATATCTGATTAATTTTTATTTTAAGGTTTTTTAAGGCTTCATCATCTGTTATAATGCGCTCTGTGATGCCTCTTTAGGTTTCACTGATCTTGTTTGTTCAACCACTTTCCTTGTTTAGAATCTTTCTTTGTATTCCCCTATTCTATGGACGACTAAATCTTTAAGAAGATCTTTGTGTATTTGACGGGGACGCGACATTGTAGACATCGGATATGGACCTTTTCGTATGTACCGACGTCGGAAGAAGCGGAATGGAAATTAAAACTAGGCGAGAGAGGACATTCTGGAAACCGCAAGGAGCAGTGCCGCAGCAAGCCCTCGCTCGAGCGGTTATAATCCTAGCTCGAGCGGGCCCTCGCTCGAGCGGCCACTTAAGCTCGCTCGAGCGAGCCCAGTGATGAAAATTTTCTTTTATTTGTTTTTTTTTAGTCTTTTATTATTTTAGAACTCTTTTAGTGCGAGTTTTATTTCGTTTAGGGATTTCTTAGCCTATATAAAGGCCTTGTAAACACTCTATTAAGGAGATTATTGATGATGAATGAAAAGGGCTTTTGCTTATGTGTGCTTGAGATGAACCTCTACGAAGAGTGAATCTTCTTCCCGAGAAGGTTTGGTGCGAAACCAAGGGTGTGAACCCTACAATTCTATCTACCTCTTTTATCTTTGTTTACGTGATTCTAAAACCCTAAATCGACCATCTTCTTGTGAAATCCTAAACCCTAAATTTCTCTAAATCCTTGAATCGATCCGATTCAACAACAGTAGAGCCCATCAGAGTTATTAAACCTCCCGCACCCGATATTTAGAGAAAATCAGTGATCCCATCATTGAATCGCGAGCGCCCTATTCTGGAAAAACCTAGAGTTCTATCTCTAGGATCGATCTGCATTGCAACCTAACGGATCTAGCGCCTGAACTGAACCCTGCCTGAAATATACGTGATTCTCCTAAGGAATACTATGAAACCCTGAGGTATTCGTTATATTTTGCAAGTTTCATTGTTTAATTTAATTCCAATTTAATTTCGGCAAAATCAATCATATCATTCATGTAGTTTAGGGCACCGTCCTGCGTCAGTATTTCACAAGCAAGCTGACAAAATTTATTTTCCCCTATTTGTTATACATGCATAAACAGTGATTGGACCAGCTGCTTTATACTCTATAAATATTGGATCAGCGATACATTTCTATCCAACTTGTATATAGATGATAGATATGAGTAGGGAAATTTTTTTTATCGATAAAGAACAAATATAATAAAGAAAATTAAAGACACGGACAGCATAGCGAGGGGCTACACTAGGACAAAACACACAGAAAAAAAGAGACCCAAGATGTGGGCCAGCTTAAAGCAGCTACCCAGCCACCAAAACATCCCGACATTCCCGAATATCTCACACAACTCTTGGTTTTCCCCTCCCTCCATCCCCACGCATTCGACAATACGATCAGCAGCGAACTTGATAACCATTTTACTATCGCTATGTATATTTCGGAAAGCCCTTTGATTCTTTCCAACCATAAGGCCCTCCACACAACTGTTAAACATGACTTGCTCATATTTTTTCATCAACACAGAATGGAAAACCTATTCAACTGACTACGCGATCCATACAACCTTCAGGCATAAACCACAAAACCACGAAAAGGCAAAAACCATTGAAAACCAACCCCATACCTCTTTAGAGAAAGAGCAGTGCAGAAATAGGTGATCGGCCTTTTCTTCTTCTAACCATAAGATGCAAATGTTTCTCAATTCATACCTCTTCTATTCAGCTTTTGTCCAGTATAAGCACCTTTCCCCCAGCGACCGTCCAGGCAAAAAAAAGCTACCCTCAGCATGGCCTCCATCTTCCAAATCCCTTCTCTTGTCAACCCCATTCTTATCTCGCAACATGCTGTAGAAGCTGAGAACACCCCTGACTAATTTCTTGAAGACAAGGTAAGAGATTGAGGAACTCTTCCGCTTCTTCATCCCTAAGATTCCTTCTAAGCTGAATCCATTGACTTTCCCAAGACCTGCTGACTTACCGAAAAAAAGTCCCCCTCTCTTTGCTATAGAACAAATAGTGCTGCATCAGCAGTTTTTAAATGCAGTGTTAAGTAGATTAAGACAATTGTTTCTATCATTTCAGCTAGTACTTTTATGTTTTAGCATTAAGTCTTAAAACAGTAGGACCGGATTTTCATTTTCAGCAAACTTGAAACTTTTATATAGTGTTCCCTTTAGTGACTGTTTGAAAAACCTGTTAATTTATTACGTTAATCATGCATACAGCTGATCTCTTATATTCAGTCACATATTTAATCATAAAGGATAAAACTTATTTATTTCATGTCTGTTATATTTCATGGAGCATAAATAATTTGCTACATGAGAACGTTATTTGCACACGGTCATCTTGACATATCAAATGTCAACATATTTTTTCATCAGAACTTGCATCAGTTCTTGTAGACTTTTGCATGTTGGTCATTGACTCTTTCATAGTTTCCATGCATTTAGGACCTAGCTGAAAGTTTCAGATAATAAATTAAGAGGGCTTTCCCCATATACTAACATCTAGTAATTATATATATTTTAGTCTCATTTACTTTTTCTCGTCTTTGAATAGGAGACATGAGATTGTTATATCTATATTTCTCTGCCAGTCATATGCCCAATCTTCCTTTTGCTATAGTTTCTGAAGTCTTGTTATTGATAACCCATCAGATGAAGGTGGAATGAATGACTATCACCATTTCGAGCTTGTTGAAGCAAATGGTTCACATCCTAGCAAACTGCATTTAATGGTAGTTTCTCAAATGGTATGGTCTCATCATTGTACATAAGGTCGATGTCCATAAAAAAAACTATGACCCAAATGTGGAATTTCAGTGTGTCCATGTTTTACTGAGATCAATAATGGATTGCAAACTGCTGAATTGAAGACACAAAAAGATCAACATAATGGAGTCCAACGTCAAGAACCACAAGTTTTAATATGGGCATATAGAAAGCGTATAAGAAACTCCTATAGGATTTTCAATATAAATTGATAAGATATAGGAAATTGATAGAGAAAGTACCTCTACATTTGTCACAATGTGAGCCCCGGCCTCACTAGCTGCATTACTTATTGCCAAGGATACTGAGCCCATCCCACCTTCAACATACCTATAACATGCATTGTTTCTTCATTGTGCTTTTCTTTTAACTAAGCTTATCCCATGATAGCAAAAGTTTTTCAAATAAATAACAATAAAAGCAACATTAAACTTTTCAACAACATGGGAACTGAGTCAAAAGCTTATTTTCCTAGATAAATTGATTTTGATAGAGCTACTAAACAAAAAGGAATATATTACCAGAATACCCACAGGACTAGTGGCTAGATAATGCCACCAGTTTTATAGTTGGAGATTTATATTCTTGTAAGAAACAAACAGAACACTGTCACAAGCTTATAGAA
Source organism: Chloranthus sessilifolius (assembly GCA_021018995.1). Classification (NCBI taxonomy): domain Eukaryota; kingdom Viridiplantae; phylum Streptophyta; class Magnoliopsida; order Chloranthales; family Chloranthaceae; genus Chloranthus; species Chloranthus sessilifolius. Next base: position 198,839,459 of record CM037584.1, read on the forward strand.
AACAACAATGAATAATTGCTTACAAGATTGTCAAAACACCCAGGGATCTAGGCACAAGTCACCTAAGCAAGTACCAAGTGACTAGGCAGCAGGAAATTACATGCCCATTCACACATGAAACTCACAATTCCATAAGCTGTTCGTTGTCTTATTTTTTTTTTATAATGACAAGTGGTAGAATTATTATGAGTGCCTAGATCTACGTCAAATCAACTTCCCATTTTCCATAAAGATGTTCATCTTTGTGAACTAAGTGGCAGCTAAAGTTGTAATGCAGCCGAGAAAAAGAAGAAAGAAAAAAGAGAAGATTAAGGCGAAGACCAGCAAACCAAAGAAGATTAAAGAATAGGAGGAAAAAGACGAGGACTATTGTTAGAGACCTGATAAGAGGCCTATCAGGGTGATATAAACAGCAGAAACTAATAGCCCTAAATAGGCCACTTCGTGTGTGAAGATGCGGGTGGAATGGTAAAAAGGCTTCAAGCATGAAGATGTGGATTCGAGACTGGAGAAAAGCCATTTTTTGTGTAAAAAGCACAAGGTTAGAACCATATTCTGTCCACCCCTCCCAGCACCCCATACGTACAGGACTGGAACTGGATACTGGCCTTCTAAATAGACCGTTTCAGAGGGCTTTAAGAAGCAGAAACTCAACCTGTTTAACAGGCCTGAACCAAGGTGATTCAGGGGGTTAAACAGCAGAAACACAGCATGTACAACAGAGCTGAAATAAACTGTTTCAGAAGGCTGTAAAGCCTGCAAGCAGGTTTAAAAAATGAACCCAAAAGAATTAGCAGGGGGTCCAGGTATCATTTTAAGTGATCATGTGAGTTAATCCACGGTGATTTTCTTCAGTCCCGGTGATCTGTGATCACGAGAAACACAGTTTGTGAATGAGTTATATTTTCTTGCCTTATTTTTAGGAGCTTAAATAAATAAGGTAGTAGTTTAGTTAAAGTATTAGATAGACAAATGGTGGTTTATAGAGCATGTTAGTGTAAGACCCAGCACTTCAAACCAATCATGCATTGTATGCAAAGTACACTCTAATGAATGACTGGCTTTATTTGGTGTTTAAAGGTTTCAATGTGTGTACTATGTTATCGACAGTATAAGCCTATGATGATGAGGATGATGATATCGGTTTGTATTATGTTATAAAGTCAAAGTTTGACCATCAACTGTGAGCTTTGACATGGATTCATTGGGTCGAAGGTTGACAAACCCAAAGTAAGAACCTTAAAGTTAGGGTAGCTTCATGGAATATTTAATATCGGTGTGCGTATAGCATTGGTATGTGAGAATAGTGCGGTATATGCATAACATCAGTGTAAGCTAAATTCTGCTGTGTGTGCATAGCATGATTTAGTTGAGGATTAAAGTAATTTGCATTAAGTGGATGGTATCATGTTAGATGGTTCATTAATACTTAAACAACCCTTGGAACCATAGCGAGATATTTTGGGAAAGACCCCATAGGATTTAGTTGACCTTTGACACACACACACATCCCCCCCCCCCCCGAAATATAAAATAAAATTTAATAGAACCATAGCCAACCTATGATGTTAGAAACCCTAAAACACATCTAGACCATTGATTAACAGTCACTCAAATGCTTAGTGGAGAATATGAAACATTGGACACTGTTATCTCCATGAAACATTTTGGGTGCCAACCATGCCTTCCCATCATCTTTTGGGGATAAGAACTAAATTTTTGACTTAAATAGGAGAGGTGATGGTGGTAGGTGAGATTTGGAAAGTGGTAAGTGAGATTTGAGTGATATATGCAAGGATTTGTGACAAGTGGAGGGCTAGAGATGAAACTAGATGAAAGGTGTTAGATTAGGTAATGTAGGATGTAAGATGTAAATGGAGAAAGAGTGCTTTTAAATGGAAAATTCATCCACCTCTCTTCCCCTTATTTTAAAATGAGAGAAAATCATACAAAAGGAGAGAAAAATTTAGAGAATGAAGTAGTTCTAATGGAGCTTGAGCTAAGGACCATCATTAACAAATGTAGGTATTTATCCTTAGTAATTCGAAGTGCATCAAGATGGATTTTAATTTCATTAGTTATGGCTTCTTCTATGCATCACTTTATACCGTGCTTAGGCATGGGTACCTCTTTATCTATCTGCCTATTTTGAGTTGGAATTGTAGCATGTAGGTTTAAACCTTATTTTTTAGATGAAAAATAGCATGTTTAGTTTGAATGTTCACATCTCTTTGATTTCCATAAATGAAACATCTTTAGGTTTGATGTTGATGCTTGTTATTTATGATAGATGGTTGATTACTCTATTTGGTGCATCTCTACAATAATTGAGCACCTCTAACTTTACTATGTGTCCATCAAGATCATAAATATCTAATGTGAATCTAAGACCTTTGATCTCTATGTGTAAGATCCAACACCCTGGATCTCTAAATGAATATCTACAACCATCAATCTCTAAAGGAAAATCTAAGACCCGAGATCAAACTAGGATAATAAATACACAAGTGTTGATGTAATGCACATATAAAGTATCGATGAATGTACATCCATTAACCTTGATGTCATGTAAACCTAAGATCTTGATGTAGTGTACATCCATGATCCTTGATGTAGTGCACATTTATGATCCTTGATGTCATGTACGCTTAAGACCTTGATGTACCATAAATCTAGGACCCTTGATGTCATGTACGTTTAAGACCTTGATGTAGTCAAACACCTAAGACTATAGACATGTTTATGTCCATGAACATTGATGTCATGGACGCTTTAGACCTTGATGTATTGTCAATCTATGACCCGTGATGTCATGTACACTTATGGATGTCATGCACCCTTGAGACCATTGATACAAGTGAATATAAATATATTGATATGTGTGATCTGAGACCGTAGATTTTTAGGTGACAGGTCTAAGACCGCAGATCCCTAAATAACGGATCTAAGACCTTTGATCACTAAGTGACGGATTTAAGACCATCAATCCTTAAGTGATGGATCTAAGTCCGTATATCTCTACATGCGGGGCTATTGGAGTGATCTTCATCACCAATGATATGTGTGGATTTAAGACCATTGATGTGTGTGAATCTAAGACTATTGACGGTGAGAATACATGTACATCTAAGAGCTTTGAGGTACTGCACTTAAGAACATTACATATAAAAAGAGGACCCTCAATTGGCTGGCTAATGGACCTTAATGAAATAGTTTATGAACCTTTCATGAACTAGTTTATGAACCCTTGGTGAACTGGTTTATGGACTGTTATGAGACTTCTGGTGTAGGAATCAGAACTTCAGTATATTTTTGAACTCCCTAATTTTGGGACTTTGACACTTTTATGACAACTTTGACCTTTGATTATGAACTTAATTAGAAAGCGGAAAGATGAGACTTTTAAGGACCCATTTCACTGTCAACTGTCTTGGCGGACACTTCCCATTGCTGGTTTCTAATGGTTGGAATTTAAGGTTTGGCAGTGGTGGGGAGAGCACCTTAGTAAATGACTTCTAGACATCCCTATGGTGGGGTTTTATTGGCAGAATATGCCACATCCCACATGTCCACTAAGCATGAGAGTGACACATCTCTTCGTTGGACTTCAAAGATTTTCAGAACTTAAGAGCGGGTGGTCCTTTGGTATGAACACCACCTAACTTAAAATCTGAATAAACTAAACCAACATTACACGCTTTAAATACTCTAATTTCAGACCAACAAACTCGTATTAAATCATATCACTCACGCTGCATGTATTTTCTATTTTCGATTGTTGACTGCATGGTTAATCATTTCATTTTCATGCCCATGCAACCTAATAAGATGAACAATAGTAGAAAACCCTTTCAATTGTGATATTTTGGACCTCTTCGATCTCGACTCAATGGAATTGTTGATGTGGAAGACCTGGTGAACCTTCTGATGTTCTTAGACTGCCTTGATATCAACACAATGGAAGTGTTGACGTGGGGGATTTAGTGATTTTAATTTTTGAACCTCAGTTCCGTTATGTGTAAGGATAGTTGTATTCCATGCTTCGTTACCTAGCCCTTCTTGGTAAATGGTTTTAGCGAGCAAGAAATGAGGAGGAATTGGAGAGCCTCTGGCCAAAAGTTCTAGTGAAAAAATATGGTCATGCCAACCACAACTGGGGCATCAACACCAACATTAGTAGAAGCTCCTCGTCCTGGTGGAAAAAGATATGTAGCACTTGGCACCATTATTCAAAGGGGATTCGCTTCAGCTGGGGCAGCGGCACTCGAATTTAGTTTTGGGAGGACTGTTGGGTAAGGGGGGGGAACTGAGTTTTCCTTCTATTTTTGCCTTATCTTTACACCCCGGAGGGCGGATTGATGAGTTTATTCACGACATGGGTGGAGGAAGGGTGTGGGAAGTCAATTTACGCAGAAATCTAAGAACCGATGAGGAGGAAGCGTTCTCCAACCTGCTTCAAGCTCTCTACGAGATGCAGCGTAATTCACACAACCAGGATCGGCAGGTGTGGTTCCCTAGCAAAAATGGTCATTTCACTGTGAAGTCCTACTACCGGTTGCTGTCCCGTAGGCCTCCTATCAGATTTGAAGGAGTTACGTTGTGGAAGGCTTGCATTCTGCCCAAAGTTAAGTTTTTCTCGTGGACGGTGTTCAAGGAGAAAGTTCTAACGCGGGACAATCTCATCCGGAGAGAAAGACATTAGCAATCGATGTGTCATGTGTGCACAAGGGGAGGAGTCTGTCGCTCACCTCTTCCTCCATTGTGCGACAGCTTACGAAATCTGGACTATTGTATTGAGGCTGTTTGAGATGAGTTGGGTCTTCCCGGCCAATCCATACTTGCTCTACTTAACCTGGGACGCGGTTGGACTGGAAGGGCAGGATGGGAAGACGTAGAAGGGGACGTTTTTCGCTGTTCTTTGGTGTCTCTAGCGAGAGAGAAACATGAGGATCTTTGATCAGAAAACTAAACCGGTGGGAGTCATTATCAGAGACATCGTAGATCTCGTAGGCCTATGGGTAAACAGGGAGAGTGACATGCCCAGGGAAGAGTCATGTCCCTGGGATCCGGGTTGATGAAGAACAACGGGCTGCTCTGGCTGGTCTTCTAGTTTTTTGTCTTTCACAATTTCCTTGTTGCTCTGTTTTTTCCTTTTGACCATGTATTGTTCCCTCAGCACCTTGCTGTTTTTCAATATATCATCATTTACGGATCAAAAAAAAAAGTGACGAAGGGAAAATACCAGTATGTATCATCTAGAACCAATACGTATCGTCCGATACATATCGGTTTTGGAGCTAGACTATACGTACTGGTTTTCCGAATTTTTTACCCATGTACAGGAAGAAGAGAGATGCGGCCGAGAAGATACCTACAACCACTAAACGGCTTGATCACCTTGAGAAGGCAATGAAAGAGATCAACGCACACGTGTAGAGAGAAACAAAAGATTGGGAAACAGAAGATTGGGTAACGCGGGACGGGAACCCTAAAATGTGGAATATGATTTTTTTATGCAATTTGGCCGAAATTAAATAAAATAGTTCAAGTTTAATCGTAAAATTATCTTAAGATACCTTAGGGTTGCAGAATTTTGATGAATAGATTACACGAGATCCAGGTAGGGTCCAGTCCGATGTGCAAGTACTTTTAGAGTCGAGGCGAGATCGGCCTAGAGATAGTACTCTAGCTTTTCCAGGATTAGGCGCTCGTCTTCGGTCCGATGTAGATTCACTATTCCAAATTGGATTGTAAAAGGAACTTAGGGTTTGTAAAAGGTTTATGACTTTTAGATCGATTTATGGTTTTGGAAAGGGTGTTGGCTTTTATGGATTAGGGTTTCTGAAATCTAGGGTTTCAGAATCGAAGGAAGAATTTAGGTTATGATTTAGAGAAGCACGCAAAAATTTAGATAGCAAATATGATTGAGAAAATAACAATGGCTTTTGGGAATCACTCCCTTGGCCTCACACCATACCCATCTTAGGTGAAGAATATTCAAGCATAAAAGCATTCAAAATATTCAATCAACTAATTAAAAAGTCTTCACAAGCCTCAATATATAGGCCACCAATAATTAAAATTCGAAATAAAGAGTTCTAATAGAAATAAAACACAAAAAAGGTAAGTTTTCGCAAAAAAACTCAAAATCCGAAAAGCCCATCACGACGTCCACGGACGTCCGTAGTGCCCCACGGACGCCCGTGACCTATGAACAGATAGGGGGAAAAATCACATACGTCCGTCATTGTTTCACGGACGTCTGTCACTGTTCATCACGGACGCCTGTCACTGTTCACGGACGTCCGTCACTGTTCATCGTGAACAGTAATTTTTTTTCCTTTATATATATATATATATATATATATATATATATATATATATATATTTTATTTTTTTCCTTGACATTCCCCGTCATTCTCCTCCACTCAAAATGCTTCATCACCAATGAAACACACATGTTGTACTCAGACTTGGGCTCCCTCTCCTCTTCTTTCGAAGCCGGTAGAAGCGATGTGGTCCGAATCCAATGTCCATGTATGTGGCGTCCCCTGGACCAAAAAGGTTTCATCACCGATGAAACGTGCTCGTGGTAGATGTCTAGTAGGTCGAGGTTCAAGCGACGAACTTCATTCTCGTGGACCCAAGTGTTTTCGGACTCCGGTTTGCTGACTCATTTAACCAAGTACTTCTGGAATCCCCCGTCATGTGTAGAGAGCGCATGATCGTTGATTATATCCTCTATCTCATCTGATCTCTGTCTGCTTGGGGAAGGAAGAGGTATAGGTTGCAAGGTTGGATTGGGGCTGGGACTAGGAGGTGGCTGGAGTGGCTTTTTAGGAGTGTTATATTTATTACTAATATAATAAATATTTTAATAATTTAAAGAGAATAAATTTTATTTGATTTCTTAGTTTTGGATTGGGTTTTAGGCAATAGATATTCTCAAGTTTTATATGCAAATTAATAATCCCACATTGGTAAAAAAAAAAGTGCCTAGGCTATATATAGAACCTTTCACCTTCTATTATTGTTTGACAATAAGAAGAGAAGCGCAAGCGCAGCGTGTGGCGTGCTGATGGCGATTGGCGTTTTGGCGCTTAGCGCCACGACTTTGCACTTCGCACGTGCACATTGTCGCAAGGAGAGTTTTGATTTTTTGACCAGGCAGATCCAACGGTTAGATTATTCATGGGTCAGGTCGGGCCTAATGGGCCACTAATTAGTGGGTCAATTCGGTTTTATTGGGCCAAACAGATTGGTCAAATGTTGACCGTTGGACCCAACCGTTTCATAACCGCTTATAAAGGTTTGCAACCGTTCGAATTTGAATTCGAAAAGTTGCAACCTTTCATACAGCCGTTGGATGAAGCGGTTGAGATCTTTGAAAGATCTGAGCCATCCAAAATACGACTGTTGGTCCAACAGTCATATTGAAACTTCTATATAAGGAGGCCTTAGGACACAGATTTGGATACTCTGAAATCCATTGGATTCCTTGCATATAACTTGAGAATTCCTCTTGCTTTCTTCTTTTGGTGGTACTCCAACGGATTGAGTTTTCTGGGGCGATCCTCTACTGTTGCAAAGTAACGGATTGCATCCAAGAGATTGAGCTCGTTGTATCCTGGAAACGTCTCGCTGGAACTCTTTTGCAAACTCGAAGATTTACTCGAGTAGGGAGCGAATAGTGTTTTAAAGACAACGATTACGTGCCTCGAGTTCAATTCTCTTGCCCATTTCATCATTTTCGGATTTCTGTTTCTAATTTATCTAACAATTTTAAAACGCTATTCTGTTTTATAATGGCTTCAAATCTGAAAGTGATGACTCATGACTTCGTCAAATTGGAGTGATTCGACGGCAACAACTTCAGAAGATGGCAACAAAAGATACATTTCGTATTGACGACCTTGAAAGTTGCTCATGTCCGGTCATTACAAAACCTTCAGGTTGCTCCATATAAACTTCTTCTAATTCACCATTTAAGAATGCAGTTTTTACATCCATTTGATGAATTTGTAAATGATAAATAGAAGCAAGTGCTATTAAGATCCTAATAGTTGAAATTCTGGCTACCAGTGCATAAGTATCAAAAAAGTCAATACCTTCCTTTTGTCTAAATCCTTTTGCTACCAATCGGGCCTTAAACTTATCTATAGTTCCATCAGCTTTAAGTTTTCGTTTAAAAATCCATTTACAACCTATAGGTTTAGATCCTTCAGGAAGATCAACTAGTTTCCATGTTTTATTACCCATTATAAATTCTATTTCATCATTTATTGCTTACTTCCAAAAGGCAGCATCTTCCGATTTCATAGCCTCATCAAATGTTTAAGGATCTTTTTCGATATGAAAAGAAAACAGAGTTTCCTTTACTTGTTCTGATCTTGTTCCCTCTACTACAAACATATAAAAATCTGAACTAAAAGATTTTTCTTTTCGCACTCTTTTACTTTTTCTGAGATCCGTATTTTTTATATTTTCAGAATTTATAATTAATTTTTCTTTATCAGAATTTTCATTAATTCTAGGAATAGAAGAAAAATAATATTCATAAAATTCAGCATCTCTAGATTCAATTATATTGTTTTGATCAATTGCACCTTTAGATTCAGTTACCAAAAATCTGTAGGCTTTACTAGTTAATGAGTATCCAATAAATACGCATTCAATGGCTCTATTAGCTAATTTGGGTATTTTAAGATCTAGTAATCTAACCAGTGCTCGACACCCCCACACTTTGAGGTATTTAAGATTTGGTTTTCTTTTCTTCCATAACTCATAGGGAGTTATACTAGAACTCTTCTATAGCACTCTATTTAAAAGATAACAAGCAATGAGAAGTGCTTCACCCCACAAGTTTAAATTTAAATCGGAATTTAAAAGCATAACATTTACCATTTCTATTAAAGTTCGATTTTTTCTTTCTGCTGTACCATTTTGTTGAGGAGTGTAAGGTGCAGTCGTAAGATGTACGACCCCCAAATTTTCACAAAATTCACTAAAATCATTTGAAGTGTATTCTCCTCCTCTATCAGATTTTAAAGTTTTAATTTTAAAATTTAACTGATTTTCAACTTCTTTATAAGGTTTAAATTTTCCTAAAGCCTCATTTTTATGTTTTAGCAAATAAACATAAGTATATTTAGAATAGTCATTAATAAATGTTATAAAATATCTTTTTCCTCCTCTAGTTAAAATACTATTTAAATCACAAATATCAATATGAATAAGTTCTAAAATTTGAGATTTTCTTTCTACTTTATTAAAAGGTTTTCTAGTGATTTTAGTTTGAACACAAATTCTACATTTTTCATGAATATTTTTCTCGCATCTACGAATTAATCATAATTCTATCATAGAGTTTAAACGATTAACATTCACATGCCCTAATCTATCATACCATAATGAAAGAGAATCAACAATATAAACGGAAGACGGCATTTCATTGATTACATTCAATTTGAACATCCCATTACAGACATATCCTTTCCCCACAAATACACCACCCTTAGTGACTACAACTTTATCCGATTCAAAGACTAACTTTAAACCATGTTTATTGAGTAAACTGGTCGAAATCAGATTCTTACGAATCTCAGGAACATACAGTACATCGGTCAAAGTAAGGGTCTTATCAGAGGTCAATTTGAGATTGGTTTTCCCTGAACCCTTAACCTTTGCAGTTGAAGCGTTCCCCATGAAGAGCTCTTGTCCGTTTGTGTCCACATAGTTGGCGAAGAAAGATCAGCAGTTACATACATGCCTAGTGGCACCAGAATCGATCCACCAGTCTTTTTCACATCCAACCATGTTGATTTCGGAAATCATGGCTACAAACTTTTCTTCAGTCACATTCGCTTAAGATTTTTTCTCCCTTTTCAGAAATCTGCAATCCTTTTTGAAGTGACCAGGTTTACCACAGTGATAACAACTGCCCTTTTTCTTCTGGCCCTGATGACCTTGGCTCTTATTTTTCTTGTTAGCCTTATCAAAATTGAAGTTGTCTTTCCGCTTTCCATGTGATTTGGACGTACCAACCTCCACCATATGAGCCTTTGAAGTTAATTGAGATTGCTCATCTTTCTTGTCGCCAACACGAAGTTCATCTTTGACTCGAAGATGGTGGCACAACTCTTCAAACGAAAGTTCTTTCTTTTTATGTTTGAGAGTATTTCTACAGTCCTTCCATGAGGCAGGCAATTTGTGGATAATTGCATGATTGTGAAAAATGGGATCCATTTTTATGCCCTCTTGATTAATTTGACCGATAATATACTGAATCTCATGAACTTGATCGAGAATCGGTTTATTATCAGTCATTTTAAAATCTAAATATTGACTTACAATGAAGCTTTTTGTACTGGCATCTTCTGCTTTGTACTTTGTCTCCAGCGCCTTCCAAAGTTCCATTGCAAACGACATGCTCTGGTACACATCGAAGAGTGAATTTGCTAGCATATTGAGAATGTGTCCTTTACAGATATAATCATCTTGCTCCCATTTCTGACGATTACGAACTTTGACAACATATTCTCCATCAGAATCTTCGGGACTACGAAGGAGATTCCCAAGGCTCCTATTGGTGCTTTCGGTTTGGCCATCCGTTTGAGAGTGGTAAGCTGTCGAGAATTGGAGCAATGTGCCCATCATGTGCCAAAGGGTCTTCCAAAAATAACTAGTAAATTTAACATCCCTATCAGACACAATGGTTTTGGGCAACCCATGAAGACGCACTACCTCCGCGAAAAATAATTTAGCAATATGAGATGCATCGGAGGTTTTGGAACAAGGGATGAAGTTGGCCATTTTGGAAAATCGGTCCATTACGACAAAAATGGAATCGTGCTTCCTAGGGATCTTAGGAAGGCCAAACATGAAATCCATAGAGAGGTCTTGCCACGGTGTGTGTGGCACGGGTAAAGGAGTGTACAAGCCAGTATTTTGTTTGGTCTGTTTTGACATTTGACAAGTACGACAATGTCTAACAACCCAAGCGACATCACTCATTAGGCTAGGCCAAAAGAACATATCCTCTACGAGCGCAACAGTTTTATTACGCCCGAAATGTCCGGCCATCCCTCCAGCATGTAACTCCCAAATGAGAAAGTCACACAGTGAAGTGCGAGGGATGCAAAGGCGATTGCCTTTAAACAAGTACCCATCATGGATAGTGTACACGAAGTGTGTGCTGGTCGGGTTACTAAGGAGAGCAGTGTACTCAACCCCAAAATCTGGGCACTCGGGGTACTTATCCTTTAACCGCTCGACGACTCAAAGGTTGCTCATTGTGCGCAAAGTCACCACTCGCCGACTAAGTGCATCAACGGCCCTATTTTCAACACCAGCCTTATGCTTTAATACGAATGTGAACCCTTAAAGGTACTCAACCCACTTCGCGTGCCTTGGGTTCAACTTCTTCTGTGAAGTAAGAAAGCGTAAGGCTTCATGGTCAGAGAACAACACAAATTCATGCGGTCTAAGGTAATGCTTCCAATACCAAAGCGATCGAACAACCGCATAGAACTGCTTATCATAGGTGGAGTATTTTTGCTTCGCCTCGTTAAGTTTTTCACTAAAATAGGTCACAGGGTGACCCTCTTGGCTAAGCACTCCTCATATGCCTACACCCGATGCGTCGCATGCGCCTTTGAAGACTTTGGAAAAGTCCGGTAAGCGCATGACGGGTGCACTACTCATTTGTTGTTTGATCTCAGCAAAGGCTTTTGTCGCTGCTTTGCCCCATTTAAAGTCTCCATTTTTCATGCAATCAGTAATTAGGGTCATAATGGTACTAAAGCTTCTGATGAAACGACGATAAAAAGTAGCCAAACCATGGAAGCTACGGACATCGTGTATGTTTGTAGGCTCGGGCCACTCCACAATGACTCTAACATTTTCGAGGTCCGAGACCATTCCATCGGCCAAGATAATAAATCCCAAGAAAACAACAGAATATTGCATGAAGGTGCATTTCTTGAGATTTGCAAACAACTTCTCGCCCTTGAGAGTCTCACAAACCAACCTAAGGTGGTTCAAGTGTTGAACCTCGTTATGACTATAGATCAAAATGTCATCGAAATAAACAAGGAATTTGCTTAGAAACGGCCTCAACACTTGGGTCATGAGTCGCATGAAAGTGCTCGGGGCATTAGAAAGCCCAAAAGGCATGACCATCCACTCATAAAGACCATCTTTAGTCTTAAAGGCAGTTTTCCACTCGTCATTGGGGCAGATTCGGACTTGATGGTAGCCACTCTTAAGGTCTATATTTGAAAAGATAGTTGCACCAACCATCATGTCAAGCATGTCATCGAGCCTTGGTATCGGAAACCGATACTTAATGGTAATCTTGTTGATTACACGACTATCCACACACATGCACCATGTACCATCTTTCTTAGGAGTGAGTAGGGCAGGTACAACACACGGGCTCAGACTCTCTTAGATGAACCCCTTCTGAAGGAGCTCATTGACTTGCCGAGTCAACTCGGTGTGCTCAACCGGATTCAACCTGTAGTGGGGCAGGTTCAGTAAGATAGATTCGGGAACCAAGTCAATTGCGCGTTGGATATCACGCAGAGGAGGGAGTTCGTTTGGTAAGTCTTCAGGGAAGACATCCGTAAACTCTTTTAAAATCGGCTCAACCTCCTTGGGACACTCGCTCACCGACTCGAGAGTACTCTCTACGGTGACAACTACGTACACCACACTCTCTTCTATTGATGCTTTCTCAAATTCAGAAGGGCTCACAATATTAATGGATTTAGAAGACTCGCCCTTCTATTCGACGGTGTTGGTCGATGGTGTTTTGGGAGGCAAAGGGTGTAAAGTAATCATTTTGCCCTTATGCATGAACGTGCATATGTTTGATCGACCAGAAAGAGTCACGTCCATGTCATAGAGCCACGGCCTTTCCAAAATGATATGACCCACATCCATCGGCACTACATCACACCATAAGGTGTCCAAATAAGAACCTAACTGAATCGGTACACGACACCTTTTCGACACGGGAATGGATGAAGAATTGACCCATGCGACTTTATAAGGTCTCGAGGGGGCTTCGGGTGTAAGCCCTAAGCGGCATACGGCATGAGTTGATATAACATTAGTGCAACTACCGCTATCCACGATGACTCTACAATTCTTTTCACCAAATCTGGCGTAGGTGTGGAAGATGTTCTCCCTTCGCCAGTCATCCTTTTCATCCCGTTGAGGTTGTGCAAGGGCACACCTCACAACTAAAGCATGACCAATAGCATCACCCCCTTCATCACTAGGTGTGCTAACCGGTTCAAATACTTCCTCTTCAACCACTACCTCATCATCATCCTCCTCTCCCTCAATGAAGAGAGTCCTCTGGGGTTCTTTCGTAGGGCATTGGGAGGCAAAGTGTCCCATCCCATGACATTTATAGCACTTTACTTGAGAGCTAACCCTGGAGGAGTCTCCAACTACACTTTTTCCCTTTTCAAACCTCGAATTGGCAGGGGCAGGTTGTGTAGGTTTGGGAGGAGGATTGAATCGTCCCTCACCAGATCGTTGGTTACTATATTGTGGCTCGGTCCTCTTCACCACCGTAGTTTACAAATACCGTTCAAGATCTTGCACAACGGCATAGCATCTTTCAAGAGTTTCTACAGGGTGAGAAATCAATTCTTTTTGCAAATCCAGTCGCAATTCGATGTGGAATCTAGAGAGTGATTTCAGGGTTTTTCGATACTTTTGCCCTCATCATGAACTCTTCAAATTTGGCAATGTAATCGGTCACGGGCATACCACCTTGACGTAAATTTTGCCACTGGTCGAGGAGGCGTTGGTGGTATGATAAAGGAACATACTTCTCAGTAAGTCGTTCCTTCATGTCCTCCCAATGGGTAATGGAAGGACAATCCGCATTCACCCTGATGCGCTCGACATTGAGCCAGAAAAGTCGAGCTTGATCAACCAACTTCATCTTGGCGAGTCTAACGCAACGGTCGTCATTCAAGGCATACCAATCAAAGAGTTGGTCCATGTCAGAAAGCCAATCGAGGAAGACGGTAGGGTCCAATCTTCCATCGAAAGTCGGAATCTCAACTCGGACGTTCTTAAGGAGTTGAACTTCGGGGTCATAGTCATCTCTACAATGATCCCTATGGTTCCGATTGTCTTGGCGACCATTACGTTCTAAGTGAGGACATTCACGCTCTTGGTGCTGATTTTTTAGCCCACCCATCATTTCCAGTTGGTTGATTCGATCACGTAATCTATCATTACCAACTCCTAGGGATGTTTGGGCTTGCTCAATAGTATTCAGACGCGCGTTAATCGCACCCAATTCTTCTCGCATACCGTTAAGGGCATTGAGAATCGCACTCGAGTCCATGGTGATCACACAGTCTATTAGGGTTCTAATATGGAATGCAATATGGGCTCACAAAAAGAAAATAATGCAATAAAATAAATATGCCAAGCAAAAATGCCCTAACCTAGAAAACCTAGGTCTCTGATACCAAAACTAACGCGGGACGGGAACCCTAAAATGCGGAATATGATTTTTTTATGCAATTTGGCCGAAATTAAATAAAATAATTCAAGTTTAATCGCAAAATTATCTTAAGATACCTTAGGGGTGCAGAATTTTGATAAATAGATCACACGAGATCCAGGTAGGGTCCAGTCCGATGCGCAAGTACTTTTAGAGTCGATGCGAGATCGGCCTAGAGATAGTACTCTAGCTCTTCCAGGATTAGGCGCTCGTCTTCGGTCCGATGTAGATTCACTGATTCCAAATTGGATTGTAAAAGGGACTTAAGGTGTAACGACCGAGATTTTTCGTTATTTAGTCCTTAATTATTTGCTAGATTTGTAATTATGATTAGTTTAATTGATTTGATGGATGTGATTAATTTTACGCATGAATGTAATGCATACTTTATTTTATAATGACTCATGATAATTAATTAATCTAATTAATATACCCTAAAAGCCCTTAAATATGTGTTAATAATAATTGGGGTGTGTTTAGCAATGTTTAATGGACTTTTAAAATATGTTAGTAAATTAACTAAAGACCCATTAAGTAATTAAAGACCCATTAAGTAATTAAAGACCCAATAACTAATTAAAGACCTATTAAGTAATTAAAGGCCCATAGAATCACTTACGACCCATGTAGGAAATTCTAAATAGAGTTAGATCTTAAATAGAAAACCTTAAGTATTCTAAATAGAATTAGATCTTAAATAGGAAACCATAAAGTATTATAAATATAGAGATTAATTTACAGAATTTTTACTTTACTCTTATAACTTAATAACCTCATAGAGAAAGAGAGAAAATTCTAGAGAAGGAGGAGAATTAGAAGAAGAACCCTAGAGTTTTTGGTTTGAAGGCTTAGAAGAACGCAAGAGGAGCTTACGACGCGACTAGTTTTCGGATTAGTGCTTCGGATTGGATCAAGGGAGAGAAGTTACATAAATATTTTACGCGAAGACTAGAGGTATGGAAAAATCATGTTGAGATTAATCGGAAACGTAGATAACACAAAAGAAAATAGAAATTAGAGTTTATTTCATTTAATGAAAATCCTTCATATTAGATTGATAAATTTTTATGCTTAATCACGGGTTTTCGATGGTACACGGGGTTTTGTGATTGGTCACGAAATTCTGTGCAGAATCCAGAATCCGTGCAGAATCCAGAATCCAGAATCTGTTCAGAATCCAGAATCCGTGCAGAATCCAGAATCTGTTTGGAAACCAGAATTTGTCCAGAATCTAGAATCTGTTCAAGATCCAGAATCTGTTTGGAATCCAGAATCTGTCCAGAATCCAGAATCCGTGCAGAATCCAAAATCTGTCCAAAATTCAGAATTTGTTAGGAATTTCAGAATTTGTCTAGGATGCAAGCAATGAATTTTTATTCAAATGTTGTCTATATTTAATCATCATGCTTAAATATTTATTTATGTTCATCATTGTTTTATTGCTTAGAATCCATGCAAGCTAGGATGTTTGATTTACACAACATAAAACAAGTAGGAATCGATAGAGATTACATATTTATGATGTGTTAAGCCTAAACAAGTGAAAGAGCTACTGCATGATCGGTTGATTTCAAGTTTTTCTATGCATGTGCATTCATGGCATTCATAAAAGTGAAAAGATACGTTTACGACATGACACATGAAAATAAAATATTTCTATGATTATGATAGAATTCCTATGGGCTTATGCTAGAGGAATTAACATGAATAAGAATGATAAGTAATAAAAGTTATGCATACATGCATTAATGACAAGACTGAAGGGATGGAGGTGGTCTTTAATTTTAAGCTTACTACTTAACTGAAGAGAAGTTATGTGAAGGTTAACGTAGATACTAATCGAAGGATCAGAGAAGATTACGATAATGATTAAGAAAGAGATAACCATGTCCATTATGTATGTCGATTCATGAGCATTAAATGCACAATTAAAAATAACCACACATAAAATTAGGATAGAGACCCGAGCCATAATGTTTATTTAGATTTAATGCTATATTTCAGTTTCATTCTATTACTTTACTTATTCTTTATGTCACATGCTATATCTTTGTTATTGTTTGATTTTTATGAGATGATTTGAGTTATGGACCTTTTCTATTAGCCTCATCATGTCTGGTCCATACCAATTTACTTGGTAAACTGACCCATTGTTTGGGATTCCAGGGAGTACAGCTATACATGGAGTGGATGAAGTAGACGCTTCAATGATTGACAGAAATCTAGATCTGAGCGAAGATGGATTTGAAGTTTATATGATTTTCTTTATGCATTAGAAAGGATTTTTTGATGTTTAATTCAGATTGTTTTATGAACAAGTTCAGGCTAATGATGGATTATGTTTGATTTCAGTTTTATTTAATTTAAGGAGTAAGCATACAATTGGGTATAATAGGTTGTTATCTCATAATTTAGTATTGTTCTCATGATGAAGGAAAAAAAAAAATTTATGCGTACACTTTTAATAGTTGTTTTTTTCCGTTGCGTTTATATGCGGATCTTTATGGAATAATTTAAAATCATGGATATATGACGTAGTGTGATGTCTCCAAGTGAGCGCATTGATCCAGTGTGTGAATTTGGGGACGTCGCATAGGGTTTGTAAAAGGTTTATGGCTTTTAGATCGATTTATGGTTTTGGAAAGGGTGTTGGCTTTTGTGAATTAGGGTTTCTGAAATCTAGGGTTTCATAATCGAAGAAAGAATTTAGGTTATGATTTAGAGAAGTACGCAGAAATTTAGATAGCAAATATGATAGAGAAAATAACAATGGCTTTTGGGAATCACTCCCTTGGCCTCACACCAAACCTATCTCAGGCGAAGAATATTCAAGCACAAAAGCATTCAAAATATTCAATCAACTAATTAAAAAGTCTTTACAAGCCTCAATATATAGGCCACCAATAATTAAAATTCGAAATAAAGAGTTCTAATAGAAATAAAACACAAAAAGGTAAGTTTTCGCAAAAAAACTCAAAATCCGGAAAGCCCGTCACAACGTTCACGAACGTCCGTAGTGCCCCACGGACGTCTGTGACCTACGGACAGATAGGGGGCAAAATCACGGACGTCCGTCACTGCTCACGGACGTCCGTCACTGTTCATCGTGAACAGTAATTTTATTTTTTTCCTTGACGTTCCCCGTCATTGGGTGGTTGGACCAGTAGCACAAGGGAAGGTTGACAATATTGCAACCTCAAGGACACAGGTTCGAGCCTAGTTTACCCATAAAAAAAAAAAAAATTTAAAAGAAATCGACGATGAAAAGGAGGCGGATGGCTCTGAAAGTGATGAGAGAGGGTCCATCATCACCTTCCACATCAACGAGGGAATCTGCTAACCAACCCAAGCGAAGAGGTCAAACTTCGACCAATGAGGAAGAGACGTGCAAGGGTCACGTGTATGATTTTTTATCATTGTTCTTTGTCGCAGCATTTAAGAATGAAAATTCGATCGAATCATCTCCGATGGTCAAGATTCACGAAAATAGTGAAGAGGATGTCATCAGGGAAGATATCGAGAACGAAGAAAATCCACCCTTCATGGAGGGGAAGGTCATCATCACCTATGGTAAGCAATAAACAAAAGCACGAAAAAAGTTCCATTTTAGCTTTCGAGCCAATGAAGAGCACATGGAACAAAATTCTACAAGTGGAGTAACACTCAATGGAAAAGTCTATTTGGACTGTTGAACTTGAAAAAACAAGAGCTAGAAAAGAGAGTTGGTAATGCATAATCAACTCAACCATCAAGGTTAGACCAAGAAATAGAAGAAAGAGAGCATTACGGCGAAAGCAAAAAACGAAGAAGATAGAGAAGAGAGGTATAAGAATCAAAACAAAAAGAGGAATCGGTGCATTTGATCTCTGATGAGAAGTGTCTAGGGTTTGAAAAGTTTAATGTTAGAAAAGGATGAAGACGAGAGAGAGAGAGAGAGAGAGAGAGAGAGAGAGAGAGAGAGAGAAAAGGGAAAAGAACTAGCCAATTAGGGCTATGAGTTGTAGTGCTGACAACTGTTAATACAATTTTATATACATACATATATATATATATATATATATATATATATATATATATATATATATATATATACCATTTATAAAAATAGAATCCAATGTAAAACACTAACACCCACATATATGCATAAACCCGACTGCAGACACAAGTTGAGCAATAGATATCTATCATGCCCAACTTGAAGGTGGTGTCATACAATCAATTTATTTTTAAGTTGATATTCTAAGTAAATTAATCCAGCTTTAATTTATGACTTTATTTTTTTAATTTAAAAATTAAAAAAAATGTCTTTGTTGGGATTATAGTTATATAACAAGACCAGATCAACTCTTTGCAATAAATAAAGTACAAAAAAAAAAGCCTAACCCTCACCCTCACGTATAATCAACGCCCATTTTCTTAAGTCATCCTGTGTCATAATGTTCCATGAATATGCATAAATTTCCACATATTTGCCAAAAAAAATTAGGGCAGGAATCACGACATTCCCCATGGGCATGCAGAGGTTGGGATGGGATGGAATGGAAAGGCTGGTTCAGAGCAATTTCATGGCAGAATCAAGTTGGAAATGATTTAAGAAAAAATTATAGATGAGATACATACGACCAAACACCACGATCACCATCAGTTTCTCCCATCACGTGATGCAGCAAAACATACCCACTACCTGGTGTGTGGACACTTGCCTGTAGAAGAATAAAAACTCAAATTTAAAATGCAGAGTATCGAGGTTAATGAAGCCGAACCGGGAAGAAAAAAAATAAGAGCAAAAGAAGCACCTAAGGAATGGTAGTAAATGCTTAGAGAAGAATTTATCCTATTTAATGGATCTCTTAGTTTATTTAACAAAAAGAAAAAGAATACAATAAGCGCAAAACTAGTACGATGCTAACGTGGAAATACATCGATCTACTACCTCAGCGAAGGAAGAAAACAATATGCAAAGAACCAAACTTTCTTGTCAAATAATGCTCAATAACAAAGTAACCCTTACAAAAATTATGATTTCATTGTTGTTTATATGATTACATTTTTTTTATCACACTGCCCATGAGGTGCATCCATTCATAATGTGGACAATCTTCCTATGATGCTAGATGTGACGCCTCGATCACTGTAATAACCCAAACTTTTCTAGCAAAATAACTTTTTTTATTGGGAGGACACGATGGTCAGTTCAGGGAAAGACAAGGGTAAAATAGTAATTTTGGTTCATGAACGTAATGGTCATTTCATAGAATGATAGGAGTAAAATAGGTAATTTTAATTAAGGGATGAAAAGGTCATTTCTTAAAGAGATCGAGGAACAATGATAATTAATATAAGTTTATACACCTAACTTAAGTGTAGCAGCTTAGCACCCTAACCCTAGATAAAGTCAAAGGAGAATTTATTACATGTGGTTGTCTTTATTATAAAAAGACGAAGTATTTATTATAGGTGGAAAGCAGAGATGTAGCTATATAATAAGACGAAAAGGACATTAAATATAGGTGGCAGGAAGGAGATGAATCTTGAGTATAAATAATATAATAAAGAGGTGGCATTAAATGTTGGTCTAAGGAGATTGGAACAGCTCAAATTAGATGGAAGGATATGATATAAATTTTTCGGAGGTTGAAGAAAATAAGTTTATATTCTAAGTAGGTAAGAGAAAAAAAAATATAGGGCAACCCTAACCCTAACCGTAAAATATGTAGCACTAACCCTAAATCTGTATTTATTTCATACCAACTGTTGTAAGGATATCATGGTCTATTTCAAGAATGAATAGGGGCAAAGAGATAAATAGGACCAAGCTGATACATTAAGCCTAACTGTATAAGATTAACACCATATATATTTTCTTAAACATTAATAACAGAAGATAAATCCAAAGATAAATATATTATATAACAATAATATATCGGCAGTATAAATTGATAATAAAATATATTATATATCGAAGAGGAAGTGTTGAGGGGGATGTTGCTAGCTGACCGACATACCTTATTGGCTGGTCGGCCAGCATGGCTGACATACCCCAAATAGGGGGGATTGGCCACCTTGGCCGACACATCCCATTGGAGGGGTGATGTCATCGAAGGTTGATTGACTGCCATCACCCAGGATGGCAGGTCGGCTAGGGCAGCCAACCCACCTGCACCTGGGGACTATAAATAAAGGGGAGGGCTGGGAGCTAATACTCCCATCCCATCCCTAGTAAACTAAGTAAAAAAGAAGAAAAGGAGAGAGAGAGAGAGAGAGAGAGAGAGAGAGAGAGAGTGGGAGAGAAGACAAGGAAAAGGAAAGAAAGAAAAGGGAGAAAGAGAAGAAAAAGAAAAACGCTACGAAAAAGAAGAAAGCGAGAAACTTGGCTCGGGGCATCGGCTTCTACCATGCAAGTTGAATTTCATTTAGTCTAATTATTTATTAGATTCTCAAATGATGCATCTATTTTTCGATGAAGCGTTAGACCTATTTCAAATTTAATGATGAAATTTTTATTATGATTTGAGTTAGCATAACAGATAAAATATATGTTTATTTAAAGAGAAGCATGAGTTTTGGAGTTCTTAAATGGGAAAGTTAATATATGATATATTGGAATTTTGACGCATGTATTGATTTCCGATATCAGATATTCAAAGTTAAATTTCTGATACCCGCTATTGGATACCTGAATTTTTGACGACTGATACCTGACATTGGATACCTGATATTCCAGGTTTATGGACTTAAAACCTGATATTAAATGGTCATTTTCTTAAAATGAAATACAATTGGAAACAGGAACTACGTGTGTAGGAGCATCAATTATTCCATTGGCAATAATCTTTAATGTTTCAACACATGTATTGTACAAAATACCATATAACTGAAAAGTAAAGCATTTCCACACTTAAGATAAGGCTAGAAAGCAAATTACCATACTCCCAATAACAGCATCAGTCGCAAGGGTTGCCTTCAAGACCTCTGTCTACGATAGCAAATTAACAACAAACAAAAGAGTAACCACTTGAGGTTCAATCCAGATTATACAAGATCAGACATTAAATCAACTAATTGAAGTTCTGTAAATGAAAAGCTTGAAAAATAGTAACCAAAATTATGAAGAAGTACTCCAACCCACTGCAAAAGAAAGAAAATTTTCAAAGAAATTCATCGCAAGTTCTCAAGGCATCACTCAACACAAAAACATTCAATTTTCATTAATTATTAATCGAGTTTGTAAAATTTTCTTGATGCTTTATATAGGACTCAAAACCATAACTAAGCCTAAACTACCGAAAACAGAAACTCCTAATGAAACTGGACTAAAAACAAGGAAATTTCCGACACAAAATTGGCCTTCCGCACGTGTGGGATTTAGGCCCCCATGCGCGAGTCTGCCAGAAGTATTTTTCTTTTGCTCTATCTGATTTCACGCGCGAGATTGCGCAGAATGCACTTTTCTGTTCATTTTCTCTTCCGTTTCGACTTCTCAGCTCCATTCTCTCCCCATGTGCACGTCCTCCCAGAATGGGGTCTTCTCATGTGGCGCACACTTGCAAATGAGTTCTCACGGTCCTTCCAAAGTGCTTTGAAACGCCTCGATGCTTTAAACTTCTTTTTGCATTTGGTGTACACTTTGTAGCGTTTGACATCCCCATCAATTCTCCCCACGTGGAAAGGACTCATCTCTGATGAGTTATGCGTTTTGCTCCTTGTGATCATTGCGCTCTCAATCTTTGTTTGTCTTTCCACTTGACCAGATACTTTTGACGCTTCCCAGCTTGTTTGCTCATTGTTATCCAAGTATCCCTAAGTTTCGGCATCCCATTCCACTTGATAAGGTGTGCTTCATGCTTCCCAGATTGCTCTCTCATTGCGATCCAAGTGTTCTCAATTTTTAGATACCCTTCCACCTGATAAGATACTCTTGATGCTCCCCGGCTTTGGTGGTAAAATTCGGATTTCCCGAATTCTTCTTACCCAATCCCCCTTCAGATTGCACATATAGTATTTGGGAAGCTCGTTGATAAACTGGGTGGAGGACCTAGAGGTAAAACAAGGAATGGATCATGGGGTACAGTTGTTGGACCTAGGAAACGGGTAAGGTAAGGTCCTCCATCTTGAAAATCAAATTGGTATCCAGGCTTCGATGAAAATCTAAGCTAACAGAATCACCCATTTTCATGATTGTGAAAAGTCATTCGACATTGCAGTTTTGTAAGCCTTTTGCAATCTCTCGCAGGATTTGCTCGGGTCTAAATTGAACCAACACAAATCGTTGTCCTTAATTTCATTAAATATGACATGTGAGTAAGAAAGATTTTCAATCTTCCTGTTTCCCAATTTTATCGTTTTTTAATTTCATGCAACTCAGAATGTGACTCACAATGCAATTCAGGGCGTAACTCAGGAATTTGATAGGTACACGATCTACCGACTCTACAACCTCATGCGTGACTGACCTATTGGCTCTAACGACTCATGTGTAATGAACACAAAATTATCCTCCCCATCGGGACTAGATTTTTCTTCAACACATATTAGACTCTTTTCTACCTCTTCTATCTCCTGATCATTTATGACAGAATCGGCTTCATGAACCTCTTCTTCTACGCCCAATTCTCCCTGCTCTTTACTATACTCCTTTTTAATTAGCAAATTTTGAGCGGGAATTTTCGTGGGGCATTGATAAGCAAAGTGTCTGAACCCTTGCACTTATAACAGTTGATTTGGCCACCACTCTTTGAACTCTCATCAGTCACTTTTTTCCCTTTTAACAACCTGGGAATTCATCGAAGTATTCGAGGGTTTCACTGAACCCCGGAATTAGACCTTTCTTCAGTGTAAGTGTTCCTACTCTCAAACTTGTTGGACCCATATCACCTATCCGTTGTGTCTTCCGAATACGGTAGAAGGTGATGGTATGTGAGGGACATACTGATCAGTAAGTCTTTCTTTCATGTCCTCCCAACATGTGATTGGTCTAATTCGAATAGACTTTCGATGACTCTCCAAATCAGTCCAAAAGATTTTGACCTTGCTAACCAATTTCGTTTTGGTTAACCTAACTCAACACTCATCTGATACATTATACCAATCAAAGTATACCTCTAAGTTAGACAACCAATCAAGGAAGGCTTTAGGATTCATCCTTCCATCAAAATTTGAAACTTCGACTTGGATAGATTTTAGAAACTTCTCATCAAGGTCATACTCAGGTTCACGACGATGAGGGTATCACCTCATATCTCTACATCTATTTCAACCATCGGGAGTCCAATTATAATCTTTAGTGTGACGGATGAACTCGCGCATTGTTGATCGACACAACAAACAAACTTCCTAGTATGGAAATAAATAAACACACTATGTAAACACTCTATATGAAATCCTAACGTACATAAGTATTAAATAATTTCAATTAGACAATTGCGTCAATCCGATTTAGTGCCTCATCTACATTTGTTCCTTTCCCGATCTGAAAAATAGGGTTCTAATAATAGAACTCAGACCTTGACTCAAGTCTAGGGCACCAAGTGGCAATCAAGATGATGACTCTTGACTCCTTTCTAGGGCTTAGAGAATTTAAAGTCCGAATGGGTTTAAATTATTCAAGGGAAAAATAAAGGGATATCAATAACGAGGAGTTAAAGAATAAATTCTAGCAACATAAACTAGAAGAGTAAATTTTAATGGCTTTTTTTATCAAAGAACAAAGGCCAAATATTACCTAATAAATCATTAAGAAGATAAGGAAGAAATAAGGAAAATTGACGGGGATGCCACTTACATAGACATTGGATTCGGACTGCACCGGTTCTATCGGCGTCGGAAGAAGCGTAGAGGAAGCCCGAGTACCGTAGCCTCAGAGGAGGAACGGACACCAACCGCGAGGAGAACAAGGCTGCACGCGAGGAGAACGACGCTGCAGAGAACCCTTGCACGAGCGAGCATTTAAATTCACTCGAGCGATAATAAAACTCGCGCGAGCGAGCCCATAAGACGGGATTTCATGCGAAAACTTCCTTTTTGTATTTTATTAGTAGTAGAACTCTTTTATTTCGAACTTAATTATTGGTGGCCAATATATAGAGACTTGTAAAGACTTTTAATTAGTTGATTGAATATTTTGAATGCTTTTATGCTTGAATATTCTTCGCCTGAGATGGGTTTGGTGTGAGGTCAAGGGAATGATTCCTAAAAGCCCTTGTTATCTTCTCTATCATATTTGCTATCTAAATCTCTGCGTGCTTCTCTAAACCCCAAGCCTAAATTCTCCCTAGAATTCTGAAACCCTAGATTTCAAAAACCCTAAACCCGTTTGAAGCCTAAATCTCTCTAAGCCAACACCCTTCCAAACCACAATCCGATCTAGAAGCCATAAGCCTTTTACAAACCCTAATTCCATTCCATAACCCAATTTGGAATCCGGGAATCTACATCGGACCGAAGACGAGTGCCTAATCCTGGAAAAGTTAGAATCTTATCTCTAGGCCAATCTTGCCTCGACTCTAAAGTACTTGCGCATCGGACTGGACCCTACTTGGATCTCGTGTGATCTACCCATCAAAATTCTGCAAAACCCTAAAGGTATCAAAGATAATTTTGCGATTAAACTTGATTTAATTTCATTAATTTCGGCAAAATCTGCATAAAAATCATATTTCGCATTTCAGGGTCTACCGTCCCGCATCAGTTTTGGTATCAGAGCCCTAGGTTTTCTAGGTTAGGGCATATTTGCTTATCATATTTACTTTATTGCATTGTTTTAGAGTCCATATTGCAGTCCATATTAGAACCCTAATAGACCTTGTGATCACCATGGACTCGAGTACGATTCTCAATGCCCTTAACGGTATGTGAGAAGAATTGAGTGCGATTAGTGCACGTCTAAATACCATTGAGCAAGCCCAAGCATCCCTATGAGTTGGTAATGATAGATTACGTGATCGAATCAACCAACTGGAAGCAATGGGTGGGCTGGAAAATCAACACCAAGATCGTGAATGTCCACACTTTGAACGTAATGGTCGTCAAGACAATCGGAACCGTAGAAATCATCGTAGAGATGACTATGACCCCGAAGTTCAACTCCTTAAGAATGTCCGAGTTGAAATTCCGACTTTCGATGGAAGAATGGACCCTACCGTCTTCCTCGATTGGCTTTCTGACATGGACCAACACTTTGATTGGTATGCCTTGAATGACGACCGTTGCGTTAGACTCGCTAAAAAGTCTTTACAGCCTCTATATATAGGCCACCAAAAATAAAATTCGAAATAAAAGAGTTCTAAACGAAATAAAAGTCTAAAAGGTAAGTTTTCCAACAAAAAAAACTCAAAAATAGAAATTCCGACACGACGCTCACGGACGTCCACAGCGCCCCACAGACGTCCGTGACCTACGGACGGTGAGGGGATAAAATCACGGACGTTCATCACTATTCACAGACGTCCGGTACTATTCATCACGGACGTCCGTCACTGTTCACGAACGTCCGTCACTGTTCATCGTGAACAGTATTTATTTTTTATTTTTATTTTTTGCGTTCCCGGTCATTCTCCTCCACTCAAAATGTTTCATCACCGATGAAACACGCACGTGGTACTGATCAAGTGTATCGGAACTCGTACGGTGGAACTCCTTGCAAGTCATCCGTTGACGTTTTCTCCTCTTTTCTCTTTATTCTTTCATCTGCCTTCCTCTGTGTGATGTCCGTATCAATACTCCCCGGGTTGGAAAACTCATCTCCAATGAGTTAGGTAATCCACGGATGACACACTTCAGGAGCTCAATTCTTGGTTTGCCTTTCCACGCTGTGAGATACTTCTGATTCTTACCTTCATTGACATGGAAGCTTGGAAATTCTATGACCTTCTCATTTGACCCTTTTTCATATTGCACAGGTAAGGTACGAGATAGAAATTGGGTAAATGGGTGCAGTTGAATTGGGTGATCAATAAGGAATGGATCAAAGGGTAGGGTTGCGGGTTCTAAAATAGGCGTAAGATCCGTTTCGACAACTATCGGATAGTTGCACTTGTCTAGAGAAAAATTTAGACCTTCATCCTTACCCTTTGCCGAGATTGGAAAAGATTCCACATGCTCAGAACCATCAGGAATCAACAGAAAATTGTTAGTATCAAAGACATCAAATACATTCAATGTGTTAGTATGATCATGCGTATTTCCAATGTCCAATAAATTCATATTGTTATTCCCATGCAAATCAGAATGATGATATGATCCTTCCAACTCTAATGACTCACTTGAGATGGACACATTATCAACACCGTCCTCGGCAATAGGAATTGTCCTAATGCAATCTATGGCTCTGACTAGAACCTCACCTTCCTCATCACTTGGAGTGCCACATGGTTCGTACATTTCTTCAGGTATCTCGTTGCGCTCTTTCTCAGCATGCTCCTAAATGATCAAGGTTTGACCCTTACTAGGACATTGGGATGCAAAGTGACCAAAACCTTGACACATATAACATTGTTGTGAAGCATGTTTAAAACTCTCGACCATTGGTTCCTTTCCTTTGTCAACTTGAGGAATTATGAATTTTGAAGATTGACTAGAGGCATTATTTCCCTTTTCGATAGGATTAGATTGATGCTCAAGTTTGGAAGACCTAGATCGGCCATTATTGGGGGTGTCGAGATACCGTTCTAATTCTTCAACCCTAGCAAAACATTTCTCGAGATCCGCAACGGGATAAGGAATGAGTTCCCTCTATAACTCTGGTCGAAGATCCATTCGAAATCGGGAGAGGGTAACTTTTATTGGTTCATCTACATCGGCCTAGGTCATTAGGTCTTCAAATCGATCGATATACTCTGTGACTGGGGAATCTCCTTGATGCAATGACTGCCACTGATCAAAAATACGTTCATCATATGATACGGGAACATATTTTTCGTGCAGTTGGACTTTCATTTCAACCCACCTGGAAAAGGGACGAAGACCCTGGATATGCCTACGACGTTCTACTCCCAACCAATAAAGTCTAGCTTGACCCATAAGCTTGACTTTGGAAAATCTGACTTAGCGCTCTTCGGACATGGCATACCACTCGAAGTAGTTTTCCATGCTGGCGACCCACTCAAAAAAGACCTTGGGTTATCTTTTCCAGTCAAAAGTAGGGGCGTCCATTTTTACAGATTTCATGACATTATCGTCCAAATTAGTTTGTACCTCACGTTGGAGAGGAACATTTCTCCTACGGTCACGGTTGTTGACCCTATTATGATTCTCAGCGATGAACTCGTTGATCTCTTCAAAATGGGTTTCTAAAGCCTCATACCTAGCTTGTTGACCAGCGATGTGCTCATCCATCCGGGTTTGACTAGCGGTCACCTTAAATGCAAGATCTCTAATCAAGGCCTCTAAGGTACTGGTATCCATGACGAAATTATGCAAGACAAAATATACTAAAATCAAGTGAACCCTAAAATCTATATGACACGGACCCTAAACTAAAATTGTGCTCTAATACCAAAACTGACGCGGGACAAACGCTAAAATCCTAATATGCGAATTTGGGATAAACTTTAGAATAAATTGAATAGCAGAAATATTCAAAATCAAGCAACACATAAAATTAATTCAATGAAATTAATAAAACAATTAGATTAATCCATTTTAGCGTTGCATGAGTAAAAATTTCCCGATCTAGAAAACGGCTCCGATGAGGGAACTTGAGATTCGTTCTAGTTTAGGGCATCAATCGACAATCGCAATATCGTCTCTTGACTCCTCCGGGATTTTAAATGAAATAAGGCTTAAAATAATTTAATAGAAGGGGAACAATTTGGGATTTTGATTTTATCAACAAAATTAAAGAAGGATAATACTTGACAATAACTAGAGAAAAGACAAAATAAAAGGATAGATTCCAAGGCTTCACACCAAGGATTTTCCGAAGCTTCACACCACGGCTGTACGTCGGCTTCGCACCAAGTCGCACGAGAAACGATTGCTCACTCCTCAAGGTTTGAAGGATTCACTCCATTGGTTGAAAACTCATCACAAGCTCTCTAGGGTTTGTACAAAAGCAACTCTCTTTCATTCAATCATCAAAAACTAACTAAAAAGTCTTTACAAGCCTCTATATATAGGCCACCAAAAATAAAATTCGAAATAAAAGAGTTTTAAACGAAATAAAAGTCTAAAAGGTAAAGTTTTTCGCAAAAAAAACTCAAAAATAGAAATTCCGACACGACGTTCACGGACGTCCGTAGTACCCCACGGATGTCCGTGACCTACGGACAGTGAGAGGGTAAAATCACAGACGTTCGTCACTATTCACGGACATCCGGTACTGTTCATCACGGACGTCGGTCACTGTTCATCGTGAACAGTATTTTTTATTTTTATTTTTTTGGGCGTTCCCCATCAAAAACCCATTTCATACCGAATGACTTTAACTACTTTAACCTCAAAAACTTCTCGATGTCATTCGTGAATTTCTATTTTTTGACAATTTTTAAGCTTCTTAAGATTTAGGCCCCCGAAAGTCTCAAGATATTTTGAAACTTACCCATTTGGCATTTACAAATTTCCTGAATTCATTGTTAGTGCTACAACAACTGTCATACCTAAATGAAGCAGGTTTCCAGATATTGTGATTGCAGAGATATCTAGTTCAAATATATGCCTTATAGCTGGTAGCTATGATGAGAAGCAATTGAAAACAATAGAAATGGGTAGTTTGATAGTATACATTTTTTATTTTGTCTAATCTTTCGTTTATATAACTTCTTATCCGAGGCATAACAAAACTATACAGCATCCATATATCCCACTTCCATGCAGTTCATAACTTTTCTTCAGTCCTCCCTCTCTGAATAGCGAATTGGAGAATAAAAACATTTCAAATCCCCCAAGAGAAAAGCACAGCCACAAAAAAAAAATTGATGCCTTTTACTCAATTTAGTTTAGCAAGAGCTGGGTCTCAAACATGCCATGATGAGGGAAAAACTTAGAGCTAAAGAGAATCAGAAAAAAGGACTTGCATTACAAGAACAAAGAAACCTCTAGTAAGAGGTAAAGGAAAAAAAAAAGACCCCCCATAGCCCAGTCGAAAAGGTAAGATTGTCAAACATGACTTTATACATAAGTTTCAAAAAATTCATTACAATTTCACATATAGGTGAAATTTTGAATGTTCAAACCACTTGCCTAATATGGTAGTGTCGGATGGTTTTCTAGGATGACAGCACAGTTTATGAAATATTAAGATAAAGCAATGACTAAATAACATACGCACACAGATATAAACAAGTAAACGAAACCAACGCTAGAGAAAGTCAGAAATGTTGAAGTTGCATTTAAATAACAAAGATCCCCCTGGTAAGAAGTAAACAAGTAAAAATTAAATAAAATTAATATATAAAAAATCGTGCAATCGTGATAGTACTATTATGAAGAAATAAATTTTACCATAGATATGGATTTCAAATATTCATATGTAACTTTGCATAGGTAAAAAAGTTTTTCATATGACTGCCAAATGTTGTACTATTGCATATTTTCTAGGATGTTGACACAGTTTATGAAATATTAAAATAAAAAAAATCTTAAAATATCAGATTCGAAAAGTGCATAACTCAAAAACTGCCCAAAGTACAAAGTTAATAAGACAACCTCAAACCAGTTATTCAAAACCTTTGATGTAGGGGCCACTAAAAGGTCCACAAAGTCCCTGTCAAAATAATTTAGAAGCATTAAAATAGGGATGAAACTAACCAAAAGAACTTTAAAGGCAAAACCCACTGAATTAGTATCAAGCTAGGACATGTGATTAGAATATATTTTACATGCATGTTTTCCCAAAGAACGTTGAAGGCAAAACATGTTTAATTAAGATCATGCTGGGACATGAGATTAGAATATTTTCTATAAGCATGTTTCCCAGTTCAATTACAAGCTGGGGCAATATGAAGCAAGGGAGATGCATGCTCACTCAAAAGGGTCCCTCTATGGTGAAAAAATTGCAACACTTACACCATATCTTTTTGACCCAGCGAGTAAGCCTCTCGAAGACAGCGACTCCAGAACACAGACTTTTGAAACTTATCCCTCACAAGGTCAGTGACAGAGGGAATATTATGCCTAATTTCAGGTGTTGGTGAATCCAAAAGAGAATCCATGAATCTACAGAATTTTTGAAGCTGCTTCTCATATCTACATATTGAACAGAAGAAAATAAACATCTTTCATAAAAAAATTAAGAAAGACAAGAAAATAAATAGTGAATTTAATGGGCCAGATTTTTTACTTCAGACATAAGCTTTGGTATCTTGAGTATGAATTGGAAACCAACATGTGCCTATGAATCTTACAATCATTTGTTGAAAACACGATACAATATAACAACCATAACTACTACAGCATTCAGAATATGCAACTTTTCAAGTTAAGGCGAACCCCTTAAGAATAAACTGATAGAAGATATGGTTAGCATCGAGATGGTTACTTGCTCAAGTGATCAATTTTTAGTAAATAAAATTTTGGTGGTTTTCAGCAAATATCAAATATGCAACTCATCTACACTTTTATTTTATTATTCAAAACTGATTGATAATATAATCACTCGCCCTTGATTCTAGAAAAAATCTCTCCTCTTTCAAGATTAGAGCCATCTAAGGATGAAGCTTAAGCAAGAAAGATTGTGGCTTCCGGCGCAAGAATAATAAATTTGGAGCCAGCAGTTTAGTGCTTTATGTCCCAAGGAGAGTGATAGAGATACAGTTTTCTCTCACCACTCAAGCACTTTAGAGTTAGGAAGAAATTATTCAACAAAATAAAAGTCAATGACAGCCATGAGAAGGTGTTAGCAGTGGGAAGTAGCATAGGAGACGTACATGGGCATTTTCAAAACGCTTTACAATTTGATTCAAGTGTACGCCCATGGAATGATTACCATCTTCCATTTAGAAACTATCATAGGAATCAATTGACTCATCACTGAATCTAGTAATATTCGGCACTGACTGGAAAGACCTTTTATGGACAAACTAGGAGGGAAGGGTCAAGCATACCTTTTTTTTTTTATCAGTAATGTGTAATATATTGAAATCAGCAAGATGCTGGAAAGTACAGTACATCGACATAACCATCAAAAACGGAAAAAAGGTCAAAAGACCGAAAATCCCTCCACATATACAGTTTTAACCCGGATCCCACATATGCCTTTCCTCACCCTACACCCGTTCGCCTCTAGAAACCCAAAGCCACACCTGATCTCTGATAGCCTTTAAAATCATCCCCACTGGACGTGTCTTGTTCTCAAAGATCCAAAGGTTGCGTTCGCACCATAAATTCCAAAAGATGGAGTACAAGGCCGTCTTCCACTATATATTCTGCTGCTCCTCCAAACTAACTGACTCCCACATTAGAAATTTAGTGTATACCGCTGCCGGCATAACCCAAACCATATCGAAGGACTGGATGGCCACGTTCCAAACATGGTGTGCCATCTCACAATGAAGCAACAGGTGTGCAGCAGACTCCTCACTATTCCTGCAAGTGACGCACCGATTAGGAAGGTCCTTCCCTCACCGGATAAGCTGGTCCACCGTTAGGATTTTTTCCTTGAGCGTCGTCCATGCAAAACCTTTAATTTTTTAGGGTATGTTAGCCTTCCACAACGTAACGCCGAGCCAGTTGATCAACGGTCTTCGATTGAGCATCTTGTAATATGATTTGACTTTGAAACAACCATCTCTTCTTGGCGCCCAAATGCGCCGATTAAGTCCTTGAGGGAGCTTCTGCATCTGATATAGTCTATGCAGCAGATGAGAGAACGAAGTCATCTCTGATTCACTCAGCATACGCCTGGTGGTGACATTCCATGTCCTCCCAACCAGATTTTCCAACACATTCTCCGCCACCATTCCAGTCGGATTCGTAGCAATGGCGAAGATACCAGGTAGTATGTTTTAAGCGGGTAATCGTCCACCCACGAATCTTCCCATAAACTAATTCTGGTGGCACAACCCCATTTGAAGTGTACTCCTCTGGCAAAAAGAGGCCAGGTATGACAGACGCCTTTCCACCATGCAGATGTGCCTCTTCGCGGTTCAGTTTGTACACCCCAATTCCCCTCCGAGTAGCCATACTTCTCAATCAGCACCTCATACCAAATGTTGTCCCTTTCTTCCCTTGCTCCCGCTCTCCAGAACCATTTACCAAGGAGAGCAATGTTGGTCCATTTCAAGCTACGGATACCCAATCCCCCACATCTGACCAGTAGCTAGCACGTATCCCAGTTAATTAGGTGATACCGCTTGTCCGGTCTAGATCCGTCCCACAAGAAATTTTGTTGTATCTGCTCCAACCGATTGATGACCGCTATCGGATACTTGAACGTAGACATGTAGAACGTAGGCAACGCCGAGAGCACTGATTTAATAAGGACCAGCCGCCCACCGCTGCTGAGTAGCTTGCCTTTCCACGATGCAAGCCGTTGTTCAAATCTTTGAACTACAGGATCTCAGTCCCTCTCTATCGGAAGTCTCAAACCGAGTGGCAGCCCGAGGTATTTGATTGGTAACTTCTCAATTCCGCAGTTCACCACTTGAGCTATCTCATTCAGAACCTGGTCCTCGGTCTTAATTCCTGTGATACTAGATTTGGCAAGATTTATCCGTTGTCCCGAAACTGCCTCATAAATCGTTAGAATGTCAAATAACGCCTTGAACTCCATGACATCGGCTTTGCCAAAAATTAAAGTGTCATCAGCGTATTGGAGGTGGGATATGCACCAATCATTGGTCCCCACTCGAATTCCGGTAACCAGATTTAATTCTCTCCCCCGCCTGATCAGCCCCGCCAGAGCTTCGCCAACAATGTTGAATAAGAAAGGGGAAAGGGGGTCTCCCCGCCGAATCCCTCTCGAATTCTTGAAATACCAAGCTGGAGTACCATTAATCAAAACAGAGAACCAAGCCGAGGAATAGCACCCCTTTAACCATTTTCTCCAAATTTCGCCGAAACCCATTCTCCCAAGTATGTAATCGATACAATCCTAACTAACACAATCGTACGCTTTTTCCATATCAACCTTCCAAAGCGCCGTTGGCCGACGGTGACTATGAGCCGAATGTATAGTCTCCTAGGCCACCACCACCAGATCCACTAACTGTCTTCCCCTAATAAAAGCTCCCTGATTATTGGAAATGACCTTCCCCAAAACAGGTTGGATTCTGTTTGCAAGTACTTTGGCAATTATCTTGTATAAACAGTTAATAAGACAAATCGGGCGAAAATCGGCGATGTCGTCGGCTCCTCTTTTGGGGATAAGTGTGATGAACGTGGAGTTGAGGGATCGCTCTATGAAGCCAGAAATGTGGAACTCATGTAGCACTTCCATAATATCCGCTTTTATCGACATCCAAAAATTTTGGAAGAACTCCATCGTAAATTCGTCAGGGCCCGACACCTTGTTTTTTCCACTGAACTTGATCACTCTCCTAACCTCTTCTTCCGTAAATTGCCTTTCCAAACCGGTCCACTCCTCCTCAGAGATGGACCGAAAGTGGGTCCCGTCCAAACCAGGTCGGCGTAGCCTTTCATCCGAATACAGCCTTTTGTAAAACCCAACGATATGCTCCTTGATCTGCTCTTCCCCCGAGTAGGAGACCCCATCAGCCACAATTCTCCCCAAATGCTTCGATTTGTTCCGCGCGTTGGCAATCGCATGGAAGTATTTGGTGTTGGAATCACCCTCCTTGAGCCACATCACTTTAGATATTTGTTTCTAGTGAGCCTCTTCCGCCATACACATCCTGTTGAATTCCTGTTTAACCTTATATCTTTCCTCTCTCCCTCCTCCAACCTTCTTGTTTCTTCCTGATTATCAATTTCTTTAAGCCTCAACAGCAGCTTTTCTTTGTTGACTTGGATCTGACCGAACACCTCCTTGTTCCAAGCCTTAATTCTTTCCTTTTTGTGTTGCAGTTTTGATATGAACCTGAAGGCAGCTGTTCGACCAGTGTCGTTTCATTCCACCAAGTGGGGACCAATGTCCGAAAGTTGTCATCTAAAAGCCACATGTTCTCGAATCTGAAGGGAAACGGCCCACGAGCCCTCGAGTCGCAGGATAGCAGAATTGACATGTGAACGGAGACTACCCTTGCGAAGCCATCTACCCTTGCCCTTGGGAAAGTAACCAGCCAATCCACAGTGCAAAGAAATCTGTCGAGTCAGCTTAACGAGGGATTATCCTGAAGCTTCGACCATGTATATCTCTGACGGGGAACGTCAAGATCGAGAGCATTTAAGTTGAACCGCAATAGAATTTCAACTTTAGGAAAAAAAAAAAAAAAAGAAGTTACTGTTCATAGTGAACAATGACGGACGTCCGTGAATAGCGACGGACGTCCGTGAATAGTGACGGACGTCCGTGATGAACAGTGACAGCCGTCCGTGATTTTGCCCTCACTGTCCGTAGGTCACGGACGTCCGTGGACGTCGTGACGGGATTTCTAATTTTGAGTTTTTTGTTGCGAAAACTTTTCTTTTTAGTGTTTTATTACTATTAGGACTCTTTATTTCAAATTTAATTATTGGTGACCTATATATTGAGGCTTGTAAAGACTTTTAAATTAGTTGATTGAATATTTTGAAAGCTTTTATACTTGAATATTCTTTGCCTGAGATGGGTTTGGTGTGAGGCCAAGGGAGTGATTCCCAAAAGCCATTGTTATTTTCTCTATTATCTATCACTGTCTTCTTTGAATCCTTTACCTTATTGATCTCTGCTTGTTTTTTAAAATCTCAATCTATTGATTTAGATCCAAAACCCTAAACCTTTTATGAACCCTAAATCCATCAGAGCCAAAACCCTTTTCGAAACCATAACCTAAAACCAAACCATAAGCCTATTACAAACCATAAATCCCTTTCACAACCCTATTACCGTGAATCTACATCAGATCGAGACGAACGCCCAAGCCTGGAAAAGTCAGAGTTCTATCTCTAGACCAATCTCGCCTCAAATCTAAAAGTACTTACACATCGAACTGGACCCTATTTGGATCTCGTGTGATCTTTCTTTTTTTTTTAACAGTAATAAAGATTATATTAAATCCAATAAGGCGCTGAAACCGAATACAATCTAGCCACACAAAATCAAAAAACAGCAGACAACATGCAAAAAACACTAAACACCACACAGGTCCCCTCGAGCATACCCCCTTAACCGAGGTCCCAAAGAAAATTGCAACTGTTGTCCCCTTCCCCTCCGCGCACGACCCAGAAACTAACGAGCTCCAAGGCCGCCCTAATAATCATTCCGGCAGGTTTGGTTTTGTCTTCGAAAATTCTGCGATTCCTCTCACACCATAAACATCACAGAACGGCGAACACCGCCGCCCTCCAAGCCCCCCTATCCCCCCCTTCACCTCCGTCACTTTCCAACTCAACAGGAGCAAGTAAGGAGACTAAGGCATAGTCCAGGATATACCGAAAGCTTTTAGTACGGCTCCCCACACCTCATCAGCCACGCGGCAATGAAGGAAGAGATGAGCAGCGGACTCCTCCCCATCGGAACACATAACACATGCAGTGGGGACGTCATTTCCCCTCCGAATCAATTGGTCCCTGGTAAGTATTTTATCCTTGCACACCGTCCAAACAAAGAACCTGATCTTGAGAGGAATAGGTTCCCTCCACAACCATTTACCATCAAAACTGATAAGCGGACGGCGCGAATACCAATGGTATAATGCTTTGACGCTGAACTTCCCATCTCGATTCAGGTCCCAAATCCTCTTATCAGCCCTTAAATTATTCCGTTGCGCCGCATATAGCCTACTCAACAAGTCCAAATAGCTCCCCATCTCGCTGTCCCTGAGGCGTCTTCTGATGACTACATCCCAAATACTCCTCCCACTAACGAAGGAAATGAGCTCGTCAATCCTACCACCCGGGTTCAGGGAAAGGGCGCAGATATCCGGGAATATAACTTTGAGCGGACCCACACCCCCAGCTGTATCACACCCCTTTAGCCAAATCCTCCCAAGTATGGGAAATATCTCTCCACCACGGCGAGGTATTCCTGTGGGTAGACAGCTCAATCCCCCAACTCCCCTAGGAAAGTCCATACTTGTCGCACAAAACCAGCCACCAGAGGCTACCCCTCTCCTCTTCCCTTTCCGCTCTCCAAATCCACTTTCCGAGCATCGCCAAATTGGTTCTCTTGAGACTCCGGATCCCCAACCCCCCGCAATCAATAGGCAGCTAGCACGTGTCCCAATTGACGAGGTGGTATCGCCTGTTCAAGCCTGCGCCCTCCCACAGAAACGACCTTTGAAAACGCTCCAGTCGATCAAGAATTTTAGCGGGGCAGCTAAACATGGACATGAAGAAAATGGGAATCGACGAGAGCACCGCTTAAACCAAGATCAGCCTTCCCCCACTGCTCAGCAACCTGCCTTTCCAAGACGACAATCGCTGCTCAAATTTCTGCACCAACGGGAGCCAGTCACGACTCGTGGCCTTTCTGATCCCGAGAGGCATACCCAGGTATCTAATGGGTAGCCCCTCAATGCCACACCGAACCAAACCAGCCATGGAAGTCAACAAATCATCCTCCACCCTAATACCCGATACAGTAGATTTAAGGAGATTATCCCGTTGGCCCGACACCGCCACATAAACCGAGAGTACATCAGCCATGGCGTGGAATTCTGTCACATCAGCCTTCCCAAATAATATCGTATCGTCCGCATACTGAAGATGCGTAATGAATCTCCCCTGATCTCCAACCCTAATGCCAGTAAGCATACCCAATACCCTTGCGCGCCCGACCAGCCCGGATAAAACCTCCCCCACCATATTAAAAAGGAAAGCGGATAGAGGATCACCCTGCTTGAGACCCCAGGAACTCTTAAAATGCCCAGCCGTTGTCCCATTTATCAACACCGAGAACCACGGAGAGGAATAGCACCCGCGCATCCACTTCCTCCAAGTGGCACCGAACCCCAACCTACCGAGCATATACTCTAAATTCCCCCAGCTGACCCGGTCATAAGCCTTCTCCATGTCCACCTTCCAGACCACAACCGGCGTACGTAGAGCATAGGCCAAGTGAATGGTCTCATTAGCAACTGCCACAAGATCCAAAAGATGTCTATCCCGGACGAAAGCCCCCTGATTGCCAGATATAATAGTGCCCATCACCGCTAAAACCTTCATGTGATCTACCCACCTAATTCTTCAAACCTTAAGGTATTTTAAGATAATTTTGTGATTACACTTGAATTAATTTATTTAATTTCGAAAAAATAGCATAAAAATCATATTCACACATTTTAGGGTCGTTGTCCAGCGTCAGTTTTGGTATCAGAGCCCTAGGTTTTCTAGGTTAGGGCATATTGTGTGACATTTTAATTTGTTGCATTTTATTTCAGTTTTGTTTACTAAGGAGAGCAGTGTACTCAACCCCAAAATCAGGGCACACAGGGTACTCATCCTTTAACTTTTCGAACCCGACGACCTCGGTGCTTATTATGCGCAAAGTCACCACTCGCCGACTAAGTGCATCAGCGGCCCTATTTTCAGCACCGACCTTATGCTTTAACACAAATGTGAACCCTTGAAGGTACTCAACCCACTTTGCGTGTCTTGGGTTCAACTTCTTCTGTGAAGCAAGAAAACGTAAGGCTTCATGGTCAGAGAACAGCACAAATTCCTGCGGTCTAAGGTATTGTTTCGAATACCAAAGAGATCGAACGACCGCATAGAACTTGTCATAGGTGGAGTATTTTTGTTTCGCCTCATTAAGTTTTGCACTAAAATAGGTCACAGGGTGGCCCTCTTGGCTAAGCACTCCTCCTATGCCTACACTTGAAGCGTCGCATGCGACTTCAAAGACTTTAGAAAAGTCCGGCAATCGCATGACAGGTGCACTACTCATTCGTTATTTGATCTCAACAAAGGCTTTTGTCGTCGTTTCGCCCCATTTAAAGTCCCCCTTTTTCACGCAATCAGTAATTGGGACCATGATGGTGCGAAAGCTTCTAATGAAGCGACGATAAAAAGTAGTCAAACCATAGAAGCTACGGGCATCGTGTATGTTCTTAGGCTCGGGCCACTCCACAATGGCTCTCACCTTTTCGGGGTCCGCGACCATTCCATTGGCTGAGATAATAAATCCCAAGAAAACAACAAAACGTTGCATGAAGGTGCATTTCTTGAGATTTGCAAACAACTTCTCACCCTTGAGGGTTTCACAAACCAGCCTAAGGCGGGTCAAGTGTTGTTCCTTGTCATGATTCTAGATCAGGATGTCATCGAAATAAACAACAAGGAACTTGTCGAGAAACGGTTTCAACACTTGGTTCATGAGTCGCATGAAAGTACTCGGGGCGTTAAAAAGCCCAAATGGCATGACCATCCACTAATAGAGACCATCCTTAGTCTTAAAGGCGTTTTCCACTCATCACTGGGGCGAATACGGACTTGATGGTAGCCACTCTTAAGGTCTATCTTTGAAAAGATAGTACCACCAACCATCATATCAAGCATGTCATCGAGCCTTGGTATGGGAAACCGATACTTAACGGTAATCTTGTTGATTGCACGGCTATCCACACACATGCGCCATGTACCATCTTTCTTAGGAGTGAGTAGGGCAGGTACGATACACGGGCTCATGCTCTCTTAGATGAACCCCTTCTGAAGGAGCTCACTGACTTGCCGAGTTTACTCGGTGTGCTCAACCGGATTCAACCTGTAGTGGGGTAGGTTCGGTAAGGTAGATCCGGGAACCAAGTCTATTGCGTGTTAGATATCACACAGAGGAGGGAATTTGTTTGGTAAGTCTTCAGGGAAGACATCCATAAACTCTTTTAAAATCGGCTCAACCTCCTTGGGACACTCGCTCGCAGACTCAGGAGCACTCTCTAAGGTGACAACTACATACACCACACTCTCATCTATCGA
This sequence comes from Chloranthus sessilifolius, assembly GCA_021018995.1. Lineage (NCBI taxonomy): Eukaryota > Viridiplantae > Streptophyta > Magnoliopsida > Chloranthales > Chloranthaceae > Chloranthus > Chloranthus sessilifolius. Next base: position 198,878,943 of record CM037584.1, read on the forward strand.
TGCTTTCTCGAACTCAAAAGGGCTCACAATATTAATGGATTTAGAAGACTCGCCCTTCTTTTCGACTGTGTTGGTCGTTGGTGTTTTGAGAGGCAAAGGGTGTAAAGTAATCTTTTTGCCCTTATGCATGAACGTGCATATGTTTGATCGACCAGAAAGGGTCACGTCCATGTCATAGAGCCACGGCCTTCCCAAAATGATATAGCCCACATCCATCGGCACCACATCACCCCAGAAGGTGTCCGAATAAGAACCCAATTGAATTGATACACGACACCTTTTCAACACGGGAATGGATGAAGAATTGACTCATGCGACTTTATAAGGTCTCGGGTGGGCTTCAGGTGTAAGCCCTAAACGGCGTACCGCATGAGTGGATATTACGTTGGTACAACTACCGCTATCCATGATGACCCTACAATTCTTTTCACCAAATCTGGCATAGGTATAGAAGATGTTCTCCCTACGCCAGTCATCCTTTTCATCCCGTTGAGGTTGTGCAAGGACACACCTCACAACTAAAGCATGACCAATAGCATCACCCTCCTCATCACTGGGTGTGCTAACCAGTTCAAATACTTCCTCTTCAACCACTACCTCGTCATCATCCTCCTCTCCCTCAATAAAGAGTCCTTTGGGGTTCTTTCGTAGGGCATTGGGCGGCAAAGTGTCCCATCCCATGACATTTATAACATTTTACTTAAGAATTAACCCTTGAGGATTCTCCGAGTATACCTTTTCCCTTTTCAAACCTAGAGTTGGTAGGGGCAGGTTGTATAGGATTGGGAGGAGGATTGAATCGTCCCTCACCGGATCGTTGGTTACTATATTGTGGCTCGGTCCTCTTCACCACCGTAGTTTTCAAATACCGTTCAAGATCTTGCACAACGGCATAGCATCTTTCAAGAGTTTCTACGGGGTGAGAAATCAATTCTTTTTGCAAATCTAGTCGCAATTCGGTGCGGAATCTAGAGAGTGATTTAAGGGTCTTCCGATGCTTTTGCCCTCATCATGAACTCTTCAAATTTGGCAATGAAATCGGTCACAGGCATACCACCTTGGCGTAAATTTTATCACTGATCAAGGAGGCGTTGGTGGTATGATAAAGGAACATACTTCTCGGTAAGTCGTTCCTTTATGTCGTCCCAACGGGTAATGGGAGGACAGCCCGCGTTCACCCTAATGCGCTCAACATTGAGCCAGAAATGTCGAGCTTGACCAACCAATTTCATTTTCGCAAGTCTAACACAACGGTCGTCATTCATGGCATACCAATCAAAGTGTTGGTCTATGTCAGAAAGCCAATCGAGGAAGATGGTAGGGTCCATTCTTCCATTAAAAGTTGGAATCTCAACTCGGACGTTCTTAAGGAGTTGAACTTCGGGGTCATAATCATCTCTATGATGATCCCTACGGTTCCGGTTGTCTTGGCGACCATTACGTTCAAAGTGTGGACACTCACGCTCTTGGTGTTGATTTTTCAGCCCACCCATCGCTTCTAGTTGGTTGATTCGATCACGTAATCTATCATTACCAACTCCTAGTGATGTTTGGGCTTGCTCAATGGTATTCAGACGTGCACTAATCGCACCCAACTCTTCTCGCATACCGTTAAGGGCATTGAGAATCGCACTCGAGTCCATGGTGATCACAAAGTCTATTAGGGTTCTAATATGGAATGCATTATGGACTCACAAAAACAATGCAATAAAATAAATATGACAAGCAAAGATGCCCTAACCTAGAAAATCTAGGACTCTGATAGCAAAACTGACGCGGGACAACGAACCTAAAATGCGGAATATGATATTATGCAGATTTTGCCGAAATTAATGAAATTAAATCAAGTTTAATCGCAAAATTATCTTTGATACATTTAGGGTTTGCAGAATTCTGATGGGTAGATCACACGAGATCCAGATAGGGTCCAGTCCGATCCGCAAATACTTTAGAGTCGAGGCGAGATCGGCCTAGAGATAGTACTCTAGCGTTTCTAGGATTAGGTGCTCGTCTTCGGTCCGATGTAGGTTCACGGATTCCAAATTGGGTAGTAAAAGGGAATTAGGGTTTGTAAACGATTTATGACTTTGAGATCGGTTTATGGTTTAGAAAGGGTATGGGCTTGTGTGATTTAGGCTTCAAAACGAGTTTAGGGTTTTGGGGATCACAAGGAGGGATTTAAGCTATGGCTAGAGAAGCACGCAGAGATTTAGAAATATCAAATATAAGCAAACCACGCAAATCAATAACAATAAGGAAAATATAAGGGAATCACTTCCTTGGTCTCACACCAAACCCATCTCAGGCAAAGGTTACTCAAGCATAAAAGCATTCAATAATCAATCAACTCCCCTAATTACACTGTTTAAAGACCTTATATAGGAGGTCTTACAATAAAAGAAAACCCTAAAATGAATATTAAATAAAAGACAAATAAACCCTTGAAACAAAAGTTCGAAATTAAACTCCTAAAATAACTAAAATTCTCAGCGCGATTTCGATCAATCGAATTTGGAATTTGATTGATCGATTTGAAATTTCGATCAATCGAATTGAAAATCGATCGATCGAAATTTCATATTTCTATGTAAATCGCCATCGACATTCGATTGATCGAATTTGAATTTCGATTGATCGAAATTTTCAATCGATCGAAATGTCAATTCGATCGATCGAAATTTCGCCAATCTTTCTCCAGAATTTCCATCTTTCCATCGTTCCTGAGCTTTGACTTTCATAACGTTGCTTCTTTCTACGCCGGTAGAAATGATGCGGTTCGAATCCAATGTCCATTTATGTGGCGTCCCCGTCATTTTCCCTCTCAGACACCCCATTTTGTTGCGGAGAGTAGGGACAAGAGGATAAGACGCCTTACAATGTTTTAAAATTTGACAAACCTCACATTGAAATTTCAAACTATCAAAAGGGTTAAACTTTCAATGGAGTAAAATGCATAATGTTGAAGTGGTAGATATTCAAAATGTAGGTTCTATAACGGATCAGCATGACAGTTAGTAGCTATCAGCCTATGAATCTGATGATCCCCAAACAGAGATAGCCCTCTCCTCACAAACACGATCAAAAGTCCTCCCTGTCATCAGGTCCTGAAAGACAAAATGAGGGAATCGGTGAGTCACACCCTCCTTTCTCTCACAAAGTATGAGGGGTGTTTGGGATTTCCGGAATAGCGTGGATCTTTCCAGAGAAAATTGCTTTTATTTTGAAGAGTATTAGAGATCTTATGTATCTGTGGGTATCTCTTGATATGGATGGGAGCTTGGGCATAGATGGAGTTACCATGTAGCTGCTCCGGGTTTCCGTGGGGACGGGGTCTTTAGCCTCTGGTGGCCTTGCCTTTTCTGTTTCCTTTGTCTTTGTTCTTTTTGTTTTTTTGTTTGCCCTTTGTAGCCTTTCCCAGCTCTTCCCAGGTGCTTGTGCAATGGATTTGAGTCTTTTACCGCTAAAAAAAAAAAGATAACTGATATGCTGGAGCAAGGGGCTGATCTTCAAGAAGATAAGAACCTATGGCAGATTGCTGCCTATGTGACGCTGTGGGAAATTTGGTTAGAAAGAAATAGCAGAGTGTTCGCGATAATTGGGAGACCGTATCAGTTGATTCTCCAAACCGCAAGGGATTTCTTTCTCAGCTGGACTAGCAGTGGCCAGCAGCAGACTGATGAAGGGGAGCTGTTATCGTTTAGAATATGGGATAACAACATACCTACCATGTAGCCTTTTTCCCCAGCTGACTCCGGATGAGGTGATCTTTTCTGTCCTGGGCAGTCTCAGCACCTGGGGAGTTTTGAGTGCATGAGATTTTCGGGTTTCCTTGGGTAGTTGCTCACCATCCGACCAGGTATGTACTATCTCTTTTAATTTTTAATAGATATATATTTGTTATCGATCAAAAAAAAAATGTCACACTCTGATATGGGTTAGGCTTGTAGCCTAATGGAAAGTTGACAATATTGCAACCTCGAGGTCACTTCAATCCCAAATTACCTATCCAAAAAAAATATTATTTCATGGACTTAGTTATTTTACTGGTAGATAGAAGACTCATAGGAGCATTAGGAACATGAAGTGTTGAATCAAAAGACAAGCTACCAACATGAATTGCTCCTTTACCGTACAACAGGGACTAAAGATCCATTAGCAACACCTATATGACATGGAGAAGATATAAAGGGCATTCAACAGAATAATGAGGGCATACCAAATATACGATCAATCACCCTCAAACCTATGATCCAAGAAAATTGGGAGGATGAAGAGGCGAGGGAAGTTCCAATGATACCTGAATCAGCCATATGAGACTGAGCCGTAGTGGAAGAAGAGGTGTGCTAATCAATTCGTCATATTCTTTCTTTGTAAGTGTAACGATTTCAGTAGGAGGCACAACAGGCATAGCAACCTTAGACCCATCATCTATCATTGTGGAGTATGCACAATTGCCCTGACTTCAGGCGGCCAACCAGATTCCAACAAGTTTCCTTTAGGTGTCCCTTTCGAACATAATGAGAACATGTTAGCTTTTCCTTTTCTTCATGGGAGAGGATGCCACTGTCACGTCTAGGGCTCTCAATGGGCCGGATTAGGGCCGGGCTGCGGCTCAACCCAGCCCTAACGTACCCGGGCTGGGTTCCCAAGTTTTTCAGCCAGGCCCCTACTGGGCCGGGTCGGGCTTGGGCATTTTTCCGGGCTTTTCGGCTTCTTTTTTTTCTAATAAAATTTGGTTGGGCTTGAACTTTTCTTTTCTAATAAAAGTTTGAAGAAGGTAAAAAATTTAATTAAATAATTATATTAACATTATAGAGGCTCAGGTACATGCTTTTATTCAAATATTTTATTTTAGTTTGTTGCACAATGGTTATAACGGACAACGGTTGCACAAGGGTCATAACGGACAACGGTTAATATCTCAGGGCATTTAAGTAATTTATATTTAATTAAAAGGATAAGTATAATATATTTTATATATATATATATATATATATAAAATATTTATATTTAATTAAAAGGATAAGTATATAATATATATATATATATATATATATATATATAAAATATCCGGGCTGGGTGCGGGCCGGGTGTTGGAACACTCAACCCAAGCCTGGCCCGGATTTATCCGGGTGCAACATGTTTATGATCCGGATAACGGGTCAGGTTTGCTTGATAGAAAGTACCACTTTTTTCTGGGCCGGGTGCGAGCCAAAATCCGGGCCGGCCGCCCGACCCATTGAGAGCCCTAGTCATGTCCTCCTCGTCCACCTGATCGACCACCTCCATAATGAAAATCAGTAAAGGAGGGTTGTGCAGAACATTCTAAAGGCTAAAGAGACATATTCATAAGCTTTTTCCACCTCTCCTCACACTGTAGGGGAGAAAAAAAAACGCCCCAATGGCAATAGCTCCTCTCTACCAAGGATAGTAGTTCGAATATGCTCATATTCGAGATTCACTCCCCTTAACTAACCAAACACCACCTTTCTTTCAAGTGCACCCCTTTTCTAACCAATAAACCCAGCAGATCTTGGCTTGCCAGCACATATCACATAAGTCTACCTCATGATATTGGCTTAATTCCTCAAATGCCTCATATTAGCCCATAATTGTCACCAAGTGACTTTTTACCTTATCGAGTGGTATTTATTTTGTCAATTAGCTCAAACATCTGTGCATAGCTTTGTCTCTAAGAATAGATCTTGCACACGGAAATTCACAACTCTGTAGTCGAGCTTGCATGCAAAAACATGTGACTTATTGTTGGTTGCATAGAATGCAGCGACCATGTTATAATTATCATATGATTTCATCTCCAATTTGCATGCTTCAGCAGTGGACACGAATTCGCAAATGGTATCATCCACTTATCCCAACTTTTGCTTCAAACCCAAGAACAACTCAGTTGATGACGTGGGACAATGAACCAAAAAGACGTGAATGATAATGAAATGAATATTTGCCGAAATTAAACTAAATTAATTAAGCAACAAATCTTAAAATAATCGTGGTACCTTAAGGTTCCATGGTTTTTCGCTTGGATGATCGTGTTGGTTCAGGTAGGGTCCAGTCCGTTGTGCTAAATCCGTTAGCCTCGCGGAAGGAGGATTCTAGAGATAGAACTTGACGGGGACGCCGACATCGTAGACATCGGATATAGACCTTTTCACGTGTACCGATGTCAGAAGAAGCGGAATGGAAGTCAGAACTAGGCGAAAGTTGAAATTTTGGAGATTTTGAGGAACACTACAAATTCGATCGATCGAATTGCATATTCAATCTATTGAAATCCTCGATCGATCGAACTATGTCGACAGAAAACACTTGTTCTAGAGTGACATATATATATATATATATATATATATATATATATATATATATAATTCGATCGATCAAATTTGAAACTCTATCGATCAAATGTCCATTTCGACTGATCGACCTCAGTTCGTTCGATCGAGTTCCAGCGGCAATATATAGGTATATATATAAATCGATTCAAATTCGATCGATCAAGCTTCACTTTCGATCGATCGAAGTTGCGCAGGTTATAATGCTTCTTTCTTTTCAGATTTCGAAATTGACTTTTAGGGGCATACTTGTCTCTTTTATTTAGTATTTGTTTTAGGGTTTTCTTTTATTGTAAGACCACCTATATAAGGTCCTTAAGAAAAATATTGTAATTAATTATTGATTATGAATAAACAGAGCTTTTGCTTGTGTCCTTGAGATGAGCCTCTGCGAAGAGTGAATCTTCTTCCCGATAAGGGTTTGGTGTGAAGCCAAGGGTGTGAAGCCCACAACATCTATCCTCTACCTATCTCTTTATTTTATTTTCTTTCTTTGCTTCCACATATTTTCATAAACCCGTAACCATAAACCCTAGCTTTTATCTAACCATTGATTCGACCCAATCTCGTAACCCATAAAAGAACCAAAGAGTCTGTCATTGCATTGTGAGCGCCCTGATCTGGAAAGACCTAGAGTTCTATCTCTAGGACTGATCCGCATCGCTATTCTAATGTATCTAGCGCAAAGGCTGAACCCTACTAGAACCAAACATGATCTCTCGCATGGAGGACAACGAACGCCTAAGGTATTCGTTATATTTTCGGAGTTATTGTTTAATTTAATTCAATTTAATTTCAGCAAGCAATTAATCATCGCATTCACGTAGTTTAGGGTTTTGTACTGCGTCAGTTTTGGTATCAGAGCCTAGGTTCTAGGTTAGGGCATACTGTGTGACATTGAATTCATTGCACTTTAATTTTAATTGCATATTTGACGGGGAATTTAGATCGGCATGTTTGCATCGTGACCGAGCCAATCGAAGCAAGCCAGCAAGGAAGAAATGGACCCATAAATGGGCTTTCAAAAGGCCCATTAAAGACCTGTGTACACATTAATTTAGGCAATATTTTATTTAGGTTTAGCTTCCTTTCTTATTAGGATTCTTTTAATAAGTGACTTGTTTTAGGACTAGTTTCCTTATTTGAATTATTTAGGGGTCGGGCACATATATGTGATATGTGACTGTTAATCCTGTCACTTTCTGCGCAACCATCGGAAAAGTGGTCATAAGTCTATCAATATGCGTCGTAATTGTGTGATTCTTGTCTTATTGGAAAGCTACTTCGATAAGCTTTCAAACAAGACCAATTTCACGTCAATCGGACATCGTTTGACCCTTCAAAAGTGATCGCGTAATAAAAAAATGGGATTAATGGTGAAATCAATTATGACTGTTAGATGAGAAAGTTTTAATGGTTGATTAGGAGTTTTATTTCAAGTAGTATTCCTAGGGTTTCTTTTCTTTATAAATATACATTGTAATCTCTTATGAGAATTAGTACTGATGATGAATGAAAATTATGACTTTTGCTTTGTGCGAATTCTAGAGAACTTGAGATGAGTTTTCGATCGAAGGAGTGATTCTTTCAAACCTGACAAGTGAGCAATCGTTTCTCGTACGACTTGGTGCGAAGCCGACGTACAGCCTTGGTGCGAAGCCTTGGAAACCCGTTGGTGCGAAGCCGACAAGCCTCTCTAGAAAGAATCCGGAGATCTCCTATCTTCTTCTTCTTTTTCTTTATTTTAATCAAAGGTTTAAGACCCTAAACCACTTCCACGCGGGATTCTGCTATTTTAGGGTTAGCTTGAGATTCCGTCCCGCGTCAATATTATTTCTGTTTTGGTCGAAGTGTGCATATCACGTGTTTGTCAAAAGTCCTCCTTCATTGTTAGTTCATTTTGCATGCCATTCTAGAACCCGTCATTAGTGAACCGTATCACCATGAACATAAATGAGATGGCCAAGACTCTTAACGGCATGAGGGCTTGATCTAAAATCGATCAATGATCGAATGGCTGCCATGGAGACAGCCCAAAGGAACATTGAAACGTCCAATGAGAGGTTGTTAGACCGAGTCAATCAATTAGACAAGGGTGATGAACACCTCAAACCACCCCGTGAGCATAATGGTCCACGTTTCGAACGAAATGGCTACCAGCATAATCGGAACCGGAATCATAGGATGGATCATCATGGAGATGACTACGACCCAGAAGGGAAACTCCTTTAAAATGTCCGAGTTGAGTTCCCAACTTTCGATGGAAGATTGGACCCTCAAGTCTTCCTCGATTGGTTATCCGATATGGACCAACACTTTGAGTGGTTTGGCATGAGCGATGAGAGGTGTGTTAGACTTGCTAAAATGAAACTCAGAGGCCAAGCCCGACTCTTTTGGGTCAACGTTGAGCGCATCAGAACGAATGCGGGTTGTACTCTCATTACCCGTTGGGAGGACATGAAGGAACGACTTACAAAGAAGTACGTTCCTTCCTCATACTACCATCGTCTCATTGATCAATGGTCAAATCTACGCCAAGCTAGTATGCCCGTATCGGACTACATTGGAAAATTTGAAGAATTCATAATGAGAGCCAAAGTGGCCAAGGACCCTCAAGTCACTCTATCCAGATTTCACACCGGATTGAGACTTGACATGCAGAAAGAGTTAGTCTCCCACTCTGTTGAGACCTCGCCGAATGTTACACCATTGTTCAAGACTTGAACAATATTTGAAAATGACGGTGATTAGGCGATCTGATTTTCACACCGACCAACCTCGTACCGGCAAAATGAGACTTAGCATTGGAAACCCGCCTCCCAAACCCACACAATCCACATTTGTCAATGTGCAGTGTGACAAAGGAAAGGGTGTAGCCGGAGAATCCTCGAAGAGTGGGTCTCATGTCAAGTGTTATAAATGTTAAGGATTGGGACACTTTGCCGCCCAATGCCCCACAAGAGACCCACAAAGAAATCTCTTCATCAACGGAGAAGGAGAATAAACTGAAGGAGTTTATGAGGAACAGGTCTTTGAGCCGAATGTCACACCTAGTGATGAGGAAGGCGATGACATGGGTCATGCTCTCGTTGTGAGGTGTGCCTTTGCACAACCTCAGCGAGATGAAAAGGAGGATTGGCGAAAGGAAAACATCTTCCACACCTTTGCCACATGTGGGACAAAGAGTTGTAAGGTAATCGTGGATAGCGAAAGCTACACCAATGTGGTGTCAGAACATACCGTCACCCGCTTAGGGCTTACCCCCGAAGCCCACCCGAGACCTTACAAAGTCGCATGGGTTGACTCCTCATCCATTCCCGTGTCACAGAGGTGTCGTGTAACCTATACAATTGGGTTCATACTCGGACACCTTGTGGTGTGATATGGTGCCGACAGATGTGGGCCACATCATCTTAGGGAGGCAATGGCTTTATGACTTGAACGTGACCATTTTTGGCCGATCTAATATTTGCACATTCAATTATAAGGGTAAGAAAATCACTCTTAACCCTTTGGCTCCCAAAGCGCCATCGGTCAACAGAGTTGAAAAGAAGGGAGGCCAATCCAAGGCCATCAACATTGTGACCCCTTCAGAGTTCGAGAGGGCATCGAAAGATGAGAGCGTAGTGTATGTCGTCGTCACCGTTGAAAGTACTCTTGAGTCAGCACGTGAGTACCCCAAGGAGGTCGAGCCAATCCTGAATGAATTTGCGGATGTCTTCCCCGAAGACTTACCTAATGAACTCCCTCCCATGCGTGACATTCAACATGCAATCGACTTGGTTCCCGGATCTACATTACCGAACCTACCCCACTACAGGTTGAATCCGGTTGAGCATGCCGAGTTGACTCGGCAAGGCAGTGAGCTCCTTCAGAAGGGGTTCATTCAAAAGAGTCTAAGCCCGTGTGCAATACCCGCATTACTCACTCCTAAGAAAGATGGTACATGGTGCATGTGTGGTGACAGTCGTGCAATTAATAAGATCACGGTTAAATATCGGTTTCCCATACCGAGGCTTGATGACATGCTCGACATGATGGTTGGCGCCACTATCTTCTCCAAGATAGACCTTAAAAGTGGCTACCATCAAGTTCGTATTCGCCCTGGCAATGAATGGAAAACCGCCTTCAAGACCAAAGACAATCTTTATGAGTGGATAGTCATGCCTTTTGGGCTATCCAATGCCCCAAGCACATTTATGAGGCTCATGACCCAAGTGTTGAGGTCATTCCTTGGCAAATTCCTTGTCATATACTTTGATGACATCTTGATTTATAGCTCAGACAAGGAACAACACATCATCCACCTACGGTTGGTTTGCGAAACCATGAGGGGAGAAAAGTTATACGCGAATCTCAAGAAGTGCACCATCCTGCAGCAATCTGTTGTATTCTTGGGATTCATTGTCTCGGTAGACGGGATGGTTGCGGACCCTGCGAAGGTTAAGGCCATTATGGAGTGGCCCGAACCTCGAAATATTCATGAAGTCCGTAGCTTCCATGGTTTGGCCTCGTTTTATCGTCGTTTCATCCGTAACTTTAGCACCATCATAGCTCCCATTACCGATTGCATGAGAAAATGGGAGTTCCTGTGGAGCAAAGCAGCGATGAGGGCCTTTGCCGAGATAAAAGAAAAAATGGTTACCACACCCGTCATGCGTCTACCGGACTTTTCTAAAGTCTTTGAAGTAGCATGTGAAGCATTGGGTGTCGGCATAAGCGGAGTGCTGAGCCAAAAAGGCCACCCTATGGCCTATTTTAGTGAGAAGCTCAATGAGGCAAAGCAGAAATACTCCACCTATGACAAGGAGTTTTATGCGGTCATCAAATCTCTGTGGTATTGGAAACATTACCTAAGACCGCAAGAATTTGTGCTATTCTCTGACCACGAAGCTTTACGTTTCCTTGCTTCCCAGAAAAAGTTGAACTTGAGGCACGCGAAGTGGGTCAAGTACCTTCGAGGATTCACATTCGTGTTGAAGCATAAGGCTTGTGCCGAGAACAAGGCGGCTGATGCACTTAGTCGCCGCGTGGCGACTTTGCAGTCCAAGAGCACCGAAGCCATCGGATTTGAGCAGTTGACACAAGATTATCCTAATTGCCCAGATTTCGGGGCAGAATACACTGCTTTCCTTGAAAATCCGAACAACATTAACTCCGAGTATACCCTGCTAGATGTGTATTTGTTCAAAAGAAATCGTTTGTGTATCCCTCGTACTTCATTGTGTGACTTCCGCATCTGGGAGTTACATGCCGGAGGGATTGTCGGGCATTTTGAGCGCAATAAAATCAATGCGCTCATTGAGGATAGGTTTTATTGGCCTAGCCTTGTGAGAGATGTCTCTAAGATCATAAAACAATGTCGTACATGCCAAGTTGCGAAGCATATTAAGCAGAATATCGGCTTGTACACCCCTTTACCCGTGCCGCACACCCCGTAGCAAGACATCTCCATGGATTTCATACTCGAACTTCCAAAGACTCAACAGAAGCACGATTCCATTTTTATGGTAGTGGACCGCTTTTCAAAGATGGCCCACTTCCTACCTTGCTCGAAAACCTCCAATGCGACTCACATAGCCAAATTATTTTTCGGGGATGTTGTGCGTCTACATGGGTTGCCCAAGACGATTGTGTCGGATCGAGATGTAAAGTTTACCAGTTATTTCTGGAAAACTTTATGACACATGATGGGTACCATGCGCCAATTTTCTTCAGCCTATCATCCTCAAACAGATGGCCAAACGAAGTCCACCAATAGAAGCTTAGGTAATCTTCTCCGTTGTCTTGTTGGTGATCACCCTAGGACTTGGGATTCTACTTTGCCTTTAGCCGAGTTTGCATACAACAATTCAGTCAATAGGTCCCTAGGTATGAGTCCTTTTGAGGTCGTCCTTGGTCATAGACCTAGAACACCCATCGACTTAATCCCCATGTCGGCATCCCATCGAGTTTCCGAGTCAGCCGATGTATTTGCACAGCATATACATGAATTGCATGCCGAAATTAGAAAAAGAATTAATGCAAGCAATGAACGATACAAAATATGTGCGGATGCGCATAGGCGCTTCAAGGAATTACAGGTAGGAGATTACATAATGGTTCGGGTTAGACTTGAGCGGTCCCCATTAGGAGCCGCAAAGAAACTTCAAGCCCGCGGCGCTGGACCTTTTAGAATTGTGGCAAGGAGTGGGCCTAATGCATATGTTCTCGAGCTTCCACCGGATATAGGTTCAATGTGGAGGACCTAGTTCCTTCTTTGGCACCAGCCCCACCCCCTCACAACCCCTTCCAAGCAACCCCAAGCCCAAATGCCAGCCCCACCCTGCAACCCCTACCATTCCCTTCCCCACACAAGCAGCGCAGAGATGAGATCGAAGGGATATTAGATGATTTGGCGATATCCACCCATGGGGATGGATTTCAAAAGTACTTGGTCAAGTGGTTGGGAGAACTCATGGTTAGCTGAAGACGAGGTGCGACGCCTGGACCCCAACATGCTCGATCGCTATCACAACGCCGCTTCATCGGTGATGAAGCCTTTTCGACCCGGGAGAATTGACGGGGACGCCAACATCGTAGACATTGAATATGGACTTTTTCGCGTGTACCTACGTCGGAAGAAGCGGAATGGAAGTTAGAACTAGATAAAATTTTGGAGAATTGGAGGAACACTACAAATTCGATCGATCGATCGAAGACCTATTTCGATCAATCGAACTATGTCGACAGAAAACACTTGTTCTGGAGTAACATATATATATATATATATATATATATATATATATATATATATATATATAATTCGATCGATCGAATTTCAAACTCGATCGATCGAATGTCCATTTCGACCGATCAACCTCAGTTCGATCGATCGAGTTCCAGCGATGATATATAGGTATATATATAAATTGATCGATCGAATTTGAAATTCGATCGATCGAGTTTCAAATTCGATTGATCGAGCTTCACTTTCGATCGATCAAAGTCGCGCAGGTTATAATGTTTCTTTCTTTTCAGATTTCGAAATTGACTTTTAGAGGCATACTTGTCTCTTTTATTTAGTATATGTTTTAGGGTTTTCTTTTATTGTAAGACCTCCTATATAAAGTCCTTAAAAAAAACATTGTAATTAATTATTGATTATGAATGAAAAGAGTTTTTGCTTGTGTGCTTAAGATGAGCCTCTACGAAGAGTGAATCTTCTTCCCGAGAAGGATTTGGTGTGAAGCTAAGGGTGTGAAGCCTACAACATCTATCCTGTACCTATCTCTTTATTTTATTTTCTTTCTTTGCTTCTACATATTTTCATAAACCCAAAATCATAAACCCTAGTTTTTATCTAACCATTGATTCGACCCGATCCCGTAAACCATAGAAGAACCAGAGATTTCGTCATTGCATTGTGAGCGCCCTGATCTGGAAAGATCTAGAGTTCTATCTCTAGGATCGATCTGCATCGCTATTCTAACAGATCTAGCACAAAGGTTGAACCCTACTCGAACTAAACATGATCTTTCGCATGGAGGACTACGAACGCCTAAGGTATTCGTTATATTTTTGGAGTTATTGTTTAATTTAATTCAATTTAATTTCGGCAAGCAATTAATCATCGTATTCACGTAGTTTAGGGTTTTGTACTGCGTCAAAACTCTAGCCGCTTCCAGATTAGGGCGCTCGCTCGTAGTTCAAAGGCAGGATCACTGATTCTTTCCAAGGTTCATTGCATCAGGTCGATTCAACAGGTCAAAGTTGTTTAATGGTTCTGATGACGTCTAGGGTTTATGGTTCACGGGATAAACACAAGGTACTGGCTGAAATAGGTTGATGGGTTCATTACGCAAGCAAAGAGATAGATCAAAAGACAAAAATAGATGATAGATAGAGATTGTGGTCTCACACCCTTGGCTTCACACCAAACCCTTTGCGGGAGAAGAAGAATCACTCTTCGGAGTTGCTCATCTCAAGCACAAAGCAATAGCCTTTTTTCCATTAATCAATAATTAATTAACAATGTTTGTTTAAAGACCTTATATAAGAGACCTCACAAAAAGAAACCCTAAAATAAATAATGTAACGATCAAGATTTTTCGTTATTTAGTACTTAATTATTTGCGAGATTTGTAATTTTGATTAGTTTGATTGATTTGATGCATGTGATTAGTTGTTACGCAGGAATGTAATGCTTACTTTATTTTATAATGACCCATGATAATTAATTATTCTAATTAATATACCCTAAAAGCCTTTAAATATGCGATAATAATAATTGGGGTGCGCGTTTAGTAATGTTTGATGGACCTTTATAATTTGTTAGTAAATTAACTAAAGACCCATTAAGTAATTAAAGACCCAATAACTAATTAAAGACTCATTAAGTAATTAAAGACCCATTAAGTAATTAAAGGCCCATAGAATCACTTAAGACTCATGTAAGAAATTCTAAATAGAGTTAAATCTTAAATAGGAAACCTTAAAGTATTTTAAATAGAGTTAGATCTTAAATAGGAAACCTTAAAGTATTCTAAATAGAATTAAATCTTAAATAGGAAACTTTAAAGTATTCTAAATAGAGTTAGATATTAAATAGGAAACCTTAAAGCCTTCTAAATAGAATTAGATCTTAAATAGGAAACCATAAAGTATTATAAATATAGAAATTAATTTACAGAATTTTTATATAACTCTTATAACCTAATAACCTCATAGAGAAAGAGAAAATTCTACAAAAGGAGAATTAGAAGAGGAACCCTAGAGTTTTTGGTTTGAAGGCTTAGAAGAACGCAAAAGGAGCTTACGATCCGACCGGATTTCGAATTAGAGCTTCGGATTAGATCAATGGAGAGGAGTTACGTAAATTTTATACGAAGGCTAGAGGTATGGAGAAATTATGTTGAGCTTAATCGGAAACGTAGATAACACAAAAATAAAATAGGAATTAGGGTTTATTTCATTTAATGAATATTCTTTATATTAGATAGTTAAATTTTTATGCTTAATCGCAGGTTTTCGATGGTACATGGGATTTCGTGATTGATTACAAAATTCTGTGCAAAATCCAGAATCCGTGCAGAATCTAGAATCTGTCCAGAATCCAAAATCTGCTCAAAATCCAAAATCTGTTTAGAATCCAGAATCTGTTCAGAATCCATAATCTGTCCAGAATCCAGAATTTGTTAGGAATTTCATAATTTGTTTAGGATGCAAGCAATGAATTTTTATTCAAATATTGTCTATGTTTAATCATCATGCTTAAATGTTTATTTATGTTCATCATTGTTTTATTCCTTAGAATCCATGCAACCTAGGATGTTTGCTTTACACAATATGAAACAAGTAGGAATCAATAGAGATTAAATATTTATGATGTGTTAAGCCTAAACAAGTAAAAGAGTTATTGCATGATCAATTGATTTCCAGTTTTTATATGCATGTACATTCATGACATTCATAAAAGTGAAAAGATACATTTACGACATAACATATGAAAACAAAATATTTCTATGATCATAATAGAATTCCTATGGGCTTATGCTAGAGGAATTAACATAAATAAGAGTGACAAGTAATAAAAGTTATGGTTCCATGCATTAATGATAAGACTGAAGAGATGGAGAAGGTCTTTAATTTTAAGCTTACTATTTAACTGAAGAAAAGTTATGTGAAGGTTAACGTAGATACTAATCGAAGGATCAGAGAAGATTAGGATAATGATTAAGAAAGGGATAACTTTGTCCATTATGTATGCCGATTCATGAGTATTAAATGCACAATTAAAAATAACCACACATGAAATTAGGGTAGAGACCCAAACCATAATATTTATTTAAATTTAATGCTATGTTTCAATTTCATTCTATTGATTTACTTATTATTTATGTCACATATTATATCTCTGTTATTGTTTGATTTTATGAGATGATTTGAGTTATGGACCTTTTCTATTGGCCTCATCATGTCTGGTCCATACCGGTTTACTTGGTAAACTAACCCATTGTTTGAGATTCTAAGGAGTACAACTATACATAGAGTGGATGAAGTAGACGCTTCAATGATTGATGGAAATCCAGATTTGAGCAAAGAAGGATTTGAAGTTTAGTTTATAGGTTTTTCTTTATGCTTTAGGAAGGATCTTTTCAGATTTATTTTTATGAACAAGTTCGCGTTAATGATGGATTATGTTTGATTTCAGTTTTATTTAATTTAAGGAGTAAGTATACAATTTGGTATAATAGGTTGTTATCTCATAATCTAGTATTATTCTCATGATGATGATATAAAAAGAAAATTTATGCGTGCACTTTTAATAGTTATTTTTCTATTGCGTTTATATGCAGATCTTTATGGATTAATTGATCTATTTAAGATCATGGATATGTGATGTAGTGTGATGTCTCCAAGTGAGCACATGGATCCGGTGTGTGAATTTGGGGACGTTTCAAATAAACTCAAAAAAAACAAGTTTAACCCAAAACCACAATTTTCGTCTTTTGGCGAAGCCCACTTACGCAAAAATAGATCGATCGATTGATTTATATATATATATATATAGAACTCTCGGGTCACAAATCGATCAATTGAAAATTATACTCGATCAATCGATTTATATATATATATATATATATATATATATATATATATATATATATATATATCGCATTAAGTCTTGGTTCACATTCGATCGATCGACTGAGAACAGAAATTCGCCAAAATATAAGTCCCCCCTGTTCACAATTGATCGATCGATTCTAGGCGTTCGATCGATCGACTGTGGAATCTCTTGTGTTCTCCTTTATGCTCCTTTATGTCTGGTTCTGATTTCTGTTTCGCTTCTTCCGACGCCGGTACACACGATATGACCAAAGGCCTATGTCCAAGATGTCGGTGTCCCCGTCATCCCCTGACCGAAAAGGCTTCATCACCAATGAAGCGAAGACGTGATATCGATCGAGCATGTCGGGGTCTAGGCGACAAACCCCGTCTTCATTTATCCACTTGTTTTCCAATTCTGGCTTACCCATCCATTTCACCAAATACTTCTGAAATCATCCACCCTGGGTGAACACCACAAGATCATCCAATATCCCTTTGATTACATCTTTCCTCTGCCTGCTTGGGGAAGGAAGAGGTAGGGCTGCAAGGGTGGGGTGGGAGTGTGGATAGGGGGTGTTTGGACAAGGTTGCAAGGAGGTGGGGTGGAGCCCAGAGAGAGGTGGGGTGGAGCCCAGAGAAGGGACTAAGTCCTCCACATTGAACGTTGAGTTGGTCCCTGTATCTAGAGGAAGCTCAAGAACGTAAGCATTAAGGTCACTCTTTGCCACAATTCTAAAAGGCCCAGCGCCACGGGCTTGGAGTTTTTTGGCGACTCCCGATGGGAAACGTTCAGGCCTAATCCGAACCATGACATGATCACTGATTTGGAATTCCTTGAAACGCTTATGCGCATCTGCCGATATTTTGTATTGTTCATTGCTTGAATTAATTTTTTGTCTGATTTCGGCATGCAAACTATGAATATGTTGTGCGAATGCATCTGCGGACTCAGACACTAGACGTGATGCAGACATGGGGATTAAATCTAGGGTATTCTAAGCCTATGACCATGTACGACCTCAAACGGACTCATGCCTATGGATCTATTGACTAAATTGTTGTACGCAAACTCGGCCATTGGCAATGTAGAATCTCAAGCCCTAATGTGATCACCGACGAGACAACGAAGGAAACTACCTAAGCTTCTATTGGTGACTTCTGTTTGACCATCGGTTTGAGGGTGGTAGGCCGATGAGAACTGTAGCATGGTACCCATCATGTCCCACAAGACACAAGGTTTTCCAAAAATAACTACTGAACTTTACGTCCCTATCTAACACGATGGTTTTGGGTAACCCATGGAGACGCACAATCTCCCCGAAAAATAACTTTGCGAGATGAGCCGCATCGAAGGTTTTAGAGCAGGGTGTGAAGTGGATCATTTTAGAAAAAAGGTCCACTACCACAAAAATGGAATCGTGTTTTTGCGGAGTCTTGAGAAGTCCGAGCACAAAATCCATGGAGATGTCTTGCCACGGAGTGTATGGCACAGGTAAAGGGGTGTACAGGCCAATATTTTGTTTACTCTGCTTGACCACTTGGCATGTATGACATTATTTCACAACCCGAGAAACATCTATCATAAGGATAGGCCAGTAAAACATATCCTCAATGAGCGCAATGGTCTTGTTACGCCTGAAATGTTCGGCAATCCCTCCAGCATGTAACTCCCAAATGAGGAAGTCACGCAATGAATTGCGAGGGATGCATAGGCGATTGCCTTTGAATAAACACCTGTCCCGCAAGGTATACTTGGAGTTAGTGTTGGTCGGATTATCAAGGAGAGCAGTGTATTCCACCCCGAAATCTAGGCACTCGGGATATTCTTGCTTCAATTGCACAAATCCGACAACCTCGATGCTCATAGTGTGCAAAATCGCCACCCGACGACTAAGCGCATCAGCCGTTTTATTCTCAACATCAACCTTGTGCTTCAACACGAAAGTGAATCCTTGAAGGTATTCAACCCATGTCGTGTGCCTCGGATTCAATTTCTTTTGGGAAGCAAAGAAGCGCAAAGCTTCATAGTCGGAAAACAGCACAAATTCTTGCAGTCTAAGGGAATGTTTCTAATACCAAAGAGATCGGGCGACCGCATAAAACTCCTTATCATAGGTGGAGCATTTTTGCTTCACCTCACTAAGCTTCTCATTAAAGTAGGCCACAGGGTGGCCTCTTGGCTAAGCACACCTACACCCGACGCGTCACATGCTACTTCAAAGACTTTAGAAAAGTCTAGTAGACGTATGACAAGTGCGGCGCACTAGTCATTCTATCAAAAATCTCAGCAAAGGCTTTCGTCATGACTTTGCTCCATTGAAACTCCCCTTCTTTCATGCAATCGGTGATTGGAGCCATAATGGTGCTAAAACTTCGAATGAAGCGATGATAGAATGTAGCTAAGTCGTGGAAGCTACGAACTTTGTGAATATTCTTAGGTTCGGGCCACTTCACAATAGCCTAAACCTTTTCAGGGTCCGCAACCATCCCGTCGGCCGAGACAATGAATCCCAAGACAACGGATGGTTGCATGAATGTGCACTTCTTGAAATTCGTGTATAATTTCTCTCCCCTCAAGGTCGCAAACCAACTTAAGGTGGATTAGGTGTTGTTCTTTGTCATGACTGTAAATCAAGATATCGTTAAAATACGCAAGGAATTTGCCTAGGAACGGCTTCAACACTTGGGTCATGAGCCTCATGAAGGTGCTTGGGGCATTAGATAGCCCAAAAGACATGACCATCCACTCACAAAGACCATCTTTGGTCTTGAAGGCGGTTTTCCACTCATCACCGAGGCAAATTCGGACTTAATGGTAGCCACTTTTAAGGTCTATCTTGGAGAAGATAGTGGCACCAACCATCATATCCAACATGTTATCGAGCCTCGGTATAGGAAACCGATACTTGACCGTAATCTTGTTTATGGCCCGACTATCCACATACATTCGCCAAGTACCATCTTTCTTTGGTGTGAGTAGTGCGGGTACGGCACAAATGCTTAGACTCTCTTGGATAAACCCCTTCCGAAGGAGCTCATCGACTTGCTGAGTTAACTCGGCGTGTTCAACCGGATTCAACCTATAATGGGGCAGGTTCGGTAGGGTAGATCCGAGAACCAAGTCTATAGCGTGTTGAATGTCACGCATGGGAGGGAGCTCATTGGGTAAGTCTTCTGGGAAGACATCTTTGTGCCGTCGAGGCCATGAGGGCACACGACGTGGCCATATACTCAAGAGTATTGTGATGGGGGCACACGACGTGGCCATCCGGGTCGCCGTAGGGCCATTTTTCCTCTCTGCGTTATGAGCATTACTGGTGCGTCAAGGCCATGAGGGCGGCACCAAGTGTGTTGGTCGTGGGCCACGAGGGCGTCGCGACACCTTGGGATGAAGGGTGAAGACATGGGCGTGACATGGGCGTGACACGGACGCGACATGGCCAGGTGGGCTAGCGATGCGGGGAGTTGCAGGGTGAATAGTAAAGTATGTCAAACCAAGGGGTTTGAGGTCCTCCCGCCATTCTGGCTGAATTACTGTTTTACCCTTATATAGGGGGATATGAGTTGAGAGTCCCCCAACCCAACACGTGCACTAGCCTTGCGAGCTTATGTGCGTGCATCCGGGCCATGCTTGGAGCTTGGTCGTCCTAGCTACGTGGTGTACTAGGGCCATCATGTTGGTGGTTTCCAACCACCTTCTCGGTGCGGGTCTTAGCCCAAAGAGGGCTCGATATATGCTCGTTGCTGCCTATCACACTATATAAGGGTAAAGTTTAAAGTGATCTTCTTGCCGGCTCTAACCTGTTGCGTTGCTTCGCAAGGCGAAGTTCGAATGTAGAGGTTGAGGTGAAGCTTGAGTAAGACAAGTCTTCCGCCCTTCGTAGCATCTGGGAATTCGCATCGTGCGACTCATTTGGAAAAATTAGGCTGACTTAGCGCATCGGGCGTTAGGTGCCGCACGGGCTGACACTACTGGACGAGTGACCCCGTGACAGTACGCTCGACGATGACTACAACATACACCACGCTCTCATCTAAAGAAGCTTTCTCAAACTCCAAAGGGCTCACAATATTGATGGTCTTAGATTGACCGTTCTTCTTCTCTACTTTATTGTTTGATGGTGCTCTGGGAGGCAAAGTTTAAAGTGATCTTCTTGCCCTTATACGTGAACGTGCATACATTTGATCGACCTAAAATGGTCACCATGGGTCAAAATATCGTCTGATACATATCGGTTTTAGACCTTACCGATACGGTACATTCAAGGTACCGTATCGGTGTCTCCCATACAAAAACCTAAAATTCTAGACGATACATTGGAATGTATCGTCCAGAACCGATAAATATCATCCGATACATATCAGTTTTGGGGTTGGACGATACGTATCTTTTTTTCGAATTTTTAACCCATGATGGTCACATCCAAGTCATATAGCCACGGCCTTCCCAAAATGATATGGCCCACATCCATCGACACTATATCGCACCACAAGGTGTCAGAATACGAGCCTAATTGAATCGGCACGCGACACCTTCGAGACATGGGAATGGATGAAGAGTCAACCCATGCGACTTGGTATAGTCTCGAGTGAGCTTCGGGTGTAAGCCCTAAGCGGGTGATGGTGTGTATCGACACCACATTGGTGCAACTCCCGCTATCCATGACAACCCTACAACTTTTCGCCCTACATGTGGTGAAGGTGTGGAAGATATTCTCCCTTCGGCAATCCTCGTTTTCATCCTGTTGAGGTTGTACAAGGGCAAACCTCACAACTAGAGTACGACCACTATCATCACCTTCTTCATCACTAGGTGTGGCATCCGGCTCAGAGACTTCTTCCTCAAAAATCCCATCATCCTCATCTCCCTCTCCCTCAATAAAGAGATTCCTTTGGGATCTCTCATAGGGCATTGGGCAGCAAAGTGTCTCAATCTTTGACATTTATAACACTTGATTTGATAACCACCCCTCAAGGATTCTCCTACCACACCCTTTCCGTTGTCAAACCGTACATTGGTTGAAGTGGATTGTGTGGGTTTAGGAGGGGGGTTTCCAGTACTAAGCCTCACCTCTCCAGTACGATGTTGACCCGTATGAGATTCAGATCGCCTCACCACCGTCATTTTCAAATATCGTTCAAGGTCCTGAACGATGGTGTAACACTATTTGAGAGTTTCAACGGAGTGAGAGACCAACTCTTTTTGTAAGTCAAATCGCAATCCAGTGCGAAATTTGGAGAGAGTGGCTCGAGGGTTTTCCGATACCTTGGCTCTCATCATGTATTCTTCAAGTTTGCGAATGTATTTGGTCACAGGCATACTACCTTGGCGTATGTTTTGTCATTGATCAAATAGGCGATGGTAGTATGATAAAGGAACGTACTTCTCCGTAAGTCGCTCCTTCATGTCCTCCCAACGGGTAATATGAGTACAACCCGCATTCATTCTTATGCGCTCGACGTTGACCCAAAATGATGCGGGACAAGGACCCTAAACTACTTGAATGCCATGATTTACTTAATTGCCGAAATTAAACGAAATTAATTAAACAATAAACCATAAAATTAATGCGTATACCTTAGGGGTTTCATAGTTTTCCATTGAAAGATCGCGCTTGATTCAAGTAGGATCCGGTCCATGCGCTAGATCAGTTAGATTCACGGTATAGATCGGTTCTAGAGGTAGAACTCTGGCTTTTCTAGATTAGGGCATCGCTCGAGATTCAATGATGGAATCACGAGTCCTCTAACGGGTTCTGATTCGGGTTGGCTAATGGCTTGTATAAGATCTAGGATTCGAATCAGATCAATTCGATGGTTCTAATGGATGTGTGGGTTTTGAATATTGGGGCATTTTTGGTTGGATGGTTGGATTTAGGATTTATGAGATGGGTTTGAATCAATGACTCTGATGGAGGCTAAGTTTATGGTTTTGGGGATTTTAGAAAAAAGGTAGCGGCTGGATTTATGGTTATGGGATCAAAATAAAGCAAAGAAAGAAAAATAAAAATGAACAGATAGATAGAAGATAGATTTTGGGCTTCACACTAAACCCTTTTCGAGAAATATATTTTGGGCTTCGTACCCTTGGCTTCTCACCAAATCCTTCTCGGGAAGAAACTCATATCAATTTCCGAAAGCAAAAACTCTTTCATTCAATAATCAAAAACTAATTACAATGTTTATTTAGAAACCTTATATAGGAGGCCTCACAAAAGAAAATAAAACCCTAAACAAATATATAAAAAAAAAGACAAGTATGCCCTTTAAAATTCAAATTCAAATTTTGACGCAGTCAATCGATTGAATTCTGGTATTCGATCGATTGACTTATATATATGTCGCCAGGATTATTTCCTCACAGGCCACAGTCAATCGATCGAATTCCCAGAGTTGATCGATTGACTGGCATTGCTCCAACACGCTGATTTTGCTCATTTAAGTCTGGTTCTGATTCCCTTTTCGTTTCTTCTTACACTAGAAATCTGTTGCGACCCAACTCCAAAGCTCTTGATCTTGGCGTTCCCCGTCACAAAAGAGTCGAGCCTGACCAATGAGTTTCATTTTGGCAAGCCTAACGCATCGCTCATCACTCATGTTATATCACTTAAAGTGTTGATCCATATCAGACATCCAATCGAGGAAGACTTTAGGCCCATTCTCCCATCGAAGGTTGGAAACTCAACTCGAACATTTTTTAGGAGTTTCCCATTAGGGTCGTAGTCATCTCTACGATGACCTACCTGATGGTTCCAATTCCGATCATTCTGATAACCACCGCGCTCGAAGCGTTGACCATCACACTCACGGCATTGCTCAAGGTGCTCATCAATCTCTTCTAACCGATTGACTCGGTTTAGCAACCTACCATTGGAAGCCGCAAGGTTTATTTGGGCTTGCTCCATGGCAGCCATCCAATCATTTATCGCACTCAATTCAGCTTTCATGCCCCTAAGGGCATCAGCAATCTTGCTCATATACATGGTGACCCTAAGGGCATCGGCAATCTTGCTCATATACATGGTGATAACGACTAATAGTACGAATTCTAAAATGGGATGCAATTATGAACCAACAATGAATGGGACTTTTAACAAACACTAGACGTGCACACTTTTGATCACAATTGAAATAAAATGTAATGAAAATTAAAATGCAATAAAATTAAAATGTCACACAAATATGCCCTAACCTAGAACCTAAGCTTTGATATCAAAAACTGACGCGAGACGATGACCCTAAACTACGTGAATGATACTAAAATGAATATTTGTCAAAATTAAACTAAATTAATTAAGCAACAAATCTTAAAATAATTGTGGTACCTTAGGGTTCCATAGTTTTCTGCTTGGATGATTGTGTTGGTTCGGGTAAGGTCCAATCCGTTGCGCTAGATCCGTTAGCCTCACTAATGGAGGATCTTAGAGATAGAACTCTAGCCGCTTCCAGATTAGGGCGTTCGCTCATAGTTCAAAGGCGGCATCACTGGTTCTTTCCATCATTAGATCGGGTCGATTCAACGGGTTAGATTGGTTTAATGGTTCTGATGAAGTCTAGGGTTTATGGTTCACGGGATAAACACAGAGTAATGGATGAAATAGGTTGACAGGTTCGTTACGCAAGCAAAGTGACGTGGACGGTAACCCTAAAATGCGTGAATGTGATTTTTTATGAGATTTGCCGAAATTAAATAAAATTAATTCAAGAGTAATCTCAAAATTATCACGATACCTTCGGGTTCGTAGAATTTCGGTAGGTAAATCACGCGAGATCCGAATAGGGTGTCTAATCCGATGCTCAAGTACTGTTAGATTTGAGGCGGGATCGGGCCTAGAGATAGGACTCTAGCTTTTCCAGGCTTGGGCGTTTGTCTTCGATCCGATGTAAATTCATAGGTTCGAACTAGGGTTGTAGAATTTGTTAGGTTTGATGGCTCGTATGAAAACTAGGGTTTTTGATGGAAATACGTTTGGGTTTTGGATTATCGATTCAATGTGGGTAATGGATTAATAGAGAAAATAGAGAGCAAAGACAATAAAAGATCAAAAGATAATAGATGGGAATCACTCCTTTGGTCTCACACCAAACCCATCTCAGGCAAAGAATACTCAAGCAATAATACATTCAAATATTCAATCAACTAATTACATTGTTTACTTAGGGACCTTATATAGGAGGTCTTACAATAAAAGAAAACCCTAAAACAAATACTAAATAAAAGACAAATAAGCTCCTAAAACTTTAAGTTCGAAATAAATAAATAAATAACTCTGCGCGATTTTGATCGATCGAAAGTGAAACTCGATCGATCGAAAGTGAAACTCGATCGATCGAAAAACACATCAATAATTCGCCGCAGGAATTTGATCGATCGAACTGAGGTCGACTGAAATTTTTGATCGATCAAGTATATGATTCGATCGATCGAAATATGTCACTCAAGAACTGTGTTTTTTGTCGACATAGTTCGATTGATCGAAATAGGACTTCGATCGATCGAAATTACAATTCGATCGATCGAATTTGTCGTGTTCCTCCAAATCTCCAAAATTTCATCTTTCATTCGTCTGGTTCTGATTTCTATTCCGGTTCTTCCGATGTCGGTATACACGAAAAGATCAATATCCGATGTCTACGATGTCGGCGTCTCTGTCACAAAGAGATAGATCAAAAGAGACAATAGATGATAGATAAAGATTGTGGGCCTCGCACCCTTGGCTTCACACCAAACCCTTCGCGGGAAAAGAATAATCACTCTTCGGAGTTGCTCATCTTAAGCACAAAGCAATAACCTTTTTTTTCATTAATCAATAATTAATTACGATGTTTGTTTAAAGACCTTATATAGAAGGCCTCACAAAAAAAAACCCTAAAATAAATAAACTCAAAAAAAAGATAAGTTTGCCCCAAAACTACAATTTTCGTCTTTTGGCGGAGCCCACTTACGCAAAAAATCGATCGATCGATGCTAAGCTCGATCGATCGATTTATATATATATATATATATATATATATAGAAGTCTCGGGTCACAAATTGATCGATCGAAAATTGTACTCGATCGATCGAATTATATATATATATATATATATATATATATATATATATATAAATCGTATTAAGTCTCGGTTCACATTCGATCGATCGACTGAGAACAGAAATTCACCAAAATTTAAGTCCCCCCCTGTCCACAATCAATCGATCGATTCCAGGCGTTCGATCGATTGACTGTATAATCTCGTGTTCTCCTTTATGCTCCTTTATGCCTGATTCTGATTTTCGTTTCGCTTACTCTGACGCCGGTACACACGATATGGCCCAAAGCCTATGTCCACGATGTCAACGTCCCCGTCAGTTGACCTAGACCACTCTAGGTAATTGGTGACATCAAACTTAGCGGCAGTAATTTGTAGCCCTTCATAATTATCATCTCCACTACCAACAACACTTGTCGATTCATCTATTTCCACATAACGCAAATGTGCATTGTGATACCGCAGGATAAAGGGAATAAGTGTAGGGTACATAGCTGCAACAAGGGGTTCATGGTCAATCTATAATAGTGCAGCTATCACAAACAAATTAAAGACCACCTGTATGCACAATCCACCAAATAATCTGATCCCATTGGTATCCCATTGGTCATAAAACCACTAAAAATCACCACATGACCTGCAACTCTTAATATCCTTTGCCTCCAGATCATAAAGGAAGACAAAAGAAGGCTAAAACTCGAGTAATATGGCTCTAGCAGTGTTCTGTTACAGCACAGTATGCTTCTACATAGTGAAATGGCATAACTGAGCGCTATATCACGATAAAAAAATCGCCGTATCTCCTGTGATGTAAAGAACTCACATGGGGGAAAAAACATAATAAACCTCAGGGACAATTGATCCAAACCATCGTATCATATTACAGCCAGCTTGATCACAAAGATCATGGCCTCAAAAAACTGTGAAAAACCTTAACTTTCCTACATTCAGAAAATAAAAAACAATCATCAAATTGGCTTAAAACTGACAATCAGACACCTCAGGTAGGTTTCTAATGAGATTTCATTCCAAACCCTTTTTCCCGGAACTTTGGCTCTAGCAGCACAAAAGTCAATGACCTAAAAAACCATGAAACCTCAAGATATCAAAGAATCCTTTGAAAACCCCTTAATTACTATTATTACAAATAAAAGTGTTATGATAAACCTAGTGTCGTCAATTAACATTGTTTATAGTTTTATAAGATATTATTCTGATAACTGATATTAATTTGTCAAACGGTTGACTGTTTTATCAAATATTAACCTGATATTTGACATTCGATAAACATTCTGTTTAAACTGTGTATGAGATGGTAGTGTATGCTTAACACAATTTAGGGTTTTTTGCATATACCCCCCTGAGATATGCCGATATTGCATCAAACCCCCTGAGTTATGGGTATTTATTCTGCAGCCCTTACTTTTGTGTTTCTGTTTCATATACCCCCTCCCGTTAATTAGCCGTGAGTTTATGGACTGAAACAACTATTTTGCCCTTAATAAAACCAATATTCTAAAAATACCACCATTTTAAAAGGCCCTTCATTCATCTATATTTACAAGTCATGCCATTATAGTTTACCACCATTCTAAAAGGCCCGTCATTCACCTTTATTTACAAGTCATGCCATTATATCTTACCACCATC
Source organism: Chloranthus sessilifolius (assembly GCA_021018995.1). Lineage (NCBI taxonomy): Eukaryota > Viridiplantae > Streptophyta > Magnoliopsida > Chloranthales > Chloranthaceae > Chloranthus > Chloranthus sessilifolius. Next base: position 198,906,569 of record CM037584.1, read on the forward strand.
ATTCTAAAAGGAGTACCTTTACATCCAGCCACAAAATCTTTGAGTTCGCCCATGCTGAAACACATCGACTGCATTGAATCAAACGATGGAGATTGTTTATCGTCCCAATATTTCATGAGATCGATCTTTAGATCATGGGTGTACCATTAGACGGTCGGGATCAAGGATCATGGTAGTGCCCTCAATCTCTACCAGAAATCAGTGCATGTTCACTTAGATCTAGACCATAGATTTTATGCCTCTGGTCAATAAAATATATGCAACAGTTCATACAAAAGCAGTTGATGAACGGTTATGATGTCTAATGCATGCAATTTTCAATATATGGTTCATAAAAGAAGTAGTCGATTTATTGGACGGCTGGGATCAAGGATCAAAATATCAATTTCGTTTTCGGTTTCGGGCATGATCGAAACCAAGAATTTGAATAAAATTTTCGGCCATAATTTTGAATTTCGGTCGAAATTTCGGCCAAAAATTTTATTGTCATACATAATTTGACTGAAATTTCAAGGGTTGTTTTCATTTGAGTGAGGACCGACGAAATCAATAAATTTTGGCCGATAGTATGAATTATCAGCCGAAAGTGTGAAACACGGTTGGGATGGTTCCGCTTGTACAATCATTGGAGATTAATTATGACACCAACACAAGAGGGTTTCAACCCATCGGGTCAACTCAATGGGTCAAAGTCAAACGGCCCGACCCGCCATAGGTTTGGGCTTAGGTTCAGATTTCTAAGTCCCAACCCATTAGGTCGGGTTGAAAATGCTGACTCATTTATTTCCAAGTTCCACTCAACCACTGAATTGTTTATTATTTAATTCCCAACAACATTACTCATATACCCAACATAAAAAACCACCAAAATTTTAGATACCCAAAATAATAAAAAACACCTACCAAAACTTTTAGGTACCCAAAATTAAAAATCATTCCAAAATTTGGTAATTAATCTAAGAACATGTAGATTGAAGGTTTTCAAGAATAATTGCATGGTTTGCCACAAATCCTCCATTGGTTGAGTATTCGTCCAAACGTTGACATGCTTTAATGGGGGAATCACCCATCTGATGGGTCTTGAATATGATGGGTGAATGAAGGACCTTTTAGAAGAGTACCTTTAAAACCACCCACCGAATCTTTGAGTCCACTCATGCTAAAATTCGTTGATTGAATTGAATCGAACGATGGAGATTATTTATCGTCCCAATCTTTCAGGAGATCAATCTTTAGATCATGGGTGTACCCTCAGACGGTCGGTTATTTATTTCACTTGGCACACATTTCAGAAAAGTGACCTTAACATCACGTGCACGCTTAAAATTGAGTTTAAGGTCACTTTTATGGGTGTGTACCACATGAAATGAAAAAATCGACCGTCTGATGGTACACCCATGATCTAAAGATCGATCTCATGAAATATTAGGACGATAAACAATCTCCATCGTCTGATTCAATGCAGTCGATGTGTTTCAGCATGGGTGAACTCAAAGAATTTATGGGTGGATTTAAAGGTACTCCTTTTAGAATGGAAATGGTAAAGCTATAATGGCATGACTTGTAAATAAAGGTGAACGAAGGGCCTTTTAGAATGGTGGTAAACTATAATGGCATGACTTGTAAATATAGATGAATGAAGGGCCTTTTCGAATGGGGGTATTTTTAGAATATTGGTTTCATTAAGGGCAAAATAGACGTTTCAGTCCATAAACTCACGGCTAGTTAACGGCAGGGGGGTATATGAAACAGAAACACAAAAGTAAGGGCTGCAGAATAAATACCCATAACTCAGGGGGTTTGATGCAATATTGGCATATCTCAGGGGGATATATGCAAAAAACGCCACAATTTAATACTGTTATCAGAACATATCACGTAATCCTGTTAATCTACTAACAGTGATAACAGTTTAATGTTTTAGTTAATTTGATAAAACTGATAATAATGGAGCTGGGTATTGGGGCTGCTGTGGAGCTGGGGGCAGGCCCGATATCCATGAGGGGTCCTTCCTTTGGGACCAGGGCTAAGTTTTGTTTTGCTATTTTTTTTCTGTGGGATGCTTCTGTCTTCTGCATGCCCATTTTGTATTTTTTCTGTTCTTTTGGTCGTCTGCATGTATTGGTTTCTCAACGCCTTGCTGCTCATCAATATATTTCTTTTACTGATCAAAAATAAATAAAACTGATAATAATCTACTAACAGTTTATCATAAAGAAACGAAGATGAAAAGGTGCTGACAGTGATAATAGTTCAATTTGTAGTGACTTTCATAAAACTGATAATAGTTTAATCTAATAACAATTTATCCCAAATACAAGAATTGTTTTGCATGGAACTACGACCGAATGCCTTAACCACATACTTATCATTATTTATTTGTTCTTTTTCATTTTTTTTTATTTTATACAAATCAATTACTAAAATATATACGAGCATGAAATATAAATTATCTTGCTGCTTAAGCCCCACATAGCGCTTCAACAACGCCTCTTTGTGGGAAATGTAGGATTCTTGAGTGCTTATAATCCAAAGATTGAGATTGTATCGATCAGTCTCATATTTATGTATCACATTGGTCCTACCATACTTTAGATAGAGGATGATTTGCTTTATACAATTGACGCGGGACAGCAAATCAAAAACTCGTGAATGATGATGCGATGAAGAGTAGCCGAAATTAAATAGTTTGATATAATCGCAAAAATTATCATGATACCTGAGGGTTCATAGATTTCCGATTAATAGATCGCGCGAGATCCGGCTAGGGTCCAGTCAGATGAGCGAGTCCCGTTAGTTCTACAGTAGGACCGATCCTAGAGATAGAACTCTAGCCTTCCAGATTAGGGTGTCCGTTCGTCGATTGATGGTGGAATCACGAGACATTACTAGGGCTGGTTGATCTAGAAAGATCCAACGGCTCTGATGAATACTAGGGTTTTAGGGTTTTCGAAATAATTAGGCAAGATAGGCAAAAAAAGAATTAGGAAGAAGACAGAGATAGAAAAATAAAGATATGTGAGCATGCACCTAGGGATGCAGGTTCGGTGTACCGAACTGAACCGAAACCAAAATTTTCGGTGTTCGGTTCGGTACACTACAAACAAAAACCGAACCGAAATATGAATCGGTTCAGTTCAGTGTACCGAGTTTCAAAATACACAACACGAAACCGAACCGAAACCGATTCATATTCAGTTCGGTTCGGTTCGGTTCCGGTCGGTTTGGTCCAGTCGGTTTGGGTTAAGCCCGATCATTCAATCGGTGTGTCAGTTCGGTCCGATTCGGTGTACCGAGTTTCAAAATAAATAGATATTTTACTTTCTCTTCTTTCTTCAGGCTTTCTTCTTTCCTCCCGTAGCACGCCTCTTGTGCATGGAGTCTCGAGAGATACCTACGGAAATAGGGGAGAGGTTTCGGCTTAAAGAGATCCATCTATCAGTGATTATTACCCATTTTCGCTTAGCGGCGTCGAGAGGAAACAACGCTGCCCTCGCTCCGACTCTCGGCCAAACTGCCCCTTAAACCCTAGTCCCATAGGATATATTTATATTTATGGGTAAAGGTCACTTGTAGAACGCATACAAAAAATAAGATAAAACATGTGTGCTTGTGTCAAGCAATCTGAACCGGCATGGGTGGGGCTTGGGTTTAAATCCTTGATCCGTCAGGCCTGATCGGGTTCAAACTCCTGACCTGTTAAACTAATGGGTCGGGTTTGGATTGAGGTTTTTTAACCCAAGTATATGTTATCCTAGTTCGCCCAACCCAACTTCTCTTTAAATTCACCCACCAATCTTTGAGTTCACCCACGCTAAAAGACATTGACTAAGTTGAATCAAATGATGGAGATAGTTTATCCTCCCAATCTTTCACATGATGGATCTTGAGATCATGGGCGTTCCATCGGACGGTCAGTAAGTAATTTCACATAGCACACATCTAAAAAACATGACCTTAATGGCTTAACATCATGTGGAAGCTCAAAATTGATTTCAAGGTCACTTTCTTATGTGTGTACCACATGAAATTAAAAATCGGCCATCTGATGGTACACCCATGATCTCAAGATCCATCGTGTGAAAGGTTGTGATGATGAACAATCTTCATCATCTAATTTAATGGAGTCAACGTATTTTCTCACCCCGCCTCGGTGTGAATTGACCGACTTTGAAAAGATGGTAGAGATCATTTTTCGTCCCCATATTTCACACAATTGATCTATAGATCATGTTCGTGTCATCATAGGGTCATTTTTCTAGCATACATAGCACACATCCCCCAAAAGTGATCGTAAAATCATATGACCGCCATCACACTCAAACACAATTTTAGGCTCACTTTTTTTAGATGTGTGCCATGTGTAATAAAACATTGGTCGTCTAATGGTACACCCACAATCCATAGATCCGCTGTATAGAAGATGGAGACGAAAAATGACCTCCACCATCTTATTCAAAGCCGGTCAATGCATGCCGGCTAGAGGACGTGGAGTGAGAAAGCAACCTTTTGGGTTGCATATAATGGTACCCAAGCTTGCATCCTTAGCTATTGCAGTGAGCAGATGTCAGCTGTACACTATACTGTATATATATAATATATATACTTATATTGTAGTAGTATAATATACTTAGTGTATATAATATATATAATATATATACTTGTACACTAACAGTTGTGCTGCCAGTGCCAGCCAACAAAGAAAAAAAAGTTGTTGTGTAGTACTTGTGTGTGATGTGTCACTACGTGTGGTTGTGCCGTAAAAGGCTTAAGAGACTAAGGAGAGAGAGTGAGAGAGGAAAAACTGTGACGTGTCATTGTGTGGAGGTTGTGCCTTAAAGGCTGAAAGAGACTGAGGAGAGAGAGTGAGAGAGGGGGAAAAAAAAAAAAGCAAAAAAGGCTTAAAAGGCTGTGGGAGCCAGCGGTTCAGTTCAAGGTCGGTTTACACAGTCGCTTTGGGCCCATTCGGGCCCGGTTCAGGCCAGTTTCGGCCCATTAAGGGATCGGTTTACTCAACCTACCCTTTCGATTTTCGGTTTCCAGCTACCCAAACCGAAAACTGAACCAATTTCACTTCGTTTCGGTTCTGTTTAGGTCGATTTTCGAGGCGGTTCAGTCCGGTTCGGGAGGGCCGGTTTTCAGTTCGGTTTCGGCGTTCGGTTTGGGGTTTGCATCCCTAATCACACCCTTGGCCTCACACCAAACCCTCCCGGAAAAGAAGAATCACTCTCCTTGCAAGCTTATCTCAAGTCCTAAGCAACAACACTTCTTATTAATCATCACTCAATAATAAATGTGTTTAAAAAGCCTTTATATAGGCAACCAAACCTTAATTCAAAATAAAAGAATCCTAAAATAATAAAATACTAAAAATGACAAATTTTGCCAAGAAAAACTAAATTCCGTCATTGGGCAGACGTGTTTCACAAACATCTGTCCTGTTGTCACGGACGGTCATCGCTTACGGAGTTCAGAGAAGCCGTGGTTCACAAGCGTCCGTCCTTTGAAACAGAGAGCTGCATTTTCATGGACATCCGTCCTAAATCCACGGTCGTCCGTCCTAAATCCAGGGACGCCCATCGCTTACAAAATTCACAAAACAGAAAGGCCTCCATTTTACAGGCATCCGTCCTGGAGGTCACGGACGTCCGTCGTGTATCGACGACTTTAGGCCCTCTTCGAAGTTGTGGCACTCTGGTTCTGGTTCCCTCCTCGTTTCCTCCGGCGCCGGTATACGCGATAAGGCCCAAATCCAACGTCCATTATGTTGGCGTCTCCGTCAACAATTCATTGGATGAAATGGAAATCCACTCCACAGTAAAAGCATGCTTCCAACCACATTCATAGAAAGATAGGTTTGTAGCTAAATAAACATTGTTTTAGTTAAATGTTGGACTAGTCGGGTATCCATAGTAGTGGGGGTTCTTTGTTTATGTTTTGCTGCCCTTAGGCATTACATTGTAATATTCTTTGTAGCATTATGAAATAAAACTTACTTGTTCACAGAAGAAAAAAAATCGGAGGCTTATAGTTAATTTTGTCTTAGCGAATGTAGTTGGGGTTAGGGAGCTTCCCTCCCACGTTTTCTTTTTATGATGGATTTCTTCTGACTCTACCTAAGTTGTATGTCTTTCCTTTCTGCTTTATTAGTAAAAATTAGTGGTTCAAAAAAGAAAACAGTTGATGATTACAAATTAAGAAAAGAAAATGTGTATTATGAAATAATGGTCACAAACCTAGGTAAATTCTGATAGCATGCTGAATGGAAACTAAGCGTGAAATGTACATATATAGTAGTACCTTAGGTAGGCCGTTGCGTCCTGTTTGGAGAACTTCGAAATCTCAGAATGGTTGAAGGTTGCGTCATGGCCCAAAAGAAGATAGCGTCCATCAAGACAAGGAGTGAAGGATGAAGGATTCCTCTTTAAAAGCTTCAGCCCATGTCTCCCTAACTCAAGCTCCCTTAATAGTGGAATTTAAAAAATAAAAATAAAAAGGAACAGATTATACAAACTAAAACAAGTTGTCAAACCATGAGGCAGATATTTATAAGAGTGCAATCTCTACATAAAAGTTAAAACTTCATTACTACTCTAGCTCTGTAGAAGACAGTCAAAAAACGAATATAAGAAAAATAAGGATTTCCAAATGGACAAAGCACTAAATATAATGGTTGGTTTAAGTTAAAGAGGACATGGGATAGTAGGTAAAGGGTATGAGAAGTGTAGAAGAGAAGCTCCACCTGGAATTGGAGACTAACCATCTCTAAACGATACATTGTGATCCTGATTTTTAATTTGTATTTGTGCCTAATCGAACATCAAAGTTGTGGAATCATTACAGAGAAGGATCCATGGAATTCCCAAATGCAAATTACCCAATCTGAACCTGGCCTAGGCACATAAAGCATCATCTAGATTCTAGTCTACCCAGAAACTCCATATGAATAAAGCAAAATCAACTTGGCAAACAACAGAGAATAAAATGAAAGAAAGTAGTAGTAGTAGTAGTAGTAGTAGTAGTACCGTATGAGAGAAGGGCGGAGGAGGCTCTGAAGGTAGCTGCATCTTGAGAATCTGAAGCCAGGCACCAGCTCCTCTGTCACGGCGGCCCCGCCCAGGAGGTGACGTCTCTCAAGGACCGCAACAGAGAGGCCCGAGCGCGCCAGGTAAGCAGCAGCCGTGAGACCGTTATGGCCTCCCCCCACGATGATCGCATCCCATTTGTTGTTCGCCAACGCATTCAATGCTCCCCTTCCCGACATCCTCCTGCCCACTTCAAACTTCGCAATCCAATTAATTTCCTAAAACCATGATATTTAACCAGGGACTCATTAATTAATTAATTAATTGATTGATTAGGAAGCCCGGGAATATGCGGCAATCAATTGGTGTGCCTAAGCAACTTAAGCCAGGTTGATCGTATCCTTCTAAAATAAATCATTTGTTTTTATTACTTTTCCATCATTAAAATTGTTATCAAAGTTAGGAAAAATCAATACACCAAAATTTTAGGGTATTATCTTATTTTTGACCTATTAAATAAAGGACAACTAAGTTAAAAATAAAATTAAATCATATATCTCATAACTTATCAACCTAAAACAGGATTTGTTTTAAGTTCATGCCACATTTCCTCAATGAAAAAAAACATGATGATGCCATATGACATGTGACCTGTGTAGCCCGGGATATTCTCCCCCAACGCCATTAATTAATTGGATACGAGAAATTAGCCCTTCAAATAATTTGAAAGGAAGACTTGATTTTGGGACATGTGTCATATGAAATCACCATCTAAGGCTTATGATTTGAAGGTCATGATCTAAATCTTGTGACATATGGTTCAAAGGCTAATATAATGATGGGAAATTTTCAGATTCAACCCTTTTATTTTACTCTTTTTCACCAGAGACCCTATAGTTTTACCTTTCTCATAAACAACCAGCTTGGAGCCGAGCCAATTCCAGCTAACATAAGAAGTCTGAAATACCCCTTATACTTTTTACCATTTCATGTACTTTAAAAATAAAAATAAAAATTTGCTATTTTCAATATTTGCATTTATGTCGTTTGATTTGAAGGCCACAATATAAAGATCAAATATGTCAAAGATCGGCACGAAACATGCGCTTTAGCATATGTTTTTTCACAATTGACTATCAAATTTAATGACAGGCCCAACTAATGAATCGTTATCGATCAAATAATAAATCGTTATCGCTCGACTAATGAATCGCTACCTCTCTGATAACAAATCGTCCTCGCTTTGATCGGATAGAAAGAAATATTTTAAACTGAAATTATTGACTTATTTTAGGTTGTACATTATAGTTGAGTTGGCTAAGATATTACATTTCAATGTGAAAGGCTTGAGCTCGATTCTGGTTATCCTCTTTTGTTACCTCTTTTTGCACGCTAAACCAAAAATTCAACAAAATATGCACTACACGACATGATAAATTAGCGATACAGTATCAGAGCGATGGCGATTTATTATCAGAGCGATGGCGATTTGTTATCAGAGCGATGGCGATTTGTTATCAGATTTGTGACGATTTTATATTAGAGCGGTGGCAATTTGTTATCAGAGCATTGACGATTCACTAGTCAAGCAATGAAGATTTATTATTCGATCAGAAATGATTCATCAATTAAGCCTATCATCAAATTTGATAGTTGATTGTGTTGAATTAAATGGTAGAGAGCAAGTGTGATGTTGATCTTTAGCACCTATGATCTTTACATTGTGGCTTTCAAATCGAACTAGTTAGATGGTGGATGCATTGAATCACACAATAGAGATCGTTTTTCAACCCAATCTTCTACATGATGGATCATGAGATTTTTGGGCATGCTATCAGATTGTTGATTTTTTTTATTTCACATTGAATACATTCCTAAGAAGTAGCCCGAAAGCCAAATGGTGCACACGTAAGATCATGTTGGGATCTTTATCGTGGGATTCGAAGTAGTCTATGGCGTAGCGGCTTTAAGGGTAGGGTGCGAAAAGATGATTTCGTGGTGGGTTTAGAACTACCCAAAGAAAAAACCCTTGGGTTTACAACCTTTTATAGGCTCTAGGGGTACTTTTGGCATTTTAGATTTGTCGGTGATAGCCCGACTGAGAGCTGGTCGGTTAGATGAAGGGTGAAACTATAGGGTATCTGGCAGAAAAAAGTAAAATGACTGGATCCATCATGAAAATTTCCCTATAATAATAGTGTAATTTCCCAAAAATTACGCGTTAAACAGTGACCTCGGGATCCATGCCCGACTGGTCATAGGTTTGACCATGTAAGAGTTGACGTAGTATAAGATGAACGGATGAGATGTGAGAATTTAAGTGAATGTGTGGAATGTGACGAAATCTGGAGTCACATACACCTACTTCTGGTGTATGTGCTCAACACACAGGTTGGAGGGGAGATAAAAATGTTTAATAGCCCTAGTTCTCTTTTGTTTGGTTGTTGAGGAGAGCATAGTTAATGCAAGGAGTTAATGCCAGTTGAGGAAGGGGGATTCAAGCAATTAACGCCGGATTCGACGCGAGGGATTCGCTAGAACCAAAGCTGGAACCCTAGCCTTTCCAACCACTAGATCCAATCAATTTGAGATTGATTGAAGGTAAAATCTTTGTAAATTTAATGCATAAGTTATAAGAGTTTAATTGTAGTTAGGAATAGTTTAAATCATAGGATAAAGGCTTAGAAAAAGAAAGAAATTAGATGGCAAAAGATTTGGACTAACAGCCCAAAGGGGGGCTGAATTTGGCCAAATCGATTAATCGAAATTGGGTTTCGATTAATCGATTTTCGCCAAGAAGTTGAAACATCAAAGAAACCCGAATTCGATTAATAGAACTGAGATTCGATTAATCGACTTTAGATTTCGATTAATCGATTTAGATGTCGATTAATCGACTGGGAACCTCCAGTGGCTGGTGGAAAGTGGTTTGGGGAAATCGGCTAATCGAATTGGGATTTCGATTAATCGATTTCGGATTTCGATTAATCGATTTGGGATCGATTAATCGATTTTGGGAATTCGATTACTCGAATTGAGAATCGAACTGAAAGAGTTGAGAATTTCAATTAATCGATTTGAAATCGATTAATCGATTAGGAATCTCGATTAATCGATTGGGAATCTCGATTAATCGATTTTGAGAATCGATTAATCGATTTGAAATCTCAATTAATCGATTTTGGAAATCGATTAATCGAATTTGATTCGATTAATCGACCTTGGGGTTCGATTAATCGACTGACTTAATTTTTGTTGACTTTTTAGTTTGACTTCAAGATTCTCGGAGGGTCTTGGACCTTCCTTGTTGCATCTTTAATAATGTGTTGCATGTGTTATGTTGTGCCATAGGTGGTACGTGTGAACTTGGGCATAAGGAGCCACGTGGGACCTTAATGCGTGATTTATCTGAGACTTGAGGTAGGAAACACCTTGAACATGTACTTTAATTTGCAAGAGCATGTATGTAGTGATATAGAATCAAATTAAAAATTGTTTTATTGCTTAAAGTTTTGTAAAAAGTGTGTGTGAGTGACATCAATAAGAGCATCTAATAATGAGCCATCCCCAGGGGATGAGGAAGTGAAGTAATAAGAGCATCAGGTGTGATGCAAGTGAATAGATACATTCCAGGGATGTATCTAAGATTGAATAATGTCTTATAGGGCCTAACTGATATAAGATACCACACTTACACGGTGAATAACTATATGTAAAGTACCTGATATTTTTGTTATTTGAGGTTTGATAGGATACCCCACCGACGTGGCGAGATACCCACGACTGATGAGGCAGAATATCCGTGACCGATACGGCGGCGAAATCGTAGGCCAGTGTGGAGGCATATCCGTACACAGTAAGGACATCCCAGGGATGTTGTGATATATTTGAAACCTCGCCACCGATCCCTAGGGGAAAGGGGCTTGGGTACTATTTATATTCCCAAGGAATACGTTTAAAACTATCTATATAGATGACGATGAAGGGTATCTCATCGGGGCTCGATGCTATATTGCTCGGAAATTACTTAAGTTAAAAGGTTAAGTTTTGCTTTAGGCCTATTCAGTGTCATTCATGATTAATAAAAAGACATGTGTAAACTACCAGTAAAATGTGATTCTTTTTAATTATTTTTCTCAGTAACTGCATAGACACATCATGCATGACATATCATGGAATATATGTGAGTTTTAATTTATATGTTCACTGTGTTTTGTTCCCTATTGAGCTAGGATGTAGCTCTCCTTTTAGACTATACATCACAAGTCCACTATTAGCAGCTGATGAGGCTTCAGGGGATGTTGACCCTGGTGAGTCGGACCTTGCGCCTGGTGACGAGTTGGAGCCGCCTCCTGAGGACTTCTTCTAGAGGACTCCGTTGTGCATCTTTGAGAGTTTTTGTGAGCTTATTTGGTACGGCTTAGTATGTCAAGCCTTGTCTTTGTTAAACAATGTAATTAAATTATGGGATTATTCTTTTGGCGCGAACCATCTGTGATGATTGGCAATCATCGATGGTTTGGATCGGTTCTCCATTCATATAGGGGCATGAAGGTAGAACTGTCTTTTGAGAGGTTTTTAAAATGATATTTATTCCGCAATTCTAGTTATTATTTTCAGTTCATTATTATTGCTTGATATACCAGTGTTCCGTGCTTAGTCAAGAGGCACGGTCAAGATGATCGTGCTGATGGCACGGGTTTCGGGGTGCCAAAAACCGGGCTGTCACAAATAGACATTGCTAAACTGGTCGTAAAACTGATGGTATCATGTTTAATGAGTCGGACATGACCATGGCCCAAATAGATACATCTTTCTTTGTGTCAATCTTTTTAACTAAAGATAAAGATGTTTAAATTACTAGTAAAAAGGCATGTGCAAATGCATGTGAATAGTAGGACCTTTAAATGATTAAACTTGATTTTTAGACATCTATCGGGTGATTTGAACAGTAAAAAAAAGTATAATATTTCAAGTGTTTGTTACTATGTTTTATGATTTATTAAAGACAATAAAAAATAAAAAAAGTAAAAAAATAAATATTATTACTATGTTTCATATGTCTTTATTAGGTAAAAGAATATAAGATATTAAACTATGACAGCGTTCACTTACCTTGATAAAAATATGTTGATGCATTGAATTATTTGAATTAAATCGACCTAATTGCTTACCGAATAATTCCTGGACCTAAACTTTGGGACAATGGTTGTAAAAAAAAATGCTATCAAGAATTTTGCTTATTTAAAAGGTAACAACAGCCTTATAAAATAATTAGGTAAAAGAATATAAGATATTAAATCATAAGTATTGCCCATTGGTAGGTGTGCAAGTTCAGGTACTAAACGAAAACTGAAAATTTTGGTTTTCAATTCAGCCGAAATCGAAACGAATCTTATGGTTTTTGGTTTGATTTTATTTTTATTTTTTGATTGGTCTGATTACGATTGGGTTCAGAGTTCTTTCATTGAGAAGAAGTTAGGAGATCAAAATTATCTTAGCATAATGGAATAAGAACTCATTTAAAAACATCCATGCCAAGTTATCTATTATGGCCAAATCAGTTGAGATGATGATATACACAAAGGATTAAGACCTAATTTTAGATTTGATTGGGATTAAGACCTAATTTTAGATTTAAGTTTATTAATTAATGAAATATCAAATAAATAAAAGGGAAAATTTCAAATAAACTCCTAAACTTTGACCAGGATATCTCTAACACACCCAAACTATTGCTCGAACATCTAGAGATTTCATAAGGATTTTGAGATCATGATATTGACAAAGGATCTTGAGATCATGTTGCACCTATCAAACAATCATTTTTATATATTCCAAATGCCACAGATCCCCAAAAAATGCCCCTTGAATCGTATGGGACACATCACACTCAAACGTGATTTAAAGGCATTTTTTAAGGATTTTGTGACATGTGGGATAAAATGTTGACTGTCTGATAGGTGCGACATGATCTCAAGATCCATTGTGTGAAAGATCGGAGTGAAACACAATTTCCATCATCAGATCTGAATCAATCAATGATTTTGAAGGGTTACACACGTGAGTGCTTTCAAAGATTGCATGGGCACTAATAGAGGTACCCAAAAGAATAATACAAAAGGGTAGGAAATCAAACTTACCAGAGAGACGAAGGTGTAGAAGCAAAAGACTTTAAGCATCACAAATAGAACTATTAATAGTGTAAAATGCTTCTCATTTGACCATTTGTTTAGAACCTTTTCTTTGTTCTCCAAAGAAATATTTGAAAATTTCCTAATGTATGGAAATTTTCCATTAGGAAATTTTCCACAAAAACTAAAGTCACGTATGGCATAGCTCTCTATTAGCCACTGTCATGGCAGAGTTCACCTGCTTTAACAGGTTCCCATCCTTTTTGCTAACATCACGCTACCTGCTTTAGTAGGTACCCATTCTCCTTGATAACTCCTTGCACAACAAGATTTTATGCAAGATTTACCTGTTCAATAGTTTTACCCTCCTCTCTACTCACTTTTTGCCAAAGCAGATTTTATTTGCTCTGATAGAGAGTTAGTAGAGAGCAGGGAGGTTGCTGATAGAACAGGTAAATCCTCATTAGCAAGGAGTTAGAAAAGAGAATGAGAACCAACTAAAGCAGACGAACTCTGCTATAGCAAGGGCTAGCAAAGAGCTATGCCATACGCAGCCTAAGAGACCCACAAACAATTAGTGTCCCTAATCCGGTACCCAATATTCATAATAGTAATTTAAGCGTAAAAATAGCTTATGGAATTCCCCTCTTCACTAAAATCTTTGCAACCTGCCCAAAAAATACAGATAAAAATAAAAAAATATTATATATTTTTTGAATTGAACAAGAAGAAGAAAGAGGGTAATCAAAATAAACCTATATATCTGTTCAACAATTTAAAATCAATTACACAACTTTAAAATTGCCAACTAAGCTATTTTATTAACAGATAAAAAACTATTTTCACTCTCATATCTATGGAATTTTTTTTTAAAAAAAAGTCCTTAGAAAAAACTAAAAACAAGAAAAGAAAAACCAATTTCTAACCTCATCTGGCATTGGGTGGTCAGATCCAGAACAACAGTAAAAGGCCTGAACATTTTTGGATGGTGGATCCTCCTTTCTGCTAACGTGGAGAGTTTCTATTGGCAGAGAGGGTATGAGGGTCCCACATATTGCAGAAAGTGATTTGATCTAGTTTGTAGAGAAGCCATGGGTGTAAGTGCTTCTTATTCTTCCTCCTCTCAATAGAGAATGAGGTTCAGAATCGCTTCTCGTTTTCTTTTCTTCTCCCATCTCTCTGAACTCAACCCTTTCCTGTTTTCTCTGTATCTGCTTTTCTTCTTAAGTACTGTGTCACAAACTTAGTTGTCGCGCCTCGACAATCCGTGCAGCTCTTACGCTTAGTCGCTCCCTAGCGTCGCAAGATCAGCCTAACTACCAAAAAACTCACAAGAGCAAGAAGAGAACTCAAGAGAGGGAATGCAAAGAACTCTTTATATTGAAACTCTCAAATGCTTACCGGTTATGAGGTACCTTGCAAATGAGGACCTCTACCCTATTTATAGTTTACAAAGTGTACAATGGACGGTGTAAGATTGGTTCATGTGTCATTCATCCAACGATTGAGAATGTTCTAGAGTTTCCTCTAGAAGTTTCTCCATCCTTCCCTTTTCTACACTCTTCCTTAGTCTATTCTCTAGGTTTCTAGAGTCTTCCTTAGCGCCTCCCATATACCTTCTTTACTTGTATACTACCGTATATACGTTTATGGTACAATTAGAGTGGGAAAAGATCCGATGTTGTGCACGGGACGTGACAACTGGCTGACTTATATTTATATTTACTAATTTAAGTTAGAAATTGTAAGATGGAAGAAGATGAAAGAGAATAGGAGAGAAGAGAAACCAAGTTTTATATTGAGTCATGTTTTGGAAACAAAGTCCTAGTTTAATTAGAAGCATGAGATATGGTTAGGGATATGAGTTAGGGGTATTTTAGATTAGAAGTATGAGATATGATTAGAGATATGAGTTAGGGGTATTTGAGGTATGAAAATATGACAGAAACTATTTTTACTTTTATATAGTAGTAAGGATAAACCTCAAATTAGATGGATTAGATGGTATTTTCACATTGGATAGGTTCCCAAAAATATCAACTCTTTCATTAAAATTATATGTGCAAGGGCCAACTTCTGGAGTGCAAGGAAAGTGGGCTTTGCAATGGCTGAAAAACAAATAAAGGATAGCTCCATTCGCACTTGCCGAATTACCAAGGGGTGCCTACGCTGAAAAATCATTGATTTCAATATGACGATGAAGATTTATTTTCATCCCAATCTTCCACATAATGGATCTTTAGATCAATTTATGTTTTCAAGTGTCAAAGATTATTTATTTATTTTAATTTTTGATAATTGTTGGCGTCAATAGGAAATTAGCTTACACATTTTAGGGGCTTTAATATCCCCTCAATGTGGCATCATATAATATATCATATCAAGGATCAAAAAATCGGATTTTGTTTCGGTTTCGGTCATGACCGAAACTGTAACGACCCGACTTTTCTTTAACATTATTTAATGGTGTTAGATGTGTTTTGCACTATACTTGGTGGTAGCGCTTTACACCGGAACCTATCATATTTTAGAAAACTCTATTTAAGTTACGTAACCCTATTCTTTTTTCTCATTCTAATATTCTTAAGAAATTCTAGCCATCTCTTTTTTTTTTTTCTTCTTCCTAAGAAACTCTAGCTGTCAAAACATTTCTTCTTCAACACATCTCTTCTCAAACTCCTTAATCTTGTTCCTAAAATCTTTTGTTTGTTCTTCCATAAGAACCATCGTAATTCATTTTTACCATCAAGATCGATGAGGGAGAGGAAGGAGAAGGAGAAATCTTGGACTGGCCATCACGTGGAACGACGACTTTTCACCCTAATCGTCATAGATATGTCATTCACACTTTAAGAGGTGAGTACCTGTCAATCCATCTGATTCTTCTCAGACCTTGTCGTGTAGAGTATATTCATTCATATCGATAGGCTAATAAAATGAACTCTAGATATATTTTTATATAAAACTTGCTTAGAAAAGATATATTAGCTAACCCCAGTTTTAATACTATTTTAAATTGCTTTCTTTTATATTTTTGGGTTTTATTCGAAACCCTAATTGTTTCCTAAATCTTGAGATCAATCGATTGACCTTGTATTTTTGATCGATCGATCTGGGCTGATTGAGTTATTTAATTGTTTTGTTTCATTTTCGATCAATCAATTTCAGAGTAAGACCGAATGATTTGTATATCTATACATAACGATTGATTGACTATTATTCCCGGTCGATCGATTTGCACTAGGACTTTTTATAATTATTTATTTGCTTTCATTTCGATTGGTTGATGCCTAGACCAATCGATCGATTCTAGTTCGAATTGCATGTGTATACTTCATTGATTATCGATGGATCGAACTTATTTCCACCTTTTACTTGAATGTCTAATGATTAATTATGATTATATTATATTCAAAGTACATGTGGCGATGGATTTTCACAAGCATGTGGG
Organism: Chloranthus sessilifolius; assembly: GCA_021018995.1. Taxonomy (NCBI): domain Eukaryota; kingdom Viridiplantae; phylum Streptophyta; class Magnoliopsida; order Chloranthales; family Chloranthaceae; genus Chloranthus; species Chloranthus sessilifolius. The sequence continues at coordinate 198,923,179 of CM037584.1, forward strand.
GCCCCAAACTCTTTTTAACTTATATTATAGAATTAATGAAATATTATATAACTTATATTATATGATTATTATATTCTTATATAAGTCATTGATACTTGAGTACTATATTATTATAATTATATAACTTGCTTTATAATATACAGGTGGGGTATTATTATATTAAACAAATTCTAATTGGGCACGGATTGGCTATAAGGGTCGGGCTCATGAAACTTTATCCCAAATACGTTAACTTTTTATGTCGATCGGTCGACTCTAATGTCCGATCGATCGAATCTGAATTGAACCAATTGCATTTATATTTTATTATCGATCGATCGATTATAACTTTCGATTGATCGATTCTGACCCAAATTTACTGACTTATATATTTTAATATCAATCAATCTATTCCAAAATCGATCGATCGATTTTCGTCCGAATAGACACCAATTGTTATTATTTTTCTATCTTATAACTTCACTTAGCACGGCCAAAACTTAATGCACATTCATCATTGAATATTTCGATCGATGACTATGATGTATCTAACATTAAATTATTATATCTTTTAATTTTATATTTAATTATAGTAATATATATAGTCATTTTATCGCTTCAACGCGACCACTTCGATAATACGAAGAATTAAAAATTCGATGCTCTCGTAAAAATTGAACTCTAACCTTCATGTTTTCGAAATTACACTATAATTGCCATATTCTATATTTAAATTGGTGTGTTATGCAAATATATATATATATATATATATATATATATATATATATATATATATATATATATATATAATATGTATAAACATAGCAAAATCTGATTGTAAATATTTTCTGTAATGCGGTAGTTCTATACTTCTATTTTAATCATGGTATTTAAGTTATGGATATGTAAGTTATGGATATGTTAGGTCATATGTATGCTAATATATGAGATCGTGCCTACGCTTAGGCGTGATAATTCGCTGATATGATATCAAAGCGAGAAATACATCATATTCATATGTCTTACAACTCATGGTGGTATGTGACATCATGACGAGTAGGGTGACTGCGAATTCAATATAGCCTTATATACGGTGACATATATGGTGTCCCTATCACTCCCAAGTTTTTAATGTGATAGGATAAAATATGAATTAAGATATGAGGTGGACCCTTAGGCCTTAGTTGAAGTGAGGTATCTTTTATGGTCACGTGAAATTCAGAATGTTGGCATGCATGTACGAATGCAAGCTCTCTATGATAGTATGAGCTACTGCATGAAGTATATCAATGTTACTATAGAACATTTTTCTTAGGAAGCGTGATTTAGAGAAGTTACCCCACTATAGCTCGTCTTAGAATTATGTGGTATGAGTATGATAATATATGAGTCTATAAGATAAAATAGGTTATGAGTATGATACTAAAACACCGTTGTGTAGGCCAGCATAAAATTAATAACTTAAGTCTGTATGTGTCATTCCTTATGTAGCCACCGTAAGAGCAACATTGTCTTCAGTCAAGACGAGTCTCTAGGAGACCGTATGATATGAGTTATGTTTCCGAGCTGCCCTTATGACTGGATGGGGTGTATGATATATGTATGATATAGTGGTAAGCTACTGTAGTGACCCTCACATAGTAGGCTCGAGCAGCGACTCTGACACAGGTCATATAGGATTTATTAGTATGTTAGTTACGCTCATACAACGTACAAAAGCTTATTAGTATGTTAGTTACGCACATGCGACGTATAAAAGCTTATTAGTATGTTAATTACGCCCATGCGATATATAAACGCATGTGCGAGAATAATAAGATATGGTGAGATACGGTAGGATATGAGTGTCTAGATCATGGTCCTGCATTTATGTTATGATATAAGTTATATGATATATACATGATTGTCTTTTCCTTTATGATTTTATTGTTATATTATTATTTTTACTCACGTGATATACTTGCAATGCATCTGAATAGAATGTGGTGGATTGGTGGTGTATTCGCTGAGTTTACGTGATTTGTGAATTTCTTAGATTTTATTGCAGTTATTTATTTGATTATTTATGACTCTGCCTTTATATTTTACCATTATTTGTTAGTTTTCATGAATTTTGTAAAACTAAAATTACACAAAAACTTTGATTATGTGTATGTTCGCTTAGCGTATCTGAAATGTGTGCGAGTCATAACTTGAAATTATAGGCACTAAGGATAAAATAGAATTTCGGGTTGTGACCGAAATCGAAATTTTAAACCATATATCTTATAGATTGCGGTGGACAAGCGTTGGATTCGATCATCAAAGGGCATAGATTATATCACACATTCTAGGGGCTTTATCGTCCCCTCGTGCTATTATATGCCATAAGATTAAGGAGGGACAACTGTGGGAGATGTCGGAGATGAATCTTTTGGATGTGGATAGATCACGTGCATCTCACGTGATTTCTAGTAGGTTATATTTATGGGTAAGAATGCAGTGTTTTTAATTGAAAGTAGGCTTCTTGAGCATAGTTAACAGGCTGCTCGCTGCCGCGCATCCATCCTGATTCCTGCAAGAGAGAGAGAGAGAGAGAGAGAGAGAGAGAGAGAGAGAGAGAGAGAGAGAGACGGGACACTGCAACCGTCGTGATCAATTTAGCATGTCTGTCGCAATGTATGCATGTTTCTAATCTCTTTAGCGTTGTTTAACCAACCATATAAATATGATTAGTACCTTTAACTAAATTTGTTCTCCTCAAGACAAGACCGGTTTCTGCAAAACCCTAGAAAAGTAGCTGTGCATCCATCCCCTTGGCTTGGCTTGGCTGAAAATGAAATTCAGTTTGGCAAGTCACCGTAACACAAACCCCCCGATGCCGATTATTGTAAGCGATAGAAGAAAACGTCTACGATCTTTTACTGCTTCTGCTCCACAAAGAATCCCCATCCTTAACAAAGGAGGAGGAGGATCGCATTTGCATTCCCATTCGCATTCCAATGATGATCATGATTACGATCATGATTATGTTCAGTACTTGAAACTCATTCGCCTGGATGATAATGATGATGATGATGATGATGAGGAGGAGGAGGAGGAAGAGAAGGAGGAGAAGCTGGAGGAGGAGGAGGACGATTACGACGACAACAACAACGAAGATGTAGACTTTGAAGAAGATGAGGATGATGGTGATATGGATGTTGAGTATAAGGTGTTCTTGGAGCATCTGAGGGAAGATGGAAAGTCTTATGTTTTTGAAACACTAGATTCTGAGGATGGGAAGCCTATTTATGTCAAGTACGAACAGGTTGAGGACGATGGATCTTGTGATGAGGTTGAGTCCGACACACCCAGTGTGTCTACCAAGAATTCTGCTGAAATTGTTATTTGCTCTTCTATTCCCAACCTTGACCATATGTTGGACGTGGACCCCTCTTTGGTTGATGATAGCTACCAAACATTCCTCAGTCGTGTAAGAATGCGAGGTCATTCCATGGTTTTTGAGTTGGATAATGGTGTTTCTGTTGTATATGAAGAAGAAGAAGAAGATGCCACAGGGAAGTGTACTCTGCCTTCCATTAAACAGGAAGTGGTATCATATTCTACTCATAAGCAATTTAGCAAATTTTTTGTAGCTTCGCTTTTAGCTTGCAAATTAAATTTGTTCTATTATTCCTTTTTTTATATTTGTTCACTTCTAATTTTCATTGTTTTTTTACTAATTAAGGTGGATGAAGATGACGGAATTTCAATAGAATGTATCAATTGTACCGATGGGCCTGGCTTTAAGGAAAAACTTATGAATATTCTCAAAAAGCCATTCAAACAGGAAGAGTACCATAGGCTATTGGAAGAAGCAACTAGTCATAAACCATTAAAAAGGCAGAGAATCTTGCGTGGCAGATCTGTATCATATGCAACAGAGAAAAGCAGCTTTTCATATCTTGATCATCACCGTGGTAAGTAGGATATAGTGAAGCTAACTACTTCCGTAAACGTGATTCCTGTTATCATATGTTATATATTTATGGATAAAGAGCATTTGACCGCTCTTTGAACAGATTGTGTCATCGCCATCCCACTTTTGGGTCACATGGCATAAATGTTGGCTAATCCAGGTCATCAAAGTGCTAATCCAGGTCATCAAAGTGGTAGGTAATACTGTTAGCTACCCCTGACACAAAAAACAAGTTGAGTAGAAGATTTGAATCATCTGATCTGTGCAATGTAATGTGGATGGTTGTGCTTAATTTTTTAAGTTCTGATATTGAAGTCGCATCGCTAGGATGGTTCTCTGCTCCTCCGATGGAAATTATTTTTTTGCTCAGACATGCCAATGAGGGGCTACCAGATGGACTGCTTGGAATAGTCAAATATATCTGCCACTTGTTGGCACAAGGGCGGATGGTCATCCCCCTCTATTTAACTGCGTTCACGAGAGCCAATCTCAGATTGTATCTATGGTCTTGTATTACCTATTTGAGCAAGTGGAAATGTGATTCCTTTAGCAGTTGGTCTGAATCTGAAATAATTACTCTTTACTAAGTTTTGTACTTGATTAGACATTATTTCTACTTCTCAAAATCCTGAAATAATTGATATTGGGCATATATGTGTGTATGAGTAACTCTTCTTTCCTTGGTCTGTGGGAACTTTCTGCTATCCTCATTAAACTGGCTTCGATAATGGGAAGGATTCAAGTATCATTTTGCATGAGGCCCATGAATTAGTAGATCATCTAGCTACATAAAAATTCCGAAGATCATAATTGTATGTAGGGGAGAGTCCCCCTCCACCCCTACATTAATTGTCTGTGAGCGAGTGGGGAGTTCAAATGACAGGATGATCACCCCTTTTGTAATGACCCGAAAATTTACAAGCCGGAAGGTATAGAAATACCGGGTCGCTAGATCATAATTCACAATCTAAATACGATATTTCTTTGGTATCAATGGAGATCAAATTTACTATAACTAAAATAAATGCTTAAACATTCCATAATGATGTATTAATCCATAAATATACCACCGGTGATGGCCGTACGTTACACAAACAATGGTATTGACATCAACGTGTGCAGAAACAATAATTATTCTAAAACAATTATAAAATCTACTAAGTTCGAATCACCAAAATTCTTAAGGGTAAAACTCTTCAGGTGGAAGCTTCTCTTCGTCTTCCAGTACAAAATCAGGGTCCTCGTTAGCTTCAGTACCTGTGATACATAGTGTCGGGGTGAGCTAAACATTCACAGGCTCAGTAGGGCAATCCCAATAATCAGTCATATTACATCTAGCTAACACATAGTTCATACTGCTTTAGATAGGGGTCATTACATTTAAATATTCTAGGACAGTTGTTTCTAAGTGACCAATCAATCAACGATATAGTTTTCAATGAATTTCAGATGACATATTCAGAGAGTCCAATGTAGATTTCATGCACATGTTCCAATATGAAATCTTATTTTGATGTTCTTGTCTATTTCACATGTCATTCCTTATGTTCATGCATGACTTAAATAACGTTACTTAAAAATATCTAAACGCGAATATAACACTAGAGCCGATGGGTTCCGATGGGGATCCTAGCCATCGTCGTTCAAGAACTATTTCAATATGCCCAAGCTCCTGCCTTGTGAGGAATGCTTGTGCGGTTTAATGGGCCACAGTGACAATTCAATGTGTGCTGAAACACAATTTTTATACGGATATACCGCCTTAACGGTTCAATGTGCCGAAGCGCGGTTCTTATACAGATATACCGCCATAACGGTTCAATGTGTGTGCTGTCGCAAGGATCCTTTTCAATGGAATCACTTTAAATCACATGCATATTCTAACATAAAATTATATTCATACGCCATAAATAGTTCAGAGTTCGATGTTCGATGAATTTCAAAAGTTCAATGCAGATACAATATTCGATGAGTTCACATATATCCAATGTATGCACAATGCTTGATGGTTTACATTTGTTCAATGGAGTGTGATGTTTAATGGTTTCATTTATTCACAGTGTATACTAAAATCAATGTATTTCAATGGCTCCAATAACAATACAATAATTTATGAGTTTCGATGTTCAAATTCTAACAGTGAGGTGACCAGTTTCGGAGTCATTAAATCATTAAGCAACTATGAATCAGGGATATACAATACGAGTTAATCATTAAAATTCCTCTACCTCGAATCTTAGCGTCGCAAAGAGGAAGTGCGACGATGTCTATCGATAGCAATCAATTCTCCCTTCTACATAGCACACAATGGTAATATATCAATGGCCGATAGATCGAAAGAGGATAGATCGATTTAAAGAAATTTCTCCCTTTCTTTTGTATTCACAGCTTGCTATCGTAAGGTGACGGTGAGCTGTTGTAGTGCTCACAGCTCGCTGCTGTAATTTGACGGTGTGCTGTGGCTGGGAAGAGTTCTCTGTTCTCGGTATTTACAACTCACTACTGTCCTATGACAGCGAGCTGTGACTAGTATTATCATAACATCTTCAGTGTTCACAGCGAGCTGTATATACTTATTTTTTATTCTGTTTACATCCACAACGAGCTGCTGTCTATGGACAATGAGCCGTGGCTGAGGATGTTCTCTTCTTGATGGGGAGCTGTTATGTGTCCACAGCGAGCTGCAATCTTTTGACAACGAGATGTGTATATTTTATTGCTTTTCTGTTTGTATCCACAACGAGCTGCGTTTTCCATGGCAGCGAGCTGTGCTTGGGTTCTCTTCCTTTGTTCTCCAGTGACAACTCGCTGTCCCTTTGTAACAACGAGCTGTGACTTGGTTTAAGGGTACGCCAAGATTTTTGAAAGGCTTTCTCCGCGGTGTTACTTTTTCTTTCAGTGACAACGAGCTGTGGTACTTCCACAACGAGCTGTCATTGATGGCAGCGAGCTGTGGGTATTATCACATCGAGCTCATTATCGTTTTCAGGCTCAGAATTTTTGTACATCTTAGAATTCGAAAATAAGGTCTAATCAACACTCCTAATGTTTCTAAGATTCATTTTAGATTCGAATTGAACATAAGGGTTTCTAGTATTCTAATTAAGATATGAAAATAATAAAGATGAATAAAGCGATAAGTATTACCTCTCAAAGCGTGGTTGATGATGCTACGGTGATCTACGCTTGCAGAGATTGATGATCAATGCTACCGTTCTTGTGAAGTTTCTACCTCCTCTCCTCGATCTCAATGGTGGAAAAGATCGAGATGACTCTCGTGGAGAGGCACTTAAAAGTTCTTGGGTGAAGAGAAAAAGACGATTGAGGAAGAAGGGTGGTGACGGCTAGGGTTTTCTCACGAAGAAGAAGGACGAGAAGAGACGGTTAGAGTTTTTTCACGGCTCCATTCTCAAGAAGAATTCTTAAATTGTGATTTAAGATTCTCCGTAGCACCTCTTTTTATAACTTAATGGGGATTATCAGGTATTGAGCTGACACACCAAGGCAAGGTGTATAGGCTTCTATTTCAAAGTTCAAAAATAGAGCTTTTAAAGCCTACACCAAGGTTTGATCCTTGGACCTCTAGTCTATAGCTCAAATCTCTAACTGCCATGCTATCACGTAGCTTGTGTAATTAGTGAGGAAATTAAATATAAGGGTCTTTAAACCGAAACATGTTTTTTTTGCTTACAATGTTTTGAACATTCAAGGCATGTAATGTATATTTTGTTAGGCACATATACTTATTTGACGTATTAAGGTTTGGAAAGAAGGAAAAAAATATGGGTTGTTACACCTTTTTTGTAGTCTTGTCTATAATTGGTCTTGTAAATTACTTTTATTACTTTTTTTTTTTTTATAAACAAAGGTTACATTAGAATTTAGAAATAATTCATGAAATGTCCTTTGGTTCAGGAATCAAACTGTTTTCATATGTTTTAAATTTGGCCAGAATGAACTTTTTACATGCATGCTTAAATAGAATGGTAAGTGAAGAACTTTGCCTGCTCATTTGCAGATCTTGCCAAATTGCTTGAGTCAGCTGATGATCGTAGAGGTTTGACCCTTTTACGTGGATTCTTCTTTTGGTTACAGGTGATTTTTCCAATTTAATATGTTCATTTCTTGTTACATGATATTGATTTGAATGTTTATATTACTTTCACCTCTCTAATATAGCCAATACATTGGAAAAGTGTTTCTGTTGTCTTATAAATTACTTGTATTGTGCACCAAATAATTCTATAATTACACCCAAAAAATTGTTGCTTGTTAACTTGGCACTCTGTTGGTACACCCACCACTTATTAACACATCATGTCAATGTGGGATTGATGCGTGTAGACATCCCTTAGAAAATGTGTGATTCCTTCCCTACACTTGCAGCATCAGTGTACTATATGGGGCTTCCCACTAATGCGATAAAATAAGGTGCAAGGAACCAATTTAAGTGTGCATCACGAAAGAAGGAAGAAAACGATAGCTATTATAGTTGTGTGTGGTGTTTGTGGAAGAAACTTGCATGGAAATGAAGGTTACTCATGTTCATCATATCCTCAGAGAAGTTGCCTCAAACACCATTCTGATGCAGACTGTGTCTTGGATGTCAATCTATCCTTTCTCCCTGATGTGGGCCAAATCACGTGGACAGTTGAACTGGGTGACGTCGTGGGAGAAAGGCTTGCTCTGATACCATGATAAATTTGGGCTTCCATCTCAAAACCAATTGGCAATGAGTGGAGGGGCCTGGATATTATGAAGGGAGAGACAAGGCTATAATTTACCCAATGTGGGACTAAACTTCAACCTGAAACGCCCCCATTAACAACCACCCATCCAGGTTCAGCCTAGTGCACAAGGGTCAAAACTGCCTTTAGAATCCTTGATTCTTGGAGCTTCACCTTGAAATTGAATCCTGTGAAGGATATCAAGTGCCCTAATGTTTCCCCAGTTTTATCTGCTCTCTTAGAACTTCTGCTGTAGGGAATATTTTCTCCTTAAGTCTTTATAGTAGACCAAATGATTTTCTTCTTCCCTCCTTATCATACCTTTTCACCTTTCTTTCTTGTACCTTTTTTGCTTCCCTCGTCCCTCCACCACCATCTTTGAACTTTTTCTGTCCATAACTTTTTATTTCCTTGTATACGTTTACTCGTGTAATGATAGGGATGGTGAAATTCTTTTCATCACCTACTTGAAAAAAATGGCTCGTTAGGAAAGGATGGGCTTTTGCAGGTTATTCCTTTTCAACCTTTCACCATATGTCAACTTTTTTTGTGTGACATCTGCCTTTATCTTTTACTTCTCAAGGTACTATGACTCTGACACCATCTCTTCTCTAGTTATCATAACTTCCACCTTATTCCCAACAACCTTTCTTTGGATGCTTTATGAAATTGATGAACTCTCCTCTGTTTGTTGATGATTGTTTTGCTCCATAGCCGTGATAGGTGGGGGTGGTGGGTGCCCTTGCACATTATTTTCCACCCATGCAAAAAGGAAGTGATTATATTTTTGATCTGCTGTATTTTTCATTACATTAATGTTAATATAGTGCTTTTTTACAGATCAAAATAGAAAGGAAAAATTATATTTGATGTAGTAATGCATTATTTTCTTATACGGTTATACCTCACATCTGTTGTATTGTGCCGTGTATGGGCGATGGTGTATATAGAGTCCTTTTGGGTGTGTATTTAGTTTTTTTCATTTAATATTAATGCTTGTGGGGATCCTTCCCTTACGAAGCATTTCTCTATCTCTTCCTCTCTCCTCTCTTCTTTCTCTCTTTCTCTCTCTCTCTCTCTACCTAACCCTAAGGCCTAGCATCTCTTTCATCTTCATTCTAACCCTAATTATTGCCTCATTGCATTCTTGTTGGTATTAGAGTCAGTTTTTCCTAGTTGACCTGTTGCTTTATGTCATCAGTGCCGATGTTAGCATGATGCCATGCTGACTTCAGCCATCATTTTTGTTTTACCCCAGAATAAAACAAGTTAAGCTGCTGAATCAGAATGACAAGCCGAGCATTTTTAATTCCTGGCCCAACATGATTTGAGACCATTTTCGTAGTGTTTCAATCAAAACCTTTGTAACATCTTCTTCCGACTATTTTTCACCTTTTCTTGTGCTCTCATATTCCGTGGATTTTAGAACTCGTAATTAATGCTTGCCTGTGGATCGATTTTTATAGCTGGGGAAGATGTTTACGAAACACTCATAAATCATTGTAATAGCCTCCAAGACCATAGGGAATTTTTCTCCTATGGTCTTGGGGTATATTGCAATGGTTTAAGAGTGTTTTTGATGAGGGACACCAAAATTGAGAGCTGAAGATTCTAGCCGCAACCGATTTTTCAGCCAAGAAGAAGCGGAACGGAAATAAGAACCAGGCTTAATGGAGGAGAATTCGAAATTTCATTCGATCGATCCTTTATTTTGATCGATTGAACCCCTATTTTGATCGATCGAAAATTTCATTCTATCGAACTCCTATTTCGATCGATCGAAATTTTCGTTCGATTGAACCCTTATTTCGATTGATCGAAATCACGCGAGAATGAATTTTTTTTAGAATTCAACTTAAATTTCAGGGTTAAAGTCGTCTTTTATTATTTAATTGTTTTAGGGTTTTCTTTTATTTTAAGACCTCCTATATAAGGTCTCTTCATAAACAATGTAATTAGTTTTTTTGATTAATGAAAAGAGAGTTGCTTTTGTGCAAACCTTAGAGAGTTTGTGAAGAGTTTTCAACCGAGGGAGTGAATCCTTCAAAACTTTGAGGAGTGAGCAATCATTTCTTGTGCGACTTGGTGCGAAGCCGACGTACAGCCGTGGTGTGAAGCTTCGGAAAACCCTTGGCGTGAAGCCTTGGAATCGATCCTTTTTAGTTTGTCTTTTCTCTAGTTGTTGTCAGGTATTATCTTTCTTTATTTCCATTGATAAAAGAACAAAAATCCCAAAACCTTATTCCATGATATCTTTAATTTCTCCTTTTTTTTTGAATTATCTATTCAAGTTTTTTTTTTATTCGAAATCCCCTAGGAATCAAAAGACGATATTGCAATTATCGCTTGATGCCCTAAACTAGAGCGAAGCTCGAGTTCCTTCATAGGAGACGTTTTTCTAGATCGGGAAATATTCGCGCATGCGAACGCTAAAATGAATTAATCGAACTGTTCTATTGATCATTGAAATATTTTTATGTGTTGAATGATTTCGAATATTTTCGTTGTTTAATTCATTTTAAAGTTAATCCCGAATTTGCATATTAGGGTTTTAACATTTTTCCTGCATCAGTTTTGGTATCAAAGCAGTCTTAGTTTAGGGTTGTCCGCGTGGTATAGATTTTAGGGTTCACTTGATTTTAGTATACTTTGTCTTACACCATCTAGTCTTGCATACCTCCGCCATGGATACTAGTAGTTTAGAAGCCCTTATTAGAGATCTTGCATCTAAAGTAACCACTAGTCAAACCCGGATGGATGAGCACATCGCTGATCATCAAGCCTGACATGAGGCTTCAGAAACTCGATTCGAAAAGATCAATGAGCTCATCACTGAGAATCACAATAGAGTCAATAACCGTGGCCGTAAGAGAGATGTTCCTCCCCGACGTGAGGTCCAAACCAATCTGGACGATAAGGTCATGAAATCAGTGAAAATGGATGCCCCTACTTTTGACGGGAAAAGACAACCCAAGGTCTTTCTCGAATGGGTCGCCAACATGAAAAACTACTTTCAGTGTTATGCCATGTCCGAAGAACGCAAGGTCAGGTTTGCCAAAGTCAAGCTTATGGGTCAAGCTAGACTTTATTGGTTGGGAGTAGAGCGTCGTAGGCAAATTCAGGGTCTTCGTCCTATTTCCACGTGAGCTGAAATGAAAGTCCATCTGTACGAAAAATACGTTCCCGTATCATATGATAAACGTATTCTTGATCAGTGGCAGTCATTGCATCAAGGAGATTCTTCAGTCACAAAGTACATCGATCGGTTTGAAGACTTGATGACCCAGGCCGATGTCGATGAACCAGCAAAAGTTACCCTCTCCTGATTCCGAATGGGTCTTCGACCAGAGTTACAAAGGGAACTCATTCCTTATCCCGTTGCGGATCTCGATGAATGTTTTGCTAGAGTTGAAGAATTAGAACGGTATCTCGATACTCCCAGTAATGGCTGATCTAAATCTTCCAAACTTGAGCATCACTCTAATCCTACGAAAAATGTATATACCGCCTCTAGTCAATCTTCAAAACTCGGGAACCCTCAGATTGATAAAGAAAAGGACCTTTGATCGAGAGTTCTAGGCGTGCCCCGCAACAATGTTATCAGTGTCAGGGCTTTGGTCACTTACATCCCAATGTCCCACTAAGGCTCAAACTTTGATTATTCATGAGCATGCCGAGAAAGAGGTCAATGAATCACACGAAGAAGTGTACGAACCATGTGACACGCCAAGTGATGATGAAGGTGAAGTTCTGGTCAAAGTCGTAAGTTGCATTAGGACAATTCCTATTACCGAGGACGGTGTTGATAGTGTGTCCATCCCAAGTGAGTAATTAGAGTTGGTAGGAGCATATCATTATTCTGATTTGCATGGGATTAGCAGTATGAATTTACTAAGCATCGAAAATACGCATGATCGTACTAACACATTGGATATGTTTTGTGTTAATTCTTGATGGTTCTAAACATGTGGAATCTTTCCCAATCTCGGAAAGAGGTAATGGGGGAGGTCGAGATCTTCCTCTAGACAAGGGCAACCATCCGATAGTTGCCGTAACGGATCTTACATCTATTCTTGATCCCACTACCCTGCCCTTTGATCCATTCCTTCTTGAGCGCCCAATCAAATCACGCCCATTTTCTCAGTTTCTATCTCGTACCTTACCTGTGCAACATGAGAAAAGGTTGAATGAGGAGGTTATAAAATTCCCAAGCTTAAATGCCAGTGCAAATAAACAACATGAGTATCTCACAATGTGAAAAGGTAAGCTACGAATGAAGCTTCCGAAGTATGCCATCTATGGGTTCCCTAACTCATTGGAGATGAGTTTTTCCCACCCGGGGAGAATGATGCGGGACGCCAAGATCGAGAGCCGTAGATTCAGGCAGCAACCGATTTTCCAGCAAAGAAGAAGCGGAACGGAAATCAGAATCAGGCTTAAAGGATGAGAATTCAAAATTTTCGTTCGATCGATCGAAATCGCGCGAGAATGAAGTTTTTTTTAAATTCGAACTTAAATTTCAGGGTTAAAGTTGTCTTTTATTATTTAATTGTTTTAGGGTTTTCTTTTATTTTAAGACCTTCTATATAAGGTCTCTCCATAAACAATGTAATTAGTTTTTTTGATTAATGAAAAGATAGTTGCTTTTGTGCAAACCCTAGAGAGCTTGTGAAGAGTTTTCAACCGAGGGAGTGAATCCTTCAAAACCTTGAGTGAGTAATCGTTTCTCGTGCGATTTGGTGCGAAGCCGACGTACAACCGTGGTGTGAAGCTTCGGAAAACCCTTGGAATCTATCCTTTTTAGTTTGTCTTTTTTCTAGTTGTCAGGTATTATCTTTCTTTATTTCCATTGATAAAAGAACAAAAATCCCAAAACCTTATTCCATGATATCTTTAATTTCCCTTTTTTTTTGAATTATCTATTCAAGTTTTTTTTTATTCGAAATCTCCGAGGAATCAAAAGACGATATTGCAATTATCGCTTGATGCTCTAAACTAGAGCGAAACTCGAGTTCCTTCATACGAGTCGTTTTTCTAGATCGGGAAATATTCGCGCATGCGAACGCTAAAATGAATGAATCGAATTGTTCTATTGAATTCATTGAAATATTTTTATGTGTTGAATGATTTCGAATATTTTCGTTGTTTAATTCATTCTAAAGTTAATCCCGAATTTGCATATTAGGGTTTTAGTGTTTTGTCCTGCGTCAGTTTTTTAAACGCCCCCCTTAGCTTACATGTCACAGGGTTATTCTCTGGCTAACATTGGATATCGGGAAGCTTGCTGATGCCTTTTTTGACATTTTTTTACCTTCTTAAAGACGTTAACCTGTTTGAAGCTATGAGTTGTAGTTATCTCCCCCAGCCACATCATGGCTCACTGGGTTCTCTCTGACCTCTGAGCTGGGATGTCATTTCTGGTTCTGTTAAGTGTTAATCATATATGGTCTCTGCTGAGCCAATTATTTTTTGGCAAGTCAATTATTTCTTCATGATAGCAGTGTTAGCTTCTGTTTTTTATGCTTTATGGCACCTTGACTTCAATTGGGCATCTATGCTGGAGATCAAGTCCTCATATAGTTGCTGCAGTATTGATGATCAATACTTCAGATTTGGAGGTCGACACTTTTAAAATCCCCTTTCTCTTATGTGGCACCTTGGATTGAGGGTGTGCAATTTATATTGAAAAGGGTGTTTGTTATACCTTGTGCATTTATTGTTTTATTTTTTCCTTTTTGCCTGGGCTGGATTTTATTTCTCAGTTTGAGACATGATGACGACTCCTATGAGCCCCACTCTGGATTTGTCTTTTCCAACATCAGAGCATGTTACTTCGGTCTTGGTGGCAACTTCTTCGTCTTCATCACACTGGGTTGACTCAGGGGCTATGGACCATATGACTGAAAACTCTCTAGGTTACGTATCCTATTTTCCTCGTACATCATCTTCTAAAGTTCTCTTGGCTGATGGTTCTTGTGCTCCTGTTGCTGGGGTTAGAACCATTCCAGTATCCTCCTCTCTCTCATTGTTCCATATGCTTCATGTTTCACTTCTTGCTACAAATTTATTTTCTGTTAGTAGTCTTACTAAAATTTAAATTGCCCCATTACTTTTTATTCCTCTCATTGTATTGTTTAGAATCTTACCACTAAGAGGTTGTTGGCAAGGGCATTGAAAAAGGAGGTCTCTACTATTTGAATGTTGATCATAGCTGCAGCCCTGTTGCTATTATTGCTACTAATTCCTCCCTTGATATTTCCACTCATTGTTCTTTTCCCATTACTTCCTACCTTGATACTGACGCGGGACGGGAACCCTAAAATGCGTGAATATGATTTTTATGCGATTTACCGAAATTAAATAAAATTAATTTAAAATTAATCTCAAAATTATTACGATATCTTTGGGTTCGTAGAATTCCGGTAGATAAATCACGCGAGATTCGAATAGAGTGTCCAATCCGATGCGCAAGTCCCGTTAGATTTGAGGTGGGATCGGGCCTAGAGATAGGACTCTAGCTTTTTCAAGCTTGGGCATTCGTTTTCGATCCGATGTAGATTCACGGGTTCGAACTAGGGTTGTAGAATTAAGTAGGTTTGATGACTCGGATGAAAACTAGGGTTTTGATGGAAATAGATTTTGGGTTTTAGATTAGGGATTCAATATGGGTAATGGATTATAAGAGAAAGACAAAGAAAATATATAGCAAAGATAATAAAAGATTAAAGAGAATAGATGGGAATCACTTCCTTGGTCTCACACCAAACCTATCTTGGGAAGAAGAATATTTAAGCATAAAATATTTAAATTTTTTAATAAATCAATTAAAAAGTGTTTACAAGCCTCTATATATAGGCCACCGATAATTAATTCGAAATAAAAAAGAGTTCTAAAAGAAATAAAAACTAAAAAGGCAGTTTTCCGCATAAAATAGAAATCTCGTCGCCTCCAACAATGTGCTATTGCAATGTTAACAGCGCGCTGTTGCACTGTTGAACAACGCTCTCGATCTTGACGTCCCTCGTCATTCTCTCGGACTCAAAATGTTTCATCACCGATGAAACACGCATGCTGTACTGATCAAGTGTATCGGGGCCCGATCAGTGAAAGTCTTTACAACTAGCCCAAACAATCTCGGCTTCTGGTGACGTATGATCCTCATTTCGGTTGATTGTAGCGGGACGCACACGATAAACCTCTCTTTGATGAACTTGATAACCCTGCTCGCCAGCCCACTCTACCAAATATTTTTCAAATTGCTCATCAACTCTCCCGGACCTGAAGGAATTCATCCCCGATGAAGTGTGATCGCGATATTGATTAGGATTATGAGAACTCAAGCAGTAAACTCTTTCATGACTGGCCCATGTACTCTCTGTAGTCGAAGTATCAACAGATGATTTGTAGTGATTGCTGCTTGAATTAATCTTCTGTTTAATTTCGGCATGCAATGCGAAATGAGACGCAAAAGTTGACTCACAATAAGACTTTGAATGTATGCGGTATGCAACTCGAGATTATGATGTGCATGCGTGTCTATGGACTCGATACTCTCATGTGCGTGCGACGCTAACGACTCACATGTAACCGACTCATGTGTGATTGAATCAAGTGACACTAATGGCTCAAGTACACTCAACTCGAGTAACTCGTGCGTACTCGTGTCAACCAAAACCAAGGACTCTTGCACAACTGACTCTACGAACACTATCAGATCGTGCGTACTCCTGTCAACCAAAACCAGGGACTCGTGCACAACTGACTCTACGGATACTATTAGATCGTGCGTAGGTGACTTGGTCGAATTGTGTGTGGGTGATTCCACATCACTACTCACAAGGGAGATAGAAGCTTCTTTAACGCAAATTAGACCTTCTTCAGCTTCTTCTATTTCCTCTTCACCATCATGGTACAAGGGTCATACACTTCCTCTTCTACTTTCATATTTTTCGGCCTTTAGAACTTTCGCTTTCAATCAATAAATTCGGAGGGGAAAGTTTAATGGAGCACTGGTAAGCAAAGTGTCCGAACCCTTGACACTTAAGGCAATCAAGACACCTATCTGTCTTGGTTTTCAGACACTGTAGGAGGTGATGGTGGATGGAGGGAACATAATCCTCAATAAGTCGCTCCCTCGTGTCCTCCCATCTTTTGATGGGCTTACGATTAGCTAACTAGCGTAGAGTCTCAACATTAGTCCAACAGGTTTTGGCGTGGCTCACCAGCTTTATTTTAACTAACCTAACTTTGTACTCATTCGGTACACCATACCAATCAAAATACTCTTCCACACTAGACAACCACTCTGCAAAGGTTTTAGGATTGGTCGTACCCTCAAAATCTGGGATTTCATTTCGAATAGATTTTAGAAACCTATCGGTAGGATCGTACTCGGATTCACAATGATGAGGGTATCCCCTAGCTTTAGTCTCATCACGACTTTTGTGACTTTGCTAAGAATTTGGTGTGTAGCGGCTCCCATTATTAATTGCACACATTTGGGCTTTGATGTTCCTAAGGGCATCGATAATCTCGCTCATGCTCATGGTGAATACGGTATACTAACACGGGTGCTAAATGTCATGCAAACATGAACCACAATGGATGAGGAATTTTGTCAAACAGTAGACGTGCATACCTTGAACACAAATGAGATAAAATGCAATGAAAATTAAAATGACACACAATATGCCCTAACCTAGAAAACCTAGGGCTCTGATACCAAAACTGACACGGGTTAGGAACCCTAAAATGCATGAATATGATTTTTATGTGATTTGCCGAAATTAAATAAAATTAATTCAAGATTAATCTCAAAACTATCACGATACCTTCGGGTTTGTAGAATTTCGATAGGTAAATCACGCGAGATCTGAATAAGATGTCCAATCCGATGCGCAAGTCCCGTTAGATTTGAGGTGGGATCGGGCCTAGAGATAAGACTCTTGCTTTTTTAGGCTTGGGCATACGTCTTCCATCCGATGTAGATTCACAGGTTCAAATTAGAGTTGTCGAATTAGGTAGGTTTGATGGCTCGGATGAAAACTAGGGTTTTGATGGAAATAGGTTTTGGGTTTTGGATTAGGGATTCAATATGGGTAATGGATTATAAGAGAAAGACAGAGAAAATATATAGGAAAGATAATAAAAGATCAAAGAGAATAGATGAGAATCACTCCCTTGGTCTCACACCAAACTCATCTCGGGAAGAAGAATATTTAAGCATAAAACATTCAAAATATTCAATAAATCAATTAAAAAGTGTTTACAAGCCTCTATATATAGGCCACCAATAATTAATTTGAAATAAAAAAGAGTCCTAAAAGAAATAAAACTAAAAAGACAGTTTTCCGCATAAAATAGAAATCCCCTCGCCGCCAACAGCGCGCTGTTGCACTATTGAACAACGCTCTCGATCTTGATGTCCCCCGTCAGATACCCTTTTGTTTTGGAATGTCAAATTAGGGCATGTTGGATTTAAAATCTTGTGCTCGCTAACTTGTTAAGAGGTCTAGCTGAGGACAAGTCGATACAACACATTGTCATCTTACCTCAAGCGTAGTTTGCTTATGACATGATGAATGACTCCATTGGCAAATTCCCTTTATGATGGTAGGTCTGGAAAACCGCCAAATAGTATATGTGAGTTAGTGCCTTTACCAAGCCATTGGCAGATTAGTGATGATGTTGAAGCCAAAATTTATTACTCAAATATAGTTGGAAGGCTCATTGGAAACGATGCAGATTGAGAGAATTAGAAGGTGTCTTTAATATTTTGAAATGAGTTTATAAATGTTAATTTGATTCTTGTAAATGCTTGTTCCTTCACCATTTTGATTTAAATTAAGTCTATTGACTTGTAGAGCGTTATATCCATTGATGCCATTGTTATTGACAGGGATGCCACATATAAGAAATGTAGAGAAAGCCCTCTGAAGCTTCGAGAGAGAGAAAGGAGGTGAAACGTTATCAAGTGACAACGTCTACGCGGTCTTGTGAATAAAGGCTACAACGTCTTTGTGAATAAGATATAAATACAGGTGATCAATTCAATGACGAGAATTTTCTTTTTGCGAAAAAACTTATCTTTTTAGTCTTTTATTGTTTTAAGACTCTTTATTTCGAATTAATTATTGGTGGCTTATATAAAGAGGCTTGTAAACACTTTTTATTTAGTTATTGAATATTTGAATGCATTATTGCTCGAGTATTCTTCCTGAGATGGGTTCGGTGTGAGGCCGAGGGAGCGATTCCCAAAACCGTTATTTTTTGGTATCTATTTTCTTTTGATCTTTTGTTATCTCTGCTATCTATTTATCTTTGTTTTCTCTTGAACCATCACTTTATTGATCTAAGATTTCTTGATCCCAAACCCTCAATCTTTCCGAACCCTGAATCAAATAGAGCCAAAACCCTTTTCTAAACCATAAACATAAACCAAACCATAAGCCTATTACAAAATCATAAAGCTAATTAAACCCTAGTTTGAACCCGTGAACCCGTGAATCTACATCAGAAATGGTTTTGGAGAGCGAGTAGGGATGAGGACAGGGAGGGACTTTGGAGGAGGGTGCTGGTCCAGAAATATGGTAAGGCATCAGGTGACTGGGGCATCTGTCCGATTGCACGCAGCGGAGCTTCGGCTTGGTGGAAAGGGCTGTGCCGGATCTGGCCCAATTTTGACAAGGGACAGACGTTCGACTGGGGATGTGGTACCAGAATTCGATTTTGGGACGACGTATGGCTGACACCCTACACTCTGAAGTCCACTTTCCCGGCTATCTATGCTTTAGCAGTCAACCAGGGGGGGATGATTGATCAATTTGTATCCATTGATAATGGGCCTGTGGTCTGGAATATCAACACACGCAGATCACTGCATGAGCGGGAGATGGCGGAATTCGCCCATCATCTGCATGCCGATATCTTGGCCTGGAACCAAAGAGGGGCGGATCAGAGGGTGTGGGCTCCAAATAGCAATGGTATTTTTACGGTGAAAAGCCTATACAATTTGGAGACTCGTCGCCCGCTGGTGCTTTTGGAGGGGAGATGCTTGTGGAAAGCGCCGATTCCCTACAAGATCAGATTTTTCGTGTGGACCCTCTGCAAGGAGAGAATTCTCACGTGGGACCAACTGTTGCGGAGGGGGAAAGATGTGGCGACTAACTGTGTCATGTGCAGTACGGGGGTAGAGACTTCGGCGCACCTCTTCCTCCACTGCAGTATGGCCCGTAAGATTTGGAACGCGGTACTCAGATCATTGGGCCTGAGTTGGGTAATGGCGGAGACCCCTTACCAGCACCTCCTAAGCTGGGCCCCGCGATTGGAGTATGCGGAGCCACAAGTGCAGACTAGATGTGCTGTTTTCACGGTCTTTTGGTGCATCTGGCTGGAGCGCAACGCCATAATTTTTGAGGATACTAGCAGACCTATGGGTCTCATTGTCAAATCCATCATGGACCTTGTGGGCTTTTGGGGAGGAGCAGCTGCGAGGGGGAGTGGGCAGACCTCTACCCAGTGGGATCCAGGCTGAGTGGATGTCAGGGGTTTATCGCGGTTTTGCGCGGGTTCTCCTTTTTCTATTTCTGTTTTATCAGTTTTCTCTTGTATTGGGTTCTCAACGCCTTGCTGTGTTTCAATATATTATTTTTACTGATAAAAAAAAAAATCTACATCGGATCGCAGATGAACGCCCAAGCCTGGAAAAGCCAGAGTTCTATCTCTAGGCCCGATCTCGCCTCAAATCTAATAGTACTTGCGCTTCAGACTGGACCCTAGCCGGATCTCGCGTGATCTACCCATCAAAATTCCTCAAACCCTAAGGTATTTAAGATAATTTTGCGATTAAACTTAAATTAATTTATTTAATTTCGGCAAAATAGCATTAAAATCATACTCACGCATTATAGGGTTACTGCTCTGCATCAGTTTTGGTATCAAAACCCTAGGTTTTCTAGGTTAGGACATCTTTGTTTGTCATATTTATTTTATTGCATTGTTTTTCTTTTGAGTCCATATTGCATTCCATATTAGAACTATTTGTGATCACCATGGCCTCGAATGAGATTCTCGATGCCCTTAACGGTATGCGAGAAGAATTGGGTGCGATTAAAGAGCGTTTAAACTCCATAGAGCAAGCTCAAATATCCTTAGGGATTTCTAATGGTCGCTTGCGTGATCGAATCAACCAATTAGAAGCAGAAGATGAATTCCAGGATCAACACCAAGAGTGTGAAGGTCCTCTCTTTGAACGCGATAGTCGTCAAGACAATCGAAACTGGAACCGTAGGGATCATCGTAGAGATGACTATGACCCCGAAGTTCAACTCAAGAATGTCCGAGTTGAGATTCCGACTTTCGACCGAAGAATGGACCCTACCGTCTTCCTCAATTGGCTTTCTGACGTGGACCAACATTTTGATTGGCATGGCATGAATGACAACCATTGCGTCATACTCACTAAAATGAAGTTAATCGGGCAAACTCGACTTTTCTGGGTCAATGTTGAGCGCATTAGGGTGAATGCGGGTTGTCCTCCCATTACTCGTTGGGACGACATGAAGGAATGACTTACTGAGAAATATGTTCCTTTATCATACCACCAATGCCTCCTCTACCAGTGGCAAAATTTACGCCAAGGTGGTATGCCCGTAACCGAGTATATTGGCAAATTTGAATAATTCATGATGAGGGCCAATGTATCGGAAGACCTTGAAATCACACTCTACATTCCGCACCGGATTGCAACTTGATTTGCAAAAGGAGTTGATTTCTCACCCCGTAGAAACACTTGAAAGATGTTATGCCGTTGTGCAAGATCTCGAACGGTATTTGAAAATATCGGTGGTGAAGAGAACCGAGCCACAATATAGTGGTCAACGCTCTGGTGAGGGACGATTTAATCCTCCTCTGAAACCTACACAACCTGTCCCTACTAATTCGAGGTTTGAAAAGGGAAAATGTGTAGTCGGGGAATCCTCAAGGGGTAGCGCTCATGTTAAATGTTATAAATGTCATGAGATGGGATACTTTGTCGCCCAATGCCCTACGAAAGACCCCCCAAAGGAATCTCTTCATTGAGGGAGAGGAGGATGATAGTGAGATAGTGGTTGAAGAGGAAGTATTTGAGTCGGACGTCGCACCCAGTTATGAAGAGGGTGATGGTAGTGGCCATGCTTTAGTTGTGAGGTGTGTCCTTGCACAACCTCAACGGCATGAGAAGGATGATTGGCGAAGGGAGAACATGATGGGGACATCACACAAAGCAAGGCAGGTGAAAGTGCAAAGAGAAAATATGAAAGAAAGGAGAAAAGGAGGTTGAAACCCTCTTTAGGAGAAAGAGTACAATAGCACATTATTAACAGTCCAATAGCGCGCTGTTAAAAGTATAATAACACACTGTTAACAGTCCATTAGCGCGTTGTTAAAAGTACAACACGAAGCTAACAGTCTAACAACGCGTTGTTAAAAGTACAACAACACGATGTTAACAGTCCAACAACGCGTTGTTAAAAGTACAATAGCACGTTGCTAACAGTCCAACATCGCGCTGTTTGGGGACCCCGCCCAGCGACGAAATTTCTATTTAATTTCAAAAAATTATCCATTTTAGGCTTTTATTAGTTTATGACTCTTTTATTGCGGATTTTAAGTTGTTTAGGGTTTTCTTAGCCTATACAAAGGCTGTTAACACTATTAATTAGTTTTGATTATTGAATGAAAAGAGAGTTGCTTTATGCAAACCCTAGAGAGCTTGTGAAGAGTTTTCAACCGAGGGAGTGAATCCTTCAAACCTTGAGGAGTGAGCAATCGTTTCTCGTGCGACTTAGTGCAAAGCCGAACCGTGGTGTGAAGCTTCGGAAAACCCTTCGTGTGAAGCCTTGGAATCTATCCATCTATTTTGTCTTTTCTCTAGTTGTTGTAAGGTATTATCTTTCTTTAATTCCGTTGATAAAAATCAAAATCCCAAATTGTTCCCCTTTTATTGGATTATTTTAAGCTTTATTTCATTTAAAATCCCTGAGGAGTCGAGAGACGATATTGCGATTGTTGATTGATGCCCTAAATTATAATGAAACTCGAGTTCCCTCATCGGAGCCGGTTTTCTAGATCGGGAAATTCATCCCGCGTCAGAACATCTTCCACACCTTTGCCATATTTGGTGAAAAGAATTGTAAGGTCATCGTGGATAGTGATAGTTGCACCAATATAGTGTCAACTCATGCCGTACGTCACTTGGGGCTTACACCCGAAGCCCACTCGAGACCTTGTAAGGTCGCATGGGTCGACTCTTCATCTATTCTTGTGTTGAAAATGTGTCGTGTACCGATTCAGTTAGGTTCTTATTCGGACACCTTATGGTGTGATGTAGTGTCGATGGATGTGGGCCATATCATTTTGGGAAGGCCGTGGCTCTACGACATGGACGTGACTCTTTATGGTCGATCAAACATATGCACGTTCATGCATAAGGGCAAGAAGATTACTTTATACCCTTTGCCTCCTAAAATACCATCGACCAAGAAAATCGAGAAGAAGGGCGGGTCTTCTAAATCCATCAATATTGTGAGCCCTTCAGAATTCGAGAAAGCGTTGTTAGATTAGAGTGTGGTGTACGTAGTCGTCACCGTTGAGAGTGCTCCCGACTCAGTGAGCGAATACCCTAAGGAGGTTCAACCGATCTTGAAAGAGTTTACGGATGTCTTCCCTGAAGACTTACCAAACGAACTCCCTCCTCTGCGTGACATCCAACACGCAATTGACTTGGTTCCTGGATCCACCTTACTACCGAACCTGCTCCACTACTGGTTGAATCCGGTTGAGCACGCCGAGTTGACTCGGCAAGTCACTGAGCTCCTTCAAAAGGGGTTCATCAAAGAGAGTCTGAGCTCGTGTGCCGTACTTGCCTATTCACTCATAAGAAAGATGGTACATGGCACTTGTGTGTGGATAGCCTTGCAATCAATAAGATTACAGTTAAATATCGGTTTCCCATACCAAGGCTCGATGACATGCTAGATATGATGGTTAGTGTCACTATCTTTTCAAAGATAGACTGATGGGGAACGTTAAGATCGAACAGTAGCGAGAGGAAAACACAAATTTCTGGAGTGATAAATTTCGATCAATCGAATCATATAATCGATCGATCGAAAATTTCGATCGATCGAAATTTCAAATCGATCGATTGAATTCCAAATTCGATCTATCGAAATCGCGCCGAGAATTTTAGTTATTTTTGGAGTTTAATTTCGAACTTTTGTTTCAAGGGTTTATTTGTCTTTTATTTAATATTCGCTTTAGGGTTTTCTTTTATTGTAAGACCTCTTATATAAGGTCTTTAAACAATGTAATTAGGGGAGTTGATTGATTATTGAATGCTTTTATGCTTCAGTAATCTTTGCCTGAGATGGGTTTGGTGTGTGACCAAGGGAGTGATTCCCCTATATTTTCCTTATTGTT
Source organism: Chloranthus sessilifolius (assembly GCA_021018995.1). Classification (NCBI taxonomy): domain Eukaryota; kingdom Viridiplantae; phylum Streptophyta; class Magnoliopsida; order Chloranthales; family Chloranthaceae; genus Chloranthus; species Chloranthus sessilifolius. The sequence goes on from CM037584.1 coordinate 198,947,287, forward strand.
GTTATTGATTTGCGTGGTTTGCTTATATTTGATATCTCTAAATCTCTGCGTGCTTCTCTAGTCATACCCTAAATCCCTCCTTGTGATCCCCGAAACCCTAAACCCGTTTTGAAGCCTAAATCACACAAGCCCATACCCTTTCTAAACCATAAACCGATCTCAAAGTCATAAATCGTTTACAAACCCTAATTCCCCTTTACAATCCAATTTGGAATCCGTGAACCTACATCGGACCGAAGGCGAGCGCCTAATCCTAGAAAAGCTAGAGTACTATCTCTAGGCCGATCTCGCCTCGACTCTAAAGTACTTGCGCATCGGATTGGACCTTATTTGGATCTCGTGTGATCTACCCATCAGAATTCTGCAAACCCTAAAGGTATCAAAGATAATTTTGCGATTAAACTTGATTTAATTTCATTAATTTCGGCAAAATCTGCATAAAATCATATTCCGCATTTTAGGGTCGTTGTCCCGCGTCAGTTTTGGTATCAGAGCCCTAGGTTTTTCTAGGTTAGGGCATATTATGTGTCATTTTAATTTTCGTTGCATTTTCTCATTTGTGTTCAAAAGTATGCACGTCTACTGTTTCACAAAATTCCTCATCCATTGTGGTTCATGTTTGCATGGAATTTAGCACTCGTGTTAGTAAGCCGTGTTCACCATGAGCATGAGCGAGATTATTGATGCCCTTAGGAACATCAAAGCCCAAATGTGTGCAATTAATAATAGGAGTCGCTACACACCAAATTATGAGCAAAGTCTCAAAAGTTGTGACGAGACTAGAGTTAGGGGATACCTTTACCATCGTGAACCTAAGTACGACCTTGCTAAGAGGTTTCTAAAATCTATTCGGAATGAGGTTCCAAATTTTGAGGGTACGGCAAATCCTAAAACCTCTATGGGGTGGTTTAGTGTAGAAGAATATTTTGATTGGTATGGCGTACCGAATGAGTACAAAGTTAGGTTAGTGAAAACAAATTTGGAGGGTAGTGCCAAAACCTATTGGACTAATGTTGAACTTCTACGTGAATTAGCTAATCGTAAGCCCATCACATGATGGGAGGACATGAGGGAGTGACTGTCGAGAATTATGTTCCTCTCACGCACCGTCACCTTCTACGATTTTTGAAAACTAAGACAAATAAGTGTCCTGATTGTCTTAAGTATCAAGGGTTCGGACACTTTGCTTACCAATGCTCCATAAAACTTCCCACTCCGAATTTAGTGACTAAAAGCGAAAGTTCTAAGGAGCTGGAAAGTATGAAAGTAGAAGAGGAAGTGTATGACCCTAGGACCGTGATGTGTGAAGAGGAGATCGAAGAAGATGAAGAGAGCCTAGTTTGTGTCAAAAGGGCTTCTGATTTCCTTGTGAGTAGTAATGTTGAGTCACCCACGCACGATTTGACCGAGTCACCTACGCATGATTTGTTAGAGCCCGTAGAATCCGTTGTGCACGAGTCCTTGTCGGTGGTAGAGTCGCATGCACAAGAGAGTATCGAGTCCATAGATACACTCACACATCATAGTCTCGAGTTGCATTCCACTTCATATTCCGAGTCTTGTTGTGAAGCAAGTTTTGAGTCTCATTCTGTATTGCTTGCCGAAATTAAACACAAGATTAATTCAAGCAATAATCACTACAAATTATCTGCTGATAGTTCGCCTACCGAGAGTACCTGGGCCAATGATGAAAGAGCTTGCCACTTAAGTTCTCGTCATCCTGACCGATATCGCGATCACACTTCATCGGGGATGAATTCCTTCAGGTCCGGGAGAGTTGATGAGAAGCTTCAAAAATATTTTAGAATGGGTTGGTGAGCCGGGTTATCAGGTTCATCAAGGAGAGGTTTACCGTGTGTGTCCCACTACAATCAACCGAGATGCGGATCACACGTCACCAGGAGCCGAGATTGTTTGGGCTACTTGCAAGGAGTTCCACCGTGCAAGTTCCGACACACTTGATTAGTACCACGTGCGTGTTTTATCGGTGATGAAACATTTTGAGTGGAGGAGTGATGGGGAACGTCAAGATCGAACAATAGCGAGAGGAAAACACAAATTTCTGGAGTGATAAATTTCGATCAATTGAATCATATAATCGATCGATCAAAAATTTCGATCAATCGAAATTCAAATTCGATCGATCGAATGTCGACGGCGATTTTCATAGAAATATGAAATTTCGATCGATCGAAATTTCAAATCGATCGATCAAAATCGCCCCAAGAATTTTAGTTATTTTAGGAGTTTAATTTCGAACTTTTGTTTCAAGGGTTTATTTGTCTTTTATTTAATATTCGTTTTAGGGTTTTCTTTTATTGTAAGACCTCTTATATAAGGTCTTTAACCAATGTAATTAGGGGAGTTGATTGATTATTGAATGCTTTTATGCTTGAGTAATCTTTGCCTGAGATAGGTTTGGTGTGTGACCAAGGGAGTGATTCCCCTATATTTTCCTTATTATTGTTATTGATTTGCGTGGTTTGCTTATATTTGATATCTCTAAATCTCTGCGTGCTTCTCTAGCCATACCTTAAATCCCTCCTTGTGATCCCCGAAACCCTAAACCCGTTTTGAAGCCTAAATCACACAAGCTCATACCCTTTCTAAACCATAAACCGATCTCAAAGTCATAAATCGTTTACAAACCCTAATTCCCTTTTACAATCCAATTTGGAATCCGTGAACCTACGTCGGACCGAGGCGAGCGCCTAATCCTAGAAAAGCTAGAGTACTATCTCTAGGCCGATCTCGCCTCGACTCTAAAGTACTTGCGCATCGGACTAGACCTTATTTGGATCTCGTGTGATCTACCCATCAGAATTCTGCAAACCCTAAAGGTATCAAAGATAATTTTGCGATTAAACTTGATTTAATTTCATTAATTTCGGCAAAATTTGCATAAAATCATATTTCGCATTTTAGGGTCGTTGTCCCGCGTCATAGACCTTAAGAGTGGCTACCATCACGTCCGAATCTACCCCGGTGATGAGTGAAAAACCGCCTTTAAGACTAAGAATGGTCTTTATGAGTGGACGGTCATGCCTTTTGGGCTTTCTAACTCCTCGAGTACTTTCATGAGACCCATGACCCAAGTGTTGAGGTTGTTTGTAGGCAAATTCCTTGTTTATTTCGATGACATCCTGATCTATAGTCATGACAAGGATTAGCACTTGAACCACCTTAGGTTGGTTTATGGAACCCTCAAGGGCTAGAAGTTGTTTGCAAATCTCAAGAAGTGCACCTTCATGCAACTTTCTGTTGTCTTCTTCGGTTAATTATCTCGGCCGATGAAATGGTTGCGGACCCCGAAAAGGTTAAACTGTTAAAGCCACTGTGGAGTGGCCTGAGCATAAGAACATACACGATGTCCGCAGCTTCTATGGTTTGACTACTTTTTATTGTCGCTTCATCAGAAGCTTTAGCACCATCATGTTCTCAACCACAGACTGCATGAAAAAGGGGGATTTTCATTGGGGCAAAGCAGCGACGAAAGCCTTTGCTGAGATCAAACAACGGATGAGTAGTGCACCCGTCATGCGATTATCGGACATTTCCAAAGTCTTCGAAGTCGCATGCGACACATCGAGTGTGGGTATAGGAGTGCTTAGTCAAGAGAGTAACCCAATGACTTATTTTAGTGAAAAACTAATGAGGCGAAGCAAAAATACTCCACCTATGATAAGGAGTTCTATGCGGTCGTTCATTCCTTGTGGTATTGGAAGCATTACCTTAGGCCGCAAGAATTTGTGCTGTTCTATGACCATGAAGCCTTACACTTTTTAGCCTCTCAAAAGAAGTTGAATCCGAGGCACGCGAAGTGGGTTGAATACCTCTAGGGGATCACTTTCGTGTTAAAGCATAAGGCTGGTGTTGAAAACAAGGCTGCTGATGCGCTTAGTTGTCGGGTGACGACTTTGCACTCTATGAGCACCGAGGTCGTTGGGTTCGAACGATTAAAGGATGAGTACCCCGATTGCCCAGATTTTAGGGTAGAGTACACTACTCTCCTTAGTGACCCGACCAGCACGCACTCCGTGTACACCATCCACGATGGGTACTTGTTTAAGGGCAATCACTTTTGCATCCCTCGCACTTCATTGCGAGACTTTCTCATTTGGGAGTTACATGCTGGAGGGATGGCTGAACATTTCAGGCGTAATAAAATTGTTGCGCTCGTACAGGATAGGTTATTTTGGCCTAGCCTAATGAGAGATGTCGCTCGGGTTGTCAAACATTGTTGTACTTGCCAAGTGTCAAAACAGACTAAACAAAATACCGGCTCGTACACCCCATTACCCTTGCCATATACACCGTGACAAGACCTCTCAATGAACTTCATGCTTGGACTTCCCAAAACTCCAAGGAAGCACGATTCCATATTTGTCGTAGTGGACCGATTTTTCAAGATGGCCCACTTCATTCCTTGTTCCAAAACCTTCGATGCATCCCATACTGCTAAATTGTTTTTCGCGGAGGTAGTACGTCTTCATGGGTGCCCAAAACCATTGTGTCTGATAGGGATGGCAAATTCACTAGCTATTTTTGGAAGACCCTTTGGCACATGATGGGCACATTGCTTCAATTTTTGACGACTTATCACCCTCAAACGGATGGCCAAACCGAAAGTACCAATAGGAGTTTAGGGAATCTCCTTCGTAGTCTTGTCGGTGATCATGCTAGGATATGGGATACCATTTTACCCACAACTGAGTTTGCCTATAATAATTATGTCAATAGGTCCATAGGCATGAGTCCTTTTGAGGTAGTACACGGTCATAGGCTTAGGACACCATTAGATTTGATCCCCATGTCCGCATCCCATAGAGTATCAGAGTCTACCGATGCATTTGCACAACACATTCATAACTTGCATGTCGAAATTAGACAAAAGATTAATTCAAGCAATAGTCAATACAAATTGTCTGCAGATGCTCACAGGCGTTTTAAAGAATATCACGTGGGTGATTATGTGATGGTCTTAGTCAGGCCTGAGCGGTTCCCATCGGGATTCGCAAAGAAGCTCCAATCTCGAAGCGATGGACCCTTTAGAATTTTGGCTAAGACTTCCTCCAGGTACAACGGTTAGTTCAACGCTCAAAGTGGAGGACTTAGTTCTTTACTTGGGTTTCACCCCACCTCCTGAAAACCCACTCCAGCCACCTCATAGCCCCAGCCCCAACCCAACCTTGTAGCCCGTACCTCTTCCATCCCCAAGCCGACAGAGAATAGATGAGATAGAGGATATAATAAGCGATCATGCCGTCTCCACACATGGCGGGGGATTCCATAAGTACCTAGTTAAATGGGTCGAAAAATCAGAGTTTGAAAACACTTGGATTCATGAGAATAAGGTTCGCCGATTGAACCCCTATTTGATTAACATCTACCACGAGCGCGTTTCATCGGTGATGAAACCTATTCGATCTAAGGGAATTGACGGGGACGCTACATACATGGTCATCAGATTAGGACCACATCAGTTCTACTGGCGTCGGAATAAATGTAGAGGAAGCCCGAGTATCGTAGCTTCAAAGGAGAAAAGGAGAAATTTGGCTTGTTGTCAAGTGGCGGCGTCCACAGGTCTTGTGAAACAGTGCCACAACGTCGTGAATAAGATACGTAGCGTCAGAGCGACTTCATTCGATGCGATTTGAGAATTTTCTTTTTGCGAAAAAAACTTATCTTTTTAGTTTTTTATTGTTTTAGGACTCTTTTTATTTCGAATTAATTATTGGTGGCCTATATAAAGAGGCTTGTAAACATTTTATTTAATTATTGAATATTTGAATGCATTATTGCTCGAGTATTCTTCTTCCCGAGATGGGTTTGGTGTGAGGCCAAGGGAGCGATTCTCAAAACCGTTATCTTTTGGTATTTATTTCCTTTTGATCTTTTGTTATCTCTGCTATCTATTCATCTTTGTTTTCTCTTAAACCATCACCTTATTGATCTAAGATTTCTAAATCCCAATCTATTGATTTCTTGATCCCAAACCCTCAATCTTTCCGAACCCTAAATCAAACAGAGCCAAAACTCTTTTCTAAACCATAAACCTAAACCATAAGCCTATTACAAAGCCATAAAACTAATTCTACAACCCTAATTTGAACCCATGAATCTACATTGGATCGAAGACTTACGCCTAAGCCTGGAAAAGCCAGAGTTCTATCTTTAGGCTCGATCTCGCCTCAAATCTAACAGTACTTGCACATCGGACTGAACTCTAGCCGGATCTCGCGTGATCTACCCATCAAAATTCCTCTAACCGTAAGGTATTTAAGATAATTTTACGATTAAACTTGAATTAATTTATTTAATTTCAGCAAAATAACATCAAAATTGTACTCACGGATTATAGGGTTTCTGTCCCGCCTCAAATATGCTATAATTTAAAAATTACCGGTTGATCTCAGTGAGAATTATCTTTTTTTGAATCCCTCTTGCTCAATAATGTGGTACTGGTTGTCTTCATTAGCTTTATGGGATAAAATTACAACATTTTTAGCGTTATGCCCCCCATGATGTAAGTTGATGCTGTCATGCCTGTATGTATTTTGGAAAATTTATCAACCACTCGACCTGCATTGCAAATTAACATCTTTGGTGTTCCTGCATGGTAAAGGTCTATCAAAACACATCCCATTCATTGCCCACTTTAAACCTGGAGTTGCAAGTAAACATCATAAAGGCATGAAGTGGATCCCATTTGATCATTTCACCATCAAGGATTAGAGGATGTTCACCTTTTATGTATTTACCTGTATTAGCGTGGAATCATAGGCCATCATTTGTGTGATCACTCTCCACCACCATTTACCTAGTATGGTGAAGGCTTAATTATGCTTGGTAACCTGTCTTACCCATCATATACCATGTCCATATTACTTGGGGGGCTATTATCATGTGTTTCTTTTCTTCTTTTAGAGCAAGGGTGATGGGGACATTCGACTCTGCCCATAACATGTCGGAGGCAGAAGAAGAACATCAGAGTGATCAGAAAGAAGAAAATCCAAAATTTATTGTCAAAAATTTTCTGATCACAGGATCTTCAACTTTCAATTCCGTCACTTTTATGTTTGGCCTATTTTGAAGTGTCAAACAAAGTCGGATTGATGCGAAATTGGTCATATTTGAAAGTTTATCGAAGTAGCTTTCCAATGAGCCAGAAAACGAGCAATTCCGACAAGTATTGAAGAATTTATGGTCAGTTTTCGGAAGCTGCATATAAAGAAACGAATTTCAAGACTCCTAATTGAATTAGGATTAGTCTATTTTATTATTTTATTTTAGAAAATAGGATTTATTTTTTTTATTAGAAATATGATTAGTTTCCTTATTGTTTTAGGACTTTATTTAATTGTTTTAGAATAATTAGGATATTTCTTTTATTTGAACTAAAAATTAGAGTTACACTAGGATTTCTAGTTTTATGCATTGTAAAAGCCTATATAAAGGCCATTAGTGCGATAATTTAATTATTGGTGAATTAAAAAAAATGCTTTTGCAAACTTGAAAGTTCAAACTTTTGTGAGGGGGTGATTCTCTCAAAACAGAGAGCGATTCTTCGTCCCGCTTGCGGTTTGGTACGAAGCCAACTCTTCTTCCATCTCTATCTTCTTTAGATCTATGGTTTGCGTAAGTAGCATAACCTTAGTTATTTTATTTTCCATTAAATCCCATATCTAGTCTATTTATTCCATAAAAATCCAAAATCAAATTACCTGTTCTTCATTAAATCATTGTTAGCCTTTTATTTTTGTACGGTATCGAGGGAACCCGCTTGCGTGTTTGTTCGACGCCCTAAAACTATTGAAGATCTAGCCGTTCATAAGAACCCTAGTCTTCTAGATCCGCGATAGGGAACGTACACGAAAGTAAACGCTATTTTGGGTCGGAATTAAAACATCTAATTGGATTTCTAGAATTTTCATGATAATTTGTTATGAGAAATTATCATTAATTGTTTGAATTAATTTTAATCCTAATCTCAGCCCTAGCATTGTATTTGGTAAGTTCCTGCAGCAAAGGGATTCTCAGATCGCGATGATGCCTGTCTGATAAATCAAGCTGATGACCTTGTGCTAAACTAGCCCCTGCTTACACAACCTATGCATGGTATGTGGTTCATTTATTTTTCCTAAATGAGGCACAATTTGATTTGGTTTTTCAATTAAAGAGCGCACCACAAGCGCACACACAAACAGCAGGTTTGGCTATCTAGTTAAAAGTTGGTAGTACAAAAATCTGCCCTTTCCTAGGAAAAACATGAAAGCTAAGAAGCACGGACACGGGTACAATACGATACGCGTACGGCGATATGACAATTATAAAAAAATAGGATACGATACGGGGGGAATACATGTATTTAAAAATTATTTTTAAAATATATTTTTAGGTATAATTTAGGTTAATAAACGTAACAAAAAAGAAGAAGAAAACGAAAAAGAAACAAAAAAATTATAGAGATTTTCAAATAGGTAGGCTGTACGTTGGTAGGCTCCTTTGATTTCTTATTTTCTTCTTTTAATATTTTTTTCGGAAAACACCCACGATACACATGCAACCGTACCCCTCAAGTATCTGTATCCGATACGGATACGCAATGGGTACGTTGCCAAAAATGGAGTATCTGTCCTTCTTTGCATGAAAGTCATCCATGCCAAGGTTGGTCCGAGAGATCCCTTGTCTTTGATGCTCTACCATATTTATTTTAGCTTTCGGCCTTTTTCTTTTATTTCGTGGTTGCTGAGCTTCTCATTCGGTCCTTTGATCCACTATATTCTTCATTTTCTTAATGAAATATAGCTCATTTACTGATTAAAAAAAGAAAAGAAAAGAGTTGGCTGAAATCTTATGCACCACCTAGTGTCATGTCATAACATAATAAATTTGGTATGCAGATTGCAGAGTGATTACTCCTTTCCATGTCAGTGAAAATTCCTTCATCTACCGAGCTTCATTACAAAGGCATCATATCATCACGTCTTTTTCTTTGGAGGAAGCCACTGTTGTATAACCGCTTATAGTCCCATGGCCATTTCCCTTAAGGTAGCATCGAGCTTAAAGATCTATACTACTTAAAAAGGCTGTTTTTACCTTACTGTGATCCTTGCTGTCTAAGCATATAAAATATTTCATAATAATGTGGCACCACGAATGGTAATGATTATCACATGGTCATGGCTTAATTGTGAGAGTTGGTAGTCTAATTCTACAGCAATTGTTGTATAAATAAATTTGAAATAATTAAACAAACTGGAGCAAACTAGGATAGAGAACCTAATGAACAATAATACTAGCCACTAATAATAGTTGGGTACCACGAGCCTAGGAGCTGAACAGACTCAGCATGCCAACAAACAAGTTTTAATTTTCGTCAAGGGATTATGGAAATTTTAAAATGTTGTTATCATGTTAGAGAATGTTACGCTGGAACCCTAGATATTTAATAAAAAATTGAAACTCATCTTGTGTATTTAGGCCGGGAAAATGGAACTGGGTTATTTTGGGGCTTCTTAAATGCATTGCGAGCATTTTTTAACCATATATGCAGAAATGGACACATGGCACTACAGCGGGTTTATTTTTGTACCCTGTCCTGCAACAGCCAGCTGCATGTGTGGATCTAGATTCAGATGTTCTTCATTTCAAATCTTCACTTGATACTGCCTGCTACTGGATCTCTGCCCCTTTTTCCATTGAATATTCGTTGTGTATAGTTACTTCTGAGCTCTTCTGATGTATTTGGTATATCTTGTCGCATGCAGAATTTGTCCCATGAAGGAGCGTATAAGCCATGGCATACCCTGCCCCCATGTAACAAGATTGATTGTGAAGAGGTAAATTGAGATTTCTGTAGACAAATGTAGCAGCAAAAGGTAGTAGTATTGGGGGTTCCATTCCTTTTGGTAACTGGCACAGTATAAACATCTTCTCGCAACCGGATAGTTATCTAGGTGTATTTTTTTTTTTCCTCTCTGGAACTGTAGATTTGAAGTTGGTTATTTTTAGAGATGATGTAGGGGTGTTCCTTTACTGGATTTTATGGCCCTGGTATTCATGCCATGTAGTACTTGAATCTCCCCATTGTATGACGTCCACAGTTATTAAATATGTTAGGCGAGGCCTAGGCAGTACACCCTCCTTGGAGCTAAGAGGGCCTAGGCAGGGCTTTATATGGAGCCTAGGGGGCGAGACCTAGTAATATTGTAGTGATATATTTTTTTTTATACTTATATTTTTTATATATAGAAATAATGAAAAACGTGTGTATTTACTATATTTATAGTGGATGTATGATAAATGATAAATATGTTAGAATATTAACAAATAATGAAAAACGTGCTTATTTTCTCATTTAAGTAATCATCATATAAAATTGTACGTGGAAAGCTTAAAGTAACAGCTCACAACTAGCGACCAACATTTAACAGATTAAACAAACAAAAAATAATAAGTAAATCATTTGTTTTGAAAATACAATAATTTTTAGAGTTTTTTGGATTTTGAAGGCATCTGTTAGTCAATAATGATCAGTTCCAAAGTTAATTCGATACTGTCTTAAAAATTTTAGAAAAAAAATTCAAGATAGTAGTTACTTGATCCAATTTCATTATGATTAGTTTATAAAAGATAGGAAAATTTGGGTTCTCAAGATATTGGATTTTAATTCAAGTGGTGATTGATGCACATATAATTTGAGATCAGGGGTATAAAACGTAACCTATAACTATGATTATTTTTGAAAATAGAAATGAAAAAAATGAATTATTTGTATAGCTTGGTTGCAAGTATTTAACATGTCACTTGATCCCTTACAGCAGTCCTTAGTAAAATCCCCAAAATCCATCCAATCATACAAATGGAGTTTCCTTCCAAAATATACTCTTAAGCAGGCGATGAAGACAATAAGGAGATGCCATCACAGCTGGTTTGAGCTCCTACCCCTCATTGTTAGAACAAACACCGAGGAAGATACTATAGGATTCGATCTCCCCCTCCACCATTAGTGGGAGATAAATTCTGAAGGCGCTTATTACGCAATCAATTTCCACTTTGATATATTACAATCTTCTTTTGCAAAGAATGTTCCCCCAAAACAGAGATTTCTACAAATTTGACCCACCACCTCCTACACATGGAATTTGAATATCTATCCCTAACACTGCTTTCCTGGGCAAATAGAATGTTATCAAGAATTTGTCTTCCTGCTACTGATTTGCCGATATTAGTTTGGCCTTTAACCAATTCACTAAAACTACTCTTTACGAGCTGAACCTTTTTTTTTTATAATAAATCCGTAGATTAAATGTAATAAATCTTTTAGAGGTTGTTAGGTGTCAGAAGTTGACACCCTAAAAATTATACATGTCGGCTTTTGGTGGTAAGAGGTCAACTTCAATAGATATAGATCTAAATTGGTTGACTCTCAGTTTTTTGGGGGCATCAATGCTCATGTAAACAATTTTATGATAAAGATCATCACCAGTAGGGCACTCAGTGGATTGGGCGGAGACAGGATTTTCTTACAATATGGGACAAGTTGTGGTCACAAAGAAAATGAATTAATTGTAGATAAGGTGACTTGGCACTCGGTCACTTTTTGGATGAGTGTGCCATATGAAATTAACATGTGTACACTGATCCGGATCTTTTGGCTTAATAAATTGGGACAAAAACCATCTCCATCATTTAATTAAAAGCCATCATAAAGCATCTAAACATTATGGCTACCACGTAAACCAACATAATGAAAGTGTGGATGACATTTGACTGCATTGAATCGGACTCTCGAAAAAGTTTTAGTTCCATTCTACAAAATAAATTTTCAGATCATGGGCACGAAATCCAAAAGTGACCCTAGTAACAAGAGCATCTGCCTAATATTAACTCAATTATAAAGAGGGCGTAAGGTCCTTTAATTAAGTAGTTATATAGCCAGTCCAGGCTATATTACATTTGGTTCCAAAAGTTTAGAGAGTGCCATCCCCCCAGCCCCTAACTTGCTCCGCCAATGCACAGGACCACATAGCATAGGATTTGTCTTGAATAGGAGGCCGCACCGCCCTTCATTTTAAAGACTTGACCGATACCTGGTGGCTTCATTTGTTCGGATGATGATATCACTAATTGACATTATGATTGCTTTCCTATCATTCAAATTTGTATATTGTCAACTTTCAAGAGTCAGATAGTGGCCTGTCATTAGGGTGTGGTTAGGGCTATTAATGGGCTGGGCTTTTGCATTTCCCTGGCCTTAGCGGGCTTTAACATGGTTGGCCCTAGGCCTAGCGGGCTAAGGGCCGGGCTTTCAAATATTACTATCATTAAATAATTTTATACCAACTTTTTATAGCTAGTGACAATAAATAACAAGAATTGGTATTAAATAAGTGGCCCAACTCCCAAGTGCTAGGCGACTTGGTCGGGTTACTTTTTTAGAATGTGTGCCATGTGGAATCATGATGTGTAAATTTGATAAGTGCACCATACCTAAAGATCTTTGGTGCAAAATTGTTACAAAAAATGGTCTCAATCATCTGAGTCGAATGCTACCTGAAACTAATTGTCACCATGTAAATCTAACATACCCCTTGATTTTAGATGGACTTTGACAACTCTAAATTAGATGATGGAAATCGTCTTCCGACCAACCTTTTAGACCATAGATCTTGAGATCATTGGCATAAACTCACATGGAACACATGGTGGCTCCACTTGGCTCACATCTCAAAATGTGACGTGAATACCAAGAGCATTAGCACCTAGGCTGGGCACCTAATGCCACCTCATAGCAAAGGCCTGAGGTATCCAACTCACCTATGCTTTCCATATAACTCCTTTCTCAAACTAAGGCTGACAACGAATTTTGCCGGCCCTTTACAACACTGACTTGAAGGTTAGGTCAGGCAAATTTCGACCCGAACCCAACCGATCCAGTCCATATAATGCACCTTCCCACTCAAATCTCTCTGGCTTGTTGACACAATCTTGTTGAGTGGTGAAAGTGCTTTCCATGTCGACAATCTGTAGAATGCCCTAAATTAAGTGTTCACATTGACCTTTGGTCATCCTCTGTTTAGAGATTTAATTTCCATGTGATGGATTAACGGACATCAGGAGATAGACAAGCCACACACTAACTTCCCTTGCAGAGGGTGAGAATCCCCCATCAAAACCTGAAATTTACATATGTCAGGGCCCCTGATGATTGCAAAGACAGAACTCTTTCGAGGAAACCCTCCTTACAAAACATATATGTAGGCTTGGCTAATGTTGCGAATTCTGATGCTGGTAGGGAGTGGAGAGTCTCAAAGTCTCTCTCCACCCATACTTAAAACCAAGTAATTGCCAACTGAGGATCATTCAGGAAACACATATATGAACTTTAGCCAACGTCAACCACATACAATAACCTTCAAGAGTGAAAATGAGGACCTTATAGACATTTCAATTCAACAAAGGATTATGATAAATTGCCATCACCGCCCACCAGCAGAGCATGATTACCAGAGCCTCTGAAAGACTGAAAAAAAGGCCTAGCTTTTGAAAGGATGCAGTGGGTAAAAGGCTATTTATTATATGCTGATGATGTCGGCAAGGAGAGTCAGAGAGCTCAAACAAGCCAAAATCCTTAAAAGGGGGGTCCCAGGCACCCCCATGGCTAATTTTCCCGGAGAACACAACATATACAATATGGTTAATATTTCAAAGTTAAAACTTATCATGGCGATCACTGCAACATAGCACAGACTTTGTTAGAGGTTTACCCTATGTCGTGTCAATCAACAAGATTGTATGGTAGCTTAAGAAGATATAAATATTACCCTTTCTAGGCCCGTAGATGCTGGAGAATGTTGAATGCAGCTGAGTTTTCAGCATCCTTCACTCTCGGCTTCTCCTCTCCATCGATAACAAATGTGCCCGCAGTAGTCTCAACATGAACCGAATAGATAAACCTTTTGGCATGGGCGGGTCCTAATTGTTTCTTAAGTCTGCAAGTGCACATTGTCAACTTAATTATTCTCAGTGTTAAATTGGAATCAATAAAAGAATTGTCCCGAGACTAAGTGCATATATACTTACTACTTAGAATGAACATGCAAGTTGATCGATCTAATCAGGTTTTTTCACCACTGAAATACTACTCTTGAGTATTAACATAAAAATGTTCTGGCCTGGGTAACCTTTTCTATTATTTCAGAAAATTAAAAAAAAATGTTTTGGACATTGTGGCATTTTTTAGGCTTGCATTACCATAGTTTGGAAGGACAGGGAAACGGCAAATTTTAGTGGTGTCAGCAGAATAACTAGACCGAACTGAAGCCAAAATGTACTAAAGTAAAATCAGCGTAGAAAAAAACTGCATGCTGACAATTGGATGATAGGCTCTCGCATTAATGAGGATGAATATCTGTATAACAGTCTCAAAGAAGTTGGTATGCACTGTGTCCATAAGATGAATGAAGGAATGATGACAAGTGGGGTTTCCGAAGTGAATTGCCGTACTGTTGATCAGGTTTTTAACACCAAGCTGGGCCACCAGTCAGATCGCAGTCTGACAAGGACTGTAACTCCTTATGGTCAAGTCTGGGAAAAATCTGGTAGTTGCGGAACTGTCTACAAACCTGAATTGCCAATCTGAACTGTGAACCATGCGAATTGGTCGGTTTTTGAGAAATCGGCCAGTTCTTGACAGAATTGTTTTAGGCAACTGGATCCGGTTCCCCAAAAAAGTTTATTGGGCAAAAAATGACTAGAAAACACCAAAAAATTTCCCCGCTTTAGAAGAAATTTTCCCATAAACATTTGCTATGCTGCTTGTTCACGAGAGAGAGAGAGAGAGAGAGAGAGAGAGAGAGAGAATTTGACCTTTTGACTGTTTGACTTTGAACATTGACTAGTCAACTCTTTAACTTCCCAAGCATGATCTCGGGTACACCTTAAATATAACCTAAATAATGCATTAGGTGTGTTAATGCTTGTAAGTGTGTATATTACTATATATTTTAATTATATTAGGATTGGTGTATCACTAGTGATGACTAGTGTCATGTGTGGTGCTAGATGCACACACCCATGAGTATGATCTCGGGTACACATTAAATATAACCTAAATAATGTATTAGGTGTGTTAATGCTTGTAAGTGTATATTATTATATATTTAAATTATATTAGGATTGGTGTATCACTAGTAATGACTAGTGTGGTGTGTGGTTCTAGATGCACACACCCATATTAGGTATTAGAGTGGAACAAGAGATGCACACACCCATATTAGGTATTAGAGTGGAACAAGAGAGAACCTTGATGGTAAAGTAAGTATTGCCGCAGAAGTGAGCCTTGATCGGTCTCCAAAATGGTATAAATTATACCCAAACCTCGACCTTATTAGCCCTCACTTAACTACTAATAGATGCGCTTTTAGTTCATGTTGTATTGCAACAGGTACAAAGGCTGGATAAACGTAAAATAAGTTAAAAGAGCAAAGTTAGAAGAAACTCAAAGCAATGGCAAGAAAATCCAAGGAAACCAGTAAGAGAAGTGCACAGAAAGGTCATTTCAACTGGTCGAGATTGCAATCTCGACCGGTCGAGGTCGCTCAGTAAAGAGCTACTCAGGAGAGAATAGAGATAGGGAAGAAGAGCCCAGTTGGACCAGTCGAAATTGCTATTTCTACCGGTCAAGTGTCCAGAGCTTCAGAAGTTATAAAATGGATCGTTGAAATAATTCCATCAGCCGAGATAATAAATCCCAAGAAGACAACAGAACGTGGCATAAAGGTGCACTTCTTGAGATTTGCAAACAACTTCTCGCCCTTGAGAGTTTCAAAAACCAACCTAAGGTAGTTCAAGTGCTGATCCTAGTCATGACTATAGATCAGGATGTCATCGAAATAAACAAGGAATTTGCCTAGAAACGACCTCAACACTTGAGTCATGAGTCTCATGAAAGTACTCGGGGCGTTAGAAAGCCCAAATGGCATGACCGTCCACTCATAAAAGCCATCCTTAGTCTTAAAGGCGGTTTTCCACTCATCACCGGGGTGGATTCGGGCTTAATGGTAGCCACTCTTAAGGTCTATCTTTGAAAAGATAGTGGCACCAACTATCATATCGAGCATGTTATCGAGCCTCGGTATGGGAAACCAATACTTAACTGTAATCTTATTGA
Organism: Chloranthus sessilifolius; assembly: GCA_021018995.1. Taxonomy (NCBI): domain Eukaryota; kingdom Viridiplantae; phylum Streptophyta; class Magnoliopsida; order Chloranthales; family Chloranthaceae; genus Chloranthus; species Chloranthus sessilifolius. The sequence goes on from CM037584.1 coordinate 198,963,464, forward strand.
TTGCATGGCTGCCCACACATATGCGCCATGTACCATCTTTTTTAGGGATGAGTAGGGCAGGTACGGCACACGGGCTCATGATCTCTTGGATGAACCCCTTCTGAAGGAGCTCATTGACTTGCCGAGTCAACTCGGTGTGCTCAACCGGATTCAACTTGTAGTGGGGCAGGTTCGGTAAGGAAGATCTGGGAACCAAGTTTATTGCGTGTTGGATATCACGCAGGGGAGGGAGTTCGTTTGGTAAGTCTTCAGGGAAGACATCCGTAAACTCTTTTAAGATCAGCTCAACCTCCTTGGGACACTCGCTCACTAACTTAGGAGTACCCTTAACGGTGATAACTACGTACACCACACTCATCTAACGATGCTTTCTCGAATTCAGAAAGGCTCACAATATTAATGAATTTAGAAGACTCGCCCTTCTTCTCGATTTTGTTGGTCGATGGCGTTTTGGGAGGCAAAGGGTGTAAAGTAATCTTCTTGCCCTTATGCATGAATGTTTGATCGATCATAAAGAGTCACGTCCATGTCGTAGAGCCACGGCCTTCCCAAAATGATATGGCCCACATCTATCGGCACTACATTACACCATAAGGTGTCCGAATAAAAACCTAACTGAATCAGTACACGACACCTTTTCGACACGGGAATAGATGAAGAGTCGACCCATGCGACCTTATAAGGTCTTGGGTGGGCTTCAGGTATAAGCCCCAAGCAACGTACGACATGAGTTGACACTACATTGGTGCAACTACCGCTATCCACGATGACCTTACAACTCTTTTCCCCAAATCTGGCAAAGGTGTGGAAGATGTTCTCCCTTCGCCAGTCATCCTTTTCATCCCGTTAAGGCTGTGCAAGGGCACACCTCACAACTAAAGCATGACCAATAGCATCACCCTCTTCATTGCTGGGTGTGCTAACCGACTCAAATACTTCTTCAACCACTACCTCATCATCATCCTCCTCTCCCTCAATGAAGAGAGTCCTTTGGGGGTCTTTCGTAGGGCATTGAGTGGCAAAGTGCCCCATCCCATGACAGTTATAGCACTTGAAAATTACCCATCGAGGATTCTTCGACTACACCGTTTCCTATTTCAAACCTCGTATTGATAGGGGCAGTTTGTGTAGGTTTAAGAGGAGGATTTAATCGTCCCTCACTGGATTGTTGACCACTATATTGTGGCTCGGTTCTCTTCACCACCGAAGTTTTCAAATACTGTTCAAGATCTTGCACAATGACATAACATCTTTCAAGAGTTTCTACTGGGTCAGAAATCAACTCTTTTTTGCAGTCGCAATCTGGTGCGGAATCTAGAGAGTGATTTCAGGGTCTTCCGATACTTTGACCCTCATTATGAACTCTTCAAATTTGGCAATGTAATTGGTCACGGGCATACCACCTTGGCATAAATTTTGCCACTGGTTGAGGAGGCGTTGGTGGTATGATAAAGGAACATACTTCTCAGTAAGTCGTTCCTTCATGTCAAACGCATTCACCCTAATGCGTTCGACATTGAGCCAGAAAAGTCGAGCTTGACCAACCAATTTCATTGTAGCAAGTCTGACAAAACGGTCGTCATTCATGACATGCCAATCAAAGTGTCGGTCCATGTCGGAAAGCTAATCGAGGAAGACGGTAAGGTCCATTCTTCCATCAAAGGTCGAAATCTTAACTCGGACATTCTTGAGGAGTTGAACTTCGTGGTCATAGTCATCTCTACGATGATCCCTACGATTCCGGTTCCGACTGTCTTGGCGACCATCGCGTTCAAAGTGAGGATGTTCACGCTCTTGGCGTTGATCCTGGAATTCATCTTCCGCTTCTAATTGATTGACTCGATCACGCAATCGACCATTAGAAATTCCTAAGGATGTTTGGGCTTGCTCTATGGTATTCAGACGTGCACTAATATCACCCAATTCTTCTTGCATACGTTTAAGGGTATTAAGAACCTCATCCGAAGCCATGGTGATCACAAAGGCCTATGAGGGTTCTAATATGGAATGCAATATGGACTCAAAAAGAAAAACAATAAATTAAATATGACAAGCAAAGATGCCCTAACCTAGAAAACCTAGGGCTCTGATACCAAAACTGACGCGGGATGGTAACCCTAAAATGCATGAATATGATTTTGATGTGGATTTGCCGAAATTAAATAGATTAAAACAAACTTAATCTCAAAATTAACTCGATATCTTCAGGTGTGTAGAATTCCAGTAGGTAAATCACGCGAGATTCGAATAGGGTGTCCAATCCGATGCGCAAGTACTTTCAAATTTGAGGCGAGATCGGCCTAGAGATAGAACTGTGGCTTTTCCAGGCTTGGGCGTTCGTCTTCGATCCGATGTAGATTCACAGGCTCTAACTAGGGTTGTGAAATGGATTTATGGTTTTGTAATAGGCTTATGGTTTGGTTTAGGTTTATGGTTTAGAAAAGGATTTTGGCTATGATTGTGACGAGGACGTCAAGATCAAGAGCATTGAAGTTGAGCCGCAACAGAATTTCAACTTCAGGAAAGAAATTTTTTTTTTTTTTTACTGTTCACAGTGAACAGTGACGGACGTCCGTGATGAACAGTGGTGAACGTCCATGATTTTGCCCCCTCACTATCCGTAGGTCACGGACGTCCGTGGGGCACTACGGACATCCGTGGACGTCGTGACGGGATTTCTAATTTTGAGTTTTTTGTTGCGAAAACTTTCTTTTTTAGTGTTTTATTATTATTAAGACTCTTTATTTCGAATTTAATTATTGGTGGCCTATATATTGAGGCTTGTAAAGACTTTTTAATTAGTTGATTGAATATTAAAATGCTTTTATGCTTGAGTATTCTCTGCCTGAGATGGGTTTGGTGTGAGGCCAAGGGAGCGATTCCCAAAAACAATCTTTGTTATCTTCTCTATTATCTATCTCTGTTTTCTTAACCTTTCTTTGTGTTGATTTAAATTTCTAAATCTCAATCTATTGATTTCGATCCCAAAATCCTAAACCCCTTTTGAACCCTAAGTCAATCAGAGCCAAAACCCTATTACAAAACCATAAATCCATTTCACAACCCTAGTTAGAGCTTGAAGACGAACGCATGACTTAGAAAAAGCTAGAGTTCTATCTCTAGGCCGATCTCGCCTCAAATCTAATAGTACTTGCGCATCAGACTGGACCCTAACTGGATCTCGCGTGATCTACCAACCTAAATTCTCTTAACCCTAAGATATTTAAGATAGTTTTAAGATTAAGCTTGATTTAATTTTATTTAATTTCGGCAAAATAGCATAAAAATCATATTCACGCATTTTAGGGTTATCGTCCCGCATCAGTTTTGGTATCAGAGCCAAGTTTTCTAGGTTAGGGCATATTGTGTGACATTTTAATTTGTTGCATTTTATTTCAGTTTTGTTTGTGCACATCTAGTATTCGATAAAATTCTTCTTCCATTGTGGTTCATGTTTGCATACTATTTAGCATCTGTGCTAGTAAGGCGTGTTCACCATGAGGCGATCGCATCCAAATTCTTGGCAAAGTCTCACAACTCGTGATGAAACTAGAGTTAGGGGATACCCTCATCATCGTGAACCTGAGTATGATCCTTCTGAGAAGTTTCTAAAATCTATTCGGGATGAGGTTCCAAATTTTGAGGGTACGGCAAACCCTAAAACCTTCATAGAGTGGTTGTCTAGTATAGAAGAGTATTTTGATTGGTATGGTGTACGAGATGAGTACAAAATTAGACTAGTGACAACAAAGTTTAAGGGTAATGCCAAGATTTTTTGGATTCATATAGAACTCCGTGTTGAGTTTCGTCGGATTAAACCCATCTCCACATGAGAGGATATGAAAGTGACACTTATTGAAAAGTATGTTCCTTTGACACACCGTCACCTTCTACAGAGTTTGAGAACTAAGACAAATAAGTGCCCTGATTGTCTTAAGTGTCAAGGGTTCAGACACTTTGCATACCAATGCCCCACAAAATTTCCCACTCCGAATTTATTGTCTGAAAGCGAAAGTTCTAAGGGGCTGAAAAATATGAAAGTAGAAGAGGAAGTATATGACCCTAGAACTATGACAAGTGAAGAGGAGTTGGAAGAAGCTGACGAAAGTCTCATTTGTATTAAAGAGGCTTCAATCTCCCTTGTGGATAGTGATGTTGGGTCGAGTATGCACGAGTTCATCGAGTTGAGTGCACTTGAATATTTGAAGTTGGTCGAACTGAGTACACATGAGCCAATCAATTCACCTACCAATGAATCATTGGAATCCGTTGAGTTGAGTCCACATGAGCCAATAATGTCACTTGATTTGATCACACATGAGTCGCTAGTGTCAATAGAACCCACTAAATGTGAGTCGTTAGTATCGCATACACACGAGAGTATCGAGTCAGTTACATGTGAGTCGCATGCACATCATAGTCCCGAGTTGCATACCCCTTCACATTTCGAGTCTTATTGTGAGTCAACTTTTGAGTCTCATTCCGCATTGCATGCCGAAATTAAACAAAAGATTAATTCAAGCAACAATCACTACAAATTATCTGCTGATACTTCGACTACCGAGAGTACATGGGCCAGTGATGAAAGAGGTTGCCGCTTGAGTTCTCGTAATCTCGACCGATATCGCGATCACACTTCATCGGGGATGAATTCCTTCAGGTCTGGGAGAGTTGATGAGCAACTTCAAAAATATTTGGTAGAGTGGGTTGGCGAGCCGGGTTATCAGGTTCATCAAGGAGAGGTTTACCGTGTGCGTCCCGCTACAATCAACCGAGATGAGGATCATACGTCACCAGGAGCCGAGATTGTTTGGACTAGTTGCAAGGAGTTCCACCGTGCGACTTTCGATACACTTGATCAGTACCACGTGCGTGTTTCATCGGTGATGAAACATTTTGAGTGGAGAATGACGGGGACATCAAGATCAAGAGCATTGAAGTTGAGCCACAACGGAATTTCAACTTCAGGAAAGAGGAAAAAAAAAAAACTGTTCATAGTGAACAGTGACGGACGTCCGTGATTTTTCCCCCTCACTATCTGTAGGTCATGGACGTCCGTGGGGCACTACGGACGTCCGTGGACGTCCTAATGGGATTTCTAATTTTGAGTTTTTTGTTGCGAAAACTTTCATTTTTAGTGTTTTATTAATATTAGGACTCTTTATTTCGAATTTAATTATTGGTGGCCTATATATTGAGGCTTGTAAAGACTTTTTAATTAGTTGATTGAATATTTGAATGCTTTTATACTTGAGTATTCTCTGCCTGAGATGGGTTTGTTGTGAGGCCAAGGGAGTGATTCTCAAAAACAATCTTTGTTATCTTCTCTATTATCTATCTCTATTTTTTTAACCTTTCTCTGTGTTAATTTAAATTTCTAAATCTCAATCTATTGATTTCGATCCCAAAATCATAAACCCCTTTTGAACCCTAAGTCAATCAAAGCCAAAGCCCTATTACAAACCTATAAATCCATTTCACAACCCTAGTTAGAGCCTGCGAATCTACGTCGGGTCGAAGATGAACAACCAAGCCTGGAAAAAGCTAGAGTTCTATCTTTAGGCAGATCTCGCTTCAAATCTAATAGTATTTGCACATCGGACTGGACCCTAACTGGATCTTGCGTGATCTACCAACTTGAATTCTCTTAACCAAGGATCAAAATCTCGTTTTTTCGATACGTATCGTCCAGCCCCAAAACCGATACATATCGGACGATACGTATCAGTTTCGGACGATACTCTCCGATTTTTTCACAAAAAAAAAATTAAAAAATAAAAAAACATCAAAACCGATAATTTGAAATTATCGGACGATAATTTCAAATTATCGTTTGATACGAACGATACATTGAACGATACGGACGATGCGAACGATACATTGAACGATAATTTGACTGTTTTTTCAGGGGGGAGATAAAAACCCATTGTATCGTATCGATGAGGTCCAAAACCGATACGTATCGTCCGATACGTATCGGTATCGGACGATATTTTGATCCATGCTCTTAACCCTAAGGTATTTAAGATAGTTTTGAGATTAAGCTTGATTTAATTTTATTTAATTTCGGCAAAATAGCATAAAAATCATATTCACACATTTTAGGGTTATCGTCTCGCGTCAGATTGATTTAGAGTTCAAAAGAGGTTTAAGACTTTGGGATCGAAATCAATAAATTGAGAATTAGGAAGCAAGCAGAGATCGATAGATAGCAAATATAGCAAAGATCAAAGAAAAGAGATGTCAAACGATGAAAAGATGGCTTTTGGGAATCACTTCCTTGGCCTCACACCAAACCCATCTCAGGTAGAAGAATATTCAAACATAAAGCATTCAAAATATTCAATAATCTAATTGAAAAATCTTTACAAGCCTTTATATATAGGTGATGCGGGACAACGACCCTAAAATGCGGAATATGATTTAGTGAAGATTTTGCCGAAATTAAATAAATTAATTAAAGTTTAATCACAAAATTATCTTTGATACCGTAGGGTTTGCAGAATTCTGATGGGTAGATCACACGAGATCCAGATAGGGTCCAGTCCGATGCGCAAGTACTTTAAGAGTCGAGGCGAGATCGGCCTATAGATAATACTCTAGCTTTTCTACGATTAGGTGCTCGTCTTCGGTCCAATGTAGATTCGCGGATTCCAAATTGGGTTGTGAAAGGGATTTATGGTTTGTAAAGGCCTAAGGCTTTTAGATTGGTTTATGATTTTGGAAAAGGTATTGGCTTTGTGTGGTTTAGGGTTTCAAAAGGGTTTAGGGTTTTAGGGATTACAAGGAAGAAATTAGGCTATGGTTTAGAGAACATGCAAAGATTTAGAGATATCAAATATAAGCAAACCACGCAAATCAACAACAACAATAAGGAAAATATAGGGGAATTACTCCCTTGGTCTCACACCAAACCCATCTCAGGCAAAGATTACTCAAGCATAAAAGCATTTAATAATCAATCAACTGCCCTAATTATATTGTTTAAAGACCTTATATAGGAGGTCTTACAATAAAAGAAAACCCAAAAACGAATATTAAATAAAAGACAAAAGTTCGAAATTAAACTCCTAAAATAACTAAAATTCTCTGCGCGATTTCGATCGATCGAATTTGGAATTCGATTGAACGATTGATCGAAATTTTTGATCGATCGATTATATGATTCGATTGATCGAAATTTATCACTCCAGAAATTTGTGTTTTCCTCTCGCTGCTGTTCGATCTTGACGTTCTCCATCATTCTCCTCCACTCAAAATGTTTCATCACCGATGAAACACGCACGTGGTATTGATCAAGTGTGTCGGAACTTGTATGGTGGAACTCCTTATAACTAGCCCAAACAATCTTGACTCCTGGTGATGTATGATCCGCTTCTCGGTGGATTGTAGTGGGACGCACATGGTAAACCTCTCCTTGATGAACCTGATAACTCGATTCGCCAACCCATTCTACCAAATATTTTTGAAGCTTCTCATCAACTCTCCCGGACCTGAAGGAATTCATCCCCGATGAAGTGTGATTGCGATATCGGTCGGGATGACGAGAACTCAAGTGGTAAGCTCTTCCATCATTGGCCCATGTACTCTCGATAGGCGAAGTATCAGCAGATAATTTGTAGTGATTGTTGCTTGAATTAATGTTGTGTTTAATTTCGGCAAGCAATGCAGAATGAGATTCAAAACTTGATTCACAACAAGACTCGTAATATGAAGCGGAATGCAACTCGAGACTGATGTGTGAGTGTATCTATGGACTCGATACTCTCTTGTGCATAAGACTTTACCACCGACAAGAACTCGTGCACAATGGGTTCTACGGGCTCTAACAAATCGTGCGTGGGTCACTCAACATTACTACTCACAAGGAAATCAGAAGCCCTTTTGACACAAACTAGACTCTCTTCAGCTTCTTCGATCTCCTCTTCACTCATCACGGTCCTAGGGTCAAACACTTCCTCTTCTACTTTCATACTTTCCGGCTCCTTAGAACTTTCGCTTTTAGTCACTAAATTCGGAGTGGAAAGTTTTATGGAGCATTGGTAAGCAAAGTGTCCGAACCCTTGACACTTAAGAAAATCAGGACACTTATTTGTCTTGGTTTTCAAAAATCGTAGAAGGTGACGGTGTGTGAGAGGAACATAATTCTCGACAAGTCGCTCCCTCATGTCCTCCCATCGTGTAATGGGCTTACGATTAGCTAACTCACGTAGAAGCTCAACATTAGTCCAATAGGTTTTGGCACTACCCTCCAACTTTGTTTTCACTAACCTAACTTTGTACTCATTCGATACGTCATACCAATCAAAATACTCTTTTACTCTAGACAACCACTCCCCGAAGGTGTTGGGGTTTAGCCATCCCTCAAAACATGGAACTTCATCCCGAATAGATTTTAGAAACTTTTCGGCAGGATCGTACTCGGGTTCACACTGATGTGTAGCGGCTTTTGAGACTTTACCCAGAATATGGTGTGTAGCGGCTCCTATTATTAATTGCACACATTTGGGCTTTGAACATGGTTTATTAATACGGGTGCTAAATGCCATGCAAACATGAACCACAATGGGTGAGGAATTTTGTCAAACATTGACGTGCACACATAAAACTGAAGGAAGATGCAATGAAAATTAAAGTGACACACAATATGCCCTAACCTAGAAAATTTGGCTCTGATTCCAAAACTGACGCGGGACAACGACCCTAAAATGCGGAATATGATTTAATGAAGATTTTGCCGAAATTAAATAAATTAATTCAAGTTTACTCGCAAAATTATCTTTGACACCTTAGGGTTTGCAGAATTCTGATGGGTAGATCACACGAGATCCAGATAGGGTCCAGTCCGATGCGCAAGTACTTTAGAGTTGAGGCGAGATCGGCCTAGAGATAGTACTCTAGCTTTTCTAGGATTAGGCGCTCGCCTTCGGTCCGATGTAGATTCGCCGATTCCAAATTAGGTTGTGAAAGGGATTTACGGTTTGTAAAGGCCTATGGCTTTTAGATCGGTTTATGATTTTGGAAGAGGTATTGGCTTTGTATGGTTTAGGGTTTCAAAAAGGTTTAGGGTTTTGGGGATCACAAGGAAGAAATTAGGCTATGGTTTAGAGAAGTACGCAGAGAGCAATTATAAGCAAACCACGTAAATCAACAACAACAATAAGGAAATATAGGGGAATCGCTCCCTTGGTCTCACACCAAACCCATCTCTGGCAAAGATTACTCAAGCATAAAAGCATTCAATAATCAATCACCTCCCTTAATTACATTGTTTAAAGACCTTATATAGGAGGTCTTACAATAAAAGAAAACCCAAAAACGAATATTAAATAAAAGGCAAATAAACCCTTGAAACAAAAGTTCGAAATTAAACTCCTAAAATAACTAAAATTCTCGGTGCGATTTCAATCGATCGAAATTCAAATTCGATCGATCGAAATTTAATATTTCTATGAAAATCACCGTCGACATTCGATCGATCGAATTTGAATTTCGATTGATCGAAATTTTTGATCGATCGATTATATGATTCGATTGATCGAAATTTATCACTCCAGAAATTTGTGTTTTCCTCTCGCTCTGTTCGATCTTGACGTTCCCCATCAGCTCCTCATAGTTATCTTTTCCAGACGCTGAAAGGGCTACAAGCAGATCTGACGGAGATCAGATTGAGATGGAAGATGTCTTGCATCATAACTCCATGATGAGAATCCATAACGATCTGAAATTTTGCAGGGAGGTACAACAACATAAACTGATCCAGATTTGTTGAGGTTACAGAGGCAGCATGATCCGGAGAGTCAAAACTCCAGGAAACCGTGAAAAGGAGCTTATACACAAAACCCTTTTCAATACTACAATCTCAGGTCAAATCTTCGACATGGCTGACGTCAACATGACATCATGCTGAAATCGGTAGAGATTGGGTGACATGGGCGATGGATCAAGGTAGTCTCTGATACTAAGAAGAGGTTAGGAACGAAGGTGAGTGGTTTAGGTTAGTCGTAAGTCGTTTAGGTTGATGGTATTAGGCTTAGGGTTTAGCTAAAGGTGAGAGAGAGAGAGAGAGAGAGAGAGAGAGAGAGAGAGAGAAATAATATGAAGGCTTAGTGAGATAGAGGACCCTCACTGGCATTTATATTAAGAGAGACTAAGCACACCCAGAATATAAAAACATCAATATAAATCATACGCTAACAACAGTTTGAACACTTCACAAACCTAACATTGGAATTTAAAAGACTGACATACATGCTTAAATTTAGAAATCAATATGCATAAGGTATGAAAGCCAACATGACCAAGCTCGGCACACCATAAAGAAAGGGTATCACAATTAACATTTATGGGGAAAGGAAAAAGTGAAGGAGAAATGTTCTCAGTTCCATCGGCAATTGCAGCAGTAGGTGTACTAAATTTCGCGTCTAGATAGTAGAAACCTCTTCTCCTAACGTCTCTACCAACCATTTTCTTAGCATACAAATCCTGAACAAGACAATGAGAGAAATAAAGCGTAATGAAACAATTTAAATTTTTGGAAAGACTGGTGACAGATAGCAAATTTGTAGAAAAATGCAGGACATGAAGTACATTAGATTAAAAAAGAAAGGAAGACACTAAAATGCTTCCTACTCTTTGAATTGGAGTAGAGGACCCACTGGCCAAGCGAACCTGAGATGAAGATGATGGTGGAGAATAATATGAGAACACATGAGATCTCTTGTCATATGATCAGTGGCTCCAGAATCAATGACTCAATATGAAGGAAATGTTGATGTGACAGCCAACACGGAGGGACTATCATGCGATGTAGCGGAAGCAATTCAAATCAGATAATCCACAAAATGTAGTCATTGTAGTCACATAAAACTTTTTGGAAGAAGAAATTTAACAGTTGAAAAAGGGAAAAAAAGAGCAGCAATTCAATAATTTTCAGTCAAACCCCTCAACAACCTTTCAACGAACAACTGATGTGCAGATAAATCTCTCAATGACCTTCAGCAGTCACAGTAAAATAAAAACAACACAAGTACTCTACAGCAGAGACAATATATTCAAAAAGAAAATGCAGCTTAGCACCATTCTTATACCATCCAACTCTTGGAAAAGTTGCATAAATCTCCCATCAATATATGAAAAACTCCAATAAGCCAAGATCTTAGCCTGCTATACAGAAACCAACCATCAAACAAAAAATTTGATATTAACCAAGAACAGCAATCTTCATATCTGCAGGTGACGCACGATGAAGTCCATACGTGAACCACACACAATCTTACTCGAGGAAGTTTCACAGTGGATCAGAAACACCATGACACAAAAATCTGGGTAAGAAACATCCACAAAGAAAACTCTTTGAAACTCATGTTTCGAGTCATTTTCTCACTGTAGTCCAAGAGGCAGAATGGATGGGGAGCGCATTTCGATTCAGAGGAGGTAATTTTCAGGTGAATTAGATAGGTCAAAATTTGAGTTGTGAAGATGACATGGCATGGGTAGGATGCGGCTAGGGTATAGCTCTGATACGAATTCGATTTTAATGGATGGGTGTATTAAGGTTAGGCGAGTGGTATTTGGGTTAGGTAGGTGGTATGACATTTAGGGTTAGAGAGAGAGAGAGAGAGGAGAAATAATGAGAAGGCTCAGTGAGTTGTGAGGTCCTCACTAGCATTTATATTAAAATAAAGAATTACAAACTCATACACCTAATGATACTACATACACCCCAAAACTCATAAACTCTACTATAACCAACTAATACACTAACCCACACTAACAAACATAAGATAATCATGCCCATAGTTTGTTTTAATTAAGGGGCAACACCACTATTTAAATGTCTTGTCAAAACTAGCCCTAACTCATGACAACACCATTTAATGTGAGAAGATGAGGGCTTTACCGAAAAAAAGAAGAGAAAGAAAAATTAGAAATAAAATTAGAAGATAGAAAGCAAGGAAGTCAAGTGGCTAGCAGTGAATTACGTTGTATCATCATTATGTTCACGGTAGGCTTGAGCTCCAAAAATAAGATAATAAAAAAGAAATTACATTGTTTGTAATCTTCATTTTTATTTTCTTCTTCACATTGTAGGTTTAAGTTTTCTTAGAGGGTTGAAGTCGAGAGAGTTGGGAGAGAAGGTTGAGCTCATAAGATATTGAGATAGAATATTAGCGTTGGCAGTAGGTTATTTTATATAGTAAAACCTACTTTACAAAACCTTTGAAAATGCTAAAAATCCCGCCCATCCTTTAATTGTTTGTGAGTCAACAAAATCAAACGATTTTCCGAGTTGACTCGACAAGCTAACTGAATTTTAACCTTAAATTGGAGCTCTGATTTTCTTACCTGAGTCGACAACGAACTTGTTGAGCCAATTCGACTCACTGAGTTCTAAAACCCTGGTTGGGACTGTACTCCTTGTGTGCCTCTTTTCCTATCTTGTATGGGATGATTCGTAAGAAAGGGTGAGTTATAAGGGAGTTCTCTAAGTAAGTTGGTGGTAGGATTGTGTGGGATTAGGTCACTCATCTAGTTAATGGGCTTTCCTGGGTCAATGTATGTGCCTAGGTTTAAGTCTGATAAAAGGGTGAGGCAATGCGACACTCATGGTTCGTTTAGTACTAAATCCTTTTTCAATAACTTTGCTTCAGAGGATGCACACAATCCCATTGCAACAATTTTGCTAAGTCTTGGCTCCCTACCCCCTCACCCTCCTCAGGTTGAATCACTTTCTTGGACTGTTTCTGCAAACAAAATCCTCACGCTCGAAATCTACGAAGGATGAAGCGTCAATTAGCAACTAGATGTACTATGTGAAAATGTGCCAACGACTCGGTGGTTCATTTGTTTATACATTGTTTGGCTACTAGCGCGGTGTAGAATTTATTTCCAAGTCATTAGTCGCAAAATTTATGTTGGAGCTGTGAAAAGCTTTAGTGTGGTGCCCATTAAAAAAAGTAGAAATTTTCTTGTGGGGAACTCTACAACCATTATCAGTTGGGCATTTGGAAGGAGCATAACGGCCACATCTTCAAAAAGATAGCATCTTTTATGCGTAAACTAAGCAAGTAAATCAAAGCGGAGCAAATTGGGTGGATCATCATCCTCACAAACTTATCCTATCTATGTGGGGTTGGCTTTGCCAGGCTATTTCTCCACTCATTTCTGATCAGCACTAAGCGCTCCATAACCTTGCAATCTTTCATGTCACTTCTCACTAATCGTCCTCTTCTCCTCCTTTACGTTTGTAGCGTCTTCAACCCTTCGAAAAGGATTTGTTTCTGGCCTCCAATGAACACATCCATACCACCTCAAGCGACATTCCGTAATTTTTTCCTTTGTCGGTGTCACTCTCAAATTTCCTTTTACATACTCGTTACAGATTTTATCCTTTTTTGTTACTTGACATATCCATCTCAACATTCGCATCTCAGCCATGTGTACTCTATCTTGTGTTGCTTTTTCGTAGCCCAACATTTTGCACCATATAAAATATGCCATGACCGTCGTCTTATAAAAACGACACTTCAATATAAGTGGAACTCTTGGATTGCACAATTCTCTGCTTGCTTGTCTTTATTTCATCTGACCTACATTAAGAGTTTGAAATGTCTTCTTCACTCATCGTCATTGTTCTACTAATTTTCAAACCTCATGACCCCAAAGCTTTTCTCCATAAATCCAACTAATCATTTATTTATTTCGTTGTTTGGGTAATTAATTCCACGCCATATGCAAATACCAAGCACCAAGGGATCTTGTATGTCTATGGTTAACACATTCATGACTAGGCAAACAATAGGGCCCGAGGCAGATCGTTGATGCAGCCTAGCTCTGACAGGGAACTCACTCGTCTCTCCACACGTTGTTTGTACGCAAGTTACCGCCCTCTCATACATGTCTTGGATAATCTCAATACATAAGTCAACGTCCATGATATTATTTGTGACAACCCGGCCCGGTACGATATTATCCGGTTCTACCACAATAGGCTCCCTGGACTTTTTAAAAAAAACATCATATCAGAAAAGGAAGGGGCTCACTTATAGCCTAGGTTCAGGACGAGTTTGCATCCAATGTGGAACTAAAACATCACATTAAGTGGGAACAGAGCATCCCATAGTGGGAACGGGGTCCCAACCCCTGGGCCTTTACATCTTAAAGGATCCCCTTCCCTTCCAGGTATGAAGCGTTTTAAAATTAGAGAGCCTTGTGTGACAAAACCGGAAATTATCACCGAGCTGAGTTGGGTCGTCACAATGGTATTAAAGTTGAGGACAGCTCCGCAATCCAATGGGTGAGGGGAGTAGAGGCTCTAATGAGGGGTAGAGGCCTCGGGGTTGTGACCTTACTCCTGCTATGGGATGCTCTGTTCCCACCTAATGGGATGCTTTAGTCTCACATTGGTTGCAAACTCATCCTGGACCTAGACTATAAGTGAGCCCCTTCTCTTCTAGGTATGACACATTTTAAAATCCAGAGATTCTATTGTGGAAGAACCAGACAAGATCATACCGGGTTGGGTCGTCACATTATCTGTCTTGGCACTCTATTATAGGTCTTCTCCAAATCAATAAAGACCATAAGCATGCTTTTCATTCTCTCTGAATTTCTCCATAAGTTGCCTCAATAGGAAAATAGCTTAAGTTTTTTATATTCCCATCATAAACCCAAACTCAAACTGGTTCTTTGATGCATTTGATTCATGCTTTAGTCGTTGGCCTCTTATTATCTTGAAGTATCATAGTCTAGATAGTTACTTAAATCCCTTATTAGTTGGCACAATTTTGGATGTCTCTTCTGATCATATAGAAAAGTAACCACAATGCTCCTCCTCCATTGCTTGAGCATTTTCTTCATTTATAATATTATTGAATAATTTAATCATCCAATTCAGTTCATTTTCTCTCAAAAAATTCTGAACTTCCATGTCTTCCATCTGGTCCTAATTCTTTTTTAATCTTTTCTAAGGTTGCTTTTACTTCAGCTTCTGATATTTCATTGATCATCCCTTGATTTGGTTCCTCTTATTTACCGACTTCTTCATATATTTTGTGCTTAATAGATTTTTAAAATATTCTTGGGATTTATTTCTTATCTCATCTTCGTTTCTGATGCACTAGCTGGTCCAGATTTATAGTTTTCTTGTCTAATCTTGGCAAATTTATAGATTTTTTCTCTCCGTTCGTTCCCAACCTAGTGCATAAATTATCGTACTCTTCATACTTAACTTCACTCAAGGCTTTCTTAGTTTCTCTTTTGGCAAGCTTTTATCTCTTTCAAGATCATCTTTTGTTCTTGTTCTTTGTCATTTTTAGAACTATTCTCAGTAATTAACTTTTGAATGTCTGCATTCCACCACCATGTACTTTTTGTATAATTTTTCTTCGTTTACATTCTTCAAGCACATCCTTAGCAACCCGTTTCAGGCATGCTTTGCCCTTTGATGATAAATTGGATTCTCTACAATGTGAATGGCGACTTCATTATCACTGGAGAGAGTCATAGGGAGCTTCACATGTATACCAAGAAAAGCTAAAATGAATCGAATCCATATACCCTCAGGGGCACGTTGGGATATGCCCATGTACTCACCTTCTGCACTGGAGCTGGATACGACATGTCATTTCTTACTCCTTCAAATGACTATGTTACCTCCAAGAAATGTATAATAACTAGTAGTGGATCTTTTGGCACTCACTAAACCAGGCCAATCGACATCTGTACACACTACGACGTCCAGGTGACTGTGATTTCTATACAGCAAACCCTTGTCACGATTAGCCTTTACGTATCTAAGGATTTTGTAAAGAACTTCCAGGTGAAGAGTGCATATGTTAACTAATAACACTGATTGCATATGTTATGTTAACTAATAGCACTGATTGCATATGTTATGTTTGGACGAGTAATAGTGATAGATGAGCTCCCTACAAGGCGTTGATACATGTGAATATCTTTCAAAATTTCTCCATATCATAGGAGAATTTGCGAGTTTGCATCCCAACATTCCTTTTGGCTTTAAGAGATGAAGGGTATACCCTCGTTGTGAGATGACAATATCCTTCTTGGACCTTGCCATGCCAAGGAAGTATTTTAGAGGGTCAAGGTCTTCGATCATATATTGTCCGACTCTCATCATCTCTTCCTCATCATCTCTTGTAACCACAAAATTATGAACATACACAATTAAAGCAATGAGACAAACCCTCCTTGTCACAAAGAGTGTGACATAGTGACTCTTTTATAATCAAATTTGACAATAGCATCGCTAAACTTTTTAAAACATGCTCTGGATGAGTGCTCAAACTATATATTGCTTTTCTAAGGCGACATATTTGATTCTTCTCCCCCTCATGGGTAACACTGGGTGGAAATGCCATGTAAACTTCTTTAAGATCGCCATGTAGAAAATATTTTTCTACATCTAATTAATGAAGAGGCCACTTCTTTAGCGGCTAGGGAAAAGAGGACACATACCAAATTTAGTTTGTCAACTAAAGCAAAAGTGTCGAAATAATCAATTCCATAGGTTTGTGAAAATCCCTTGGCAACTAATCGCGCCTTGTATCTTTCAACTAATAGTAGGTCCATACTTCGCATGTAGACCCACTTGCAACCAACAATTTTTTTTTTTTTTAATCAGTAATGTGGAATATATTGAAATCAGCAAGACGCTGGCAAAGGACAATACAACGACACAACCATCAAAAATCGGAAAAAGGAAAAAGCATCAAGGATCGAGAGGCCGCTTGCTTATACATGTTAGCCCGGATCCCATGTATACAGGTCGTCACTCAGCTACCTCTCTCTTCTAGCAGGCCAAAACCACACTAGATCTCTAATTGACTTCAAAATCATCCCCACCGGGCAAATTTTGTTCTCAAAGATGCAAAGATTCCGTTCGCGCCATAAACTCCAATATTGGGTGTAACAAGGCCGCCCTCCAGTATTTATCCTTTTGTCCCCCCAGCTTAACGGACTCCCACATCAAATATTGGGTGTAAGGTGATGCCGACATAACCCAAACCATACCGAATGAGTGGATGACCACGTTCCAAACTTCGTGAGCCACATCACAATGCAACAGTAGATGAGCAGCAGACTCCTCTCTATTTGTGCACATGACGCAATGATTAGGAAGAACCTTCCCTCGCCGGATAAGCTGGTCCACCGTTAGGATCTTTTCCTTGAAAGTAGTCCACGCGAAGAATTTAACTCTTGAAGGTATGTTAGCCTTCCATAGAGTTGTGCTAAGAAAACTGATCAACGGGCGACGAGTGAGCATCTTGTAGTATGATTTGACGCTGAAAATACCATCTCTGCTTGGAGTCCAAACCCGCTGGTCTTGCCCTTGAGGGAGTCTTTGCACCTGGTACAGCCTATGTAGAAGTTGTGGGAACGATGTCATCTCAAGTAGACGTCTTGTGGTCACATTCCACAACCAGCCAACTTGATTTTCTGACACATAATCAGCAATCCTCCCTCTAGGATTAATAGGGATGGCGAAAATATCCGGGAAGGAGGACTTGAGTGTATAGTCATCCACCCATGAATCATCCCAGAACCGGATACGAGAGCCACATCCCCAACTGTAACACACACCTCTGGCAAACAGGGACCAGGTACTGCAAATACTTTTCCTCCATGCAGATGCACCTCTCTGCGGCTTAGTACATACACTCCAATTCCTCTCGGCGTACCCGTATTTCTCCACCATCAGCTCCAGCCAAATGCTATCATTTTCTTCTATTCTTTTCGCTCGCCAGAACCATTTACCCAGGAGAGCAATATTGGTTCATTTCAGGCTGCGGATGCCTAGGCCATCACAATTGACCGGCAGTTGGCACGTATCCCAGTTAACCAAGTGATAACGCTTGTCTGGGCCCGCCCCCTCCCACAAGAAATTCCGTTGGATCTGTTCTAAACAGTTGATGACAACCATCGGACATTTGAACATAGTCATGTAGAAAGTAGGCAACGCCACAAGTACCGAGTTAATAAGTACAAGACGGCCGGCGCTGTTGAGGAGCTTACCTTTCCATGAAGCCAGCTGCTGCTCAAATCTTTAGACAACAGGTTCCCAATCCCTCTCAGACGAAAGCCTCAAACCGAGGGGTAACCCGAGGTATTTGATTGGTTACTTCTCGGTACCACAATTCACCACTTGTGCTAACTCTGTCAACAACTGCTCATCGGTCCTAATTCCCGTGATAGCTGATTTGGCCAAGTTGATTTGATGTCCAGAAACCGCCTCATATATTGTTAGTATCTCAAACAGTGATCTGAACTCCACCGCATCAACTTTCCCAAAAATTAGTGTCATCAGCATATTGGAGGTGAGAGATGTACTGATCATTGGTTCCCACTTGTATACTGGAAATCAGGTTTAAGTCTTTCCCACGCCCGATCAGCCCAGCTAGCGCTTCACCGACGATGTTGAAATAAAAAAGGGGAGAGAGGGTCTCCCTGCCGAATCCCTCTCTAACTCTTAAAGTACCCAGCTGGGGTACCATTTATCAAAACTGAGAACCAAGCTGATGAATAACACCCCCTTAACCATTTTCTCCAGGTTGCACCAAAACCCATTCTTCCAAGCATATAGTCAATGCAGTCCCAACATACACGGTCGTACGCTTTTTCCATATCGACCTTCCAAAGAGTCGCCGGTCGACAATCACGATGAGTCGAGTGAATAGTCTCTTGGGCCACCGCCACCAAGTCCACTGACTGCCTTCCCCGAATGAAAGCGCCTTGATTGTTGGAAATAATCTTGCACAGGACCGGTTGAATTCTATTAGCAAGAACCTTGGCGATAATCTTGTAGAGGCAGTTGATAAGACAACTAGGTCGGAAGTCCGAGATGTCATCAGCTCCCTCCCTTTTGGGGATAAGGGTAATGAACGTGGAATTAAGACTGCCTTATAAATCCGGAGTTGTGGAAATCACACAGAACTTCCATCAGATCCGATTTTAAAAACATCTAAAAACTACAGAAGAATTCCATGGTAAAACCGTCGGGACTCGGTGCCTTGTTCTTTCCCCCGAACTTGATAACTCGCCAAACCTCCTCTTCACTAAATTGTATTTCCAAATCCGCGTGCTCATCTTCAGAGATGGATCGAAATGAATCCCGTCTAAACCAGGTCGGTGCAATCCTTCATTAGAGTACAACCTTTTGTAAAATGCGACGATGTGTTCCCTAATTTGTTCTTCCCCCGAGTAGGACACCCCATCGGCCACGATTCTACCCAAATACTTTGATTTGTTCCGCGCGTTGGCTATCGCATGGAAGTATTTGGTGTTGGAATCACCCTCCTTGAGCCACTTTACCTTAGATTTTTGTTTCCAATGAGTCTCTTCCGCCATACAAATCTTGTTGAATTCCTGCTTAATCCTATATCTTTCCTCTCTCATCCTCCTCCAGCCTTCTATTTTCTTCCAGATTGTCAAGTTCCTTTAGCCTCAAAAGTAACTTCTCTTTGTTGACCAGTATCTGACCAAACACCTCTTTGTTCCAACCCTTTATTTTTTCTTTAATGTGTTGAAGTTTGGATATGAACCTATAAGCAGCTGTCCCAGTTGGATTCGCTTCATTCCACCATGAAGGTACCAAAGCCATAAAATTCTCATCTAAAAGCCACATATTCTCGAATCTGAACGAAGACAGCCCACGAGGCAATGACTCGCTGGATAGCAGAATTGGCCGGTGATCGGATGCTACCCGGGCTAAACCATCTACTCTGGCCCCTGGGAAAATATCCAACCACTCCACATTGCAGAGAAATCTGTCGACTCGGCTAAGAGAAGGAATATCTTGAAGGTTCGACCAGGTGAATCTCGCTCTGGATAGCGGGATATCCACGATAGCCCAATCCGAAATGAAAGTGTTAAAATCTTGCATTACCACCGCATCCGGCGACCCACCTTGCTTTTCATGTTCCCATCTGATGGCATCGAAGTCTCCCCCGAGACAGAACGGAAGGTCCCAGAACTCGCCTCTCTCTCTCTCTATCATCAGATGGCCCATAGATACCCGCGAGCATCCATACCTTTCCTGTATCTTTATTTCGGAGGACAACCACTGCCATGAACAATCCCACCTCTTCGCCCAATTTGTCGAATAAATGCGAATTCCATGCCACCAGTATGCCCCCTGATGCACCCATTGAGTCCACACCGATCCAGTCCCATCGATTACCACCTAGCAAGGGTGCGACTTTCCTCTTATCACAGTTGCCCCATTTAGTTTCCTGTAGGGTAATAACCACTGGCTTCAAAGCCGCAATCACTTGTTTGACACCAGCACGCTTATTCTTACCTCTGATACCCCGCACATTCCAGGATAGTAACTTCATCAAAACTAGACACAGAACCCGCCCACAGCAGACCAGCAGGGAATTAGGGCCCTCCGCTCCCCTCCCATCTGACATTCCCCACTGCAAACGTGTAAGTTCTCTGGTCCCTCCTCGATGTGTCCTTTTGTTCTCCTGCCTGCACACCAAGATCGAACGGAAAACCTGTCGAAGGTCTTCCTCCGTACCCTTGAAAGACATCTCGATTTCTTTGCCAACACCAATTAGGCAATCAATGTTGGTCGTACTGTTTGTCCCCTCGTCTGTTTCCCCACCTGTGTTCATCTGCAGGGTGTCTTCTCCGACCTTCGACACTGAATTATCTCCACTATTGGTTCCGCCAATCAACCTGCTACATTCCATAGAGCCTGTCGGTAACCTCTCAGACACGGGGAAGGACTCTGCCGAGACCAGGGTAGAAGAAACAATCCCCTGGGTATTTGTTTCCGAAATTAACATATAATCCAGGTTCAGCTCAACATCAGATTGACGAGTCAGCCCATTATGAAACCCTGCTCATTTTTTGGTTTCATAAAAACCCCAAACTTTTGGTATTATGCCCGTCAAGTGCGATCCGACGAAGACCTATACCACCTTGTTATTGGGCCCAGGAACCATACGTCTCGCATACCCCCACGACCCAGAATACTCGGGAATTCAGTCACGTTCTCTTGCTAGCTGTCTTGCAATAGGATGGGATCCCACATGTGTCGAGCTCCAGCTTTGGCAACCGGCTATACCCATTCTACCTTGTATTCCAGAAGCTTTCGCCAGTTTAAGACGTGTCACTATGTTTTTACCTCTCGAAACCCAAAGCCCCTTATCTCTCTTCCTCTTTCTGTGATAGACCCTAAATCCCTTTACCCTCCTGGCCATATCCTTCCGTAAAAGAGTAACGACACCCTCGACCTCCATGAGATCCCAGGTACGGTAATAGCTGACCTCTGACTCCGCCGACATCCACGTCGTCTCTTTTGTCACCCTCAACTCAGCTACTTCCTCGTCCTGCCTCTGTACCTCGTCTGAAAGATCGTACGACTCGATCTCGACCGTAGGAGACATTGACGGTGCAAGATTCGTCTCGAGCTCGTTCTGAAGATTCAGTGGGCGCAACAACTCCGACGAAATCCATTGAAGCGGCAGTACCGGGGTTCTACTCAGATCTAGTGAGCCACCTCTAGCCATAGACAAGACCGAAAGCTCCACCGAGGAATCTAGAAGGTTAGGGACGAATTCTCCTTCCAACTCCGATTCCGAAGTATGAATGCTTTGATCGATTCCCAAGGGTGTCCCCGCCTCCCCGACGTCGAGGATGGCCCCCCATTTATACGATGCCACGACGAGTTCGCGGCCGTGCTCGTCTCCGCGCAACCCACCGCTGGGCTACTGACCCCTTCCACCCCGTCCCCGACTGGTTCAATCTCCGACAGGACTTTTTCTGTGGAAAGTTTGAGGATGTGTATCTTGGTGTTCTGGGGCTGCGTGGATTCATCATTTGGTTGATGCGGCACGAGCACTCGCTCCACGAGCGCCACTCCTATAAAGATCCTTTGTTTCTGGCCGCCGAGCAGGAACTCATAAGAACGAGGGATACTCTCCTAGTTGTCGACGTCCACCAAAATTCGGGCAACGCGAGTGTCCCAGAGATTGATGGAGCTCAAGTTCGCACGGATGAATCTGCCACAACAATTATCGATCCCCTCGAGGATTTCGGTGGACCAGGCATGGATTGGAATACCCATCACCCTAATCCAGACACCACCGTCTTCCCGATGTATACGAAGGTCCCTGATGTTAGAAGCCCAAATTTTGCTTTCCACCAGTGCCCCATCAATTCGAAATGACTTTTTGAGAACCAGTTGCCGGGCACCGACCTCCGAGGGGAATCTCAATAGGAATTTCGTTTTTGTGATTTTGGATAATGTTGGTGTATCTTTGTGTTTCCATGTATATTGTAACCACCTCTATAGTTGGAATATAGATAATGTGTATTTGATTGTGTATAACACCACCCAAAAATGTTTAAATTCTTCGCTAGGGACTCCAATTGAAGGGAGTATCTCTCCTTCATACCTTTGTAAGGTTCCCCGTCTGAGACAGTTCCCCCTATTGGAGAGTCTCTAACCACCACTTCGGCAAACTAAACGCCCCGTTGAAGGGGAGCCCCTCCCACTATCGATCTTTGAGCTTGTTTAAACCTATTCCCAACAATAGACCAACCAATCTGGGTATCACGAATCTGTTCTGGCGTAAGGGCTACTTGGCGTTTGTTGTTCCTCCTGGGTATGGGGTTGTCGGCTGATTTGACCATCACCCCATTGGTCCTGTGAGAAGCACACCCAATACGATGACAGACCCACCTACGCCTGAAGTTTAGATTCCGGCAACTAGCGCAAAACCAGTCACCCGCTCTTGAGTACTATATTTGAGCCCATCCAGTCAGTCGTTGCTCATCCAAGAAAAGGCATCTTTCTTTCTCAGAGAAAGTATGCATTACATCTTTCTAGTGATACTGATCTACTTAACCAACAACTCTTTTTCATTCTAGTAAAATTGTAATGTCGCATGTATTGTTATGGTCGAGAGCTTTCATTTCATGGATCATAGCCTTCTTCCACAATGGTTGAGACAAAGCATCAATAACACTAATAGAAACAGAGATATAACCCATTGATGGTGTAAAGCAGTAATGCAAGGCTGACAATGAATGATACGAAACATATGTGCTATTAGGATAAGAGGTGCAAGACCGAGAACCTTTACATAATGCAATGGTTCAATCCATGTTAGACACGAGGAGTTTCACTTTAGAGGGAACTGGCCTATAGGGATGAAGTTTGGTCTATAATCCGAGAAATATTGGGCTTGTTCCGCTTGTTCCTTTTCGACGTTCCATGAGAGAAGACACCCTTTGCAAATTTTCCTTTCTCTTATTCCCTTTCATTTTGTCCATATAGGGGAGCACCAACTAGAACATTAACATTGTCTCAAACACTATCTTCCACATTTACTTGCGCATGCATCTCCATCATTTCACTATAGACATTGATCTTCAATTTCAAAAGATATCTCTGGTATACGATGTGGCAACGACAACGTGCACTCTTCTTTCCTACTCTCCCCCTGGAGAGGACATAGCGTACTCATGGCTCTAAAGAAAGGTGTGGACTCAAAGAGTAAATCCATAGACACAATAAAGACACATCGAAGAGCTTTGGGTTCCAATGTATCATGATGTTTTTTAGGGACTTGAGCAAAGCACAAACAACTGAACACTTTTGTTTGGGGTGGGGGGGGGGGGGGGACTAGAAAGAGAGTCGATGAGAGTGACGACATATGATTGGAAGATTTGCCTTCAAGGATAGGAGTAGGCATCCCGTCAAAGAGGAAACATGTTGTAAGAACCACTTTGCTCCACAACTTCCTCGAAACATTAATTCCGATTAACAATGCAACAGCTACTAAGAGAAGATGACAATTTTTTCTCTCAACGACTCCATTTTGTTGAGTGTATGGTTGGAGATGTTCGGACGAATATTGTCCTTCATTATGTGTTTTTCAAGTCACAACTTCTACTTAAAAAAAAATAATCATATACTTGTTTCTTGATATTACCGTTTTGTATTTCCAATTTGTTCAAAAATCTCAAGTATTCATTATCCATCTCTATTCCCATTATCACCACCATCATCTTCATTAGCAACTAAATTATTCTCTTTTTCTTATTTCTCCTCCTTGTAAACATCTTCCTCTGCTTTCTTTAATCTTGTCATTTTTTTATTTTTTAATAACTTTTTAGATTAGAGTTGGGATAAATAAGTGATAATTTTTAAAAAATTAAAAATTAGTTATACATTTGTATTGTGCATTGCAATGTATCGTAATGTGTATCATAAGATACAATTAAAAAAAATGTGCATCATAGATACGTATCGTTTTCTATAATATCATGTATCGACACACACACCATCACTAACAGTTTCCACATCTCATTTGGGTCTCTTCCCCACCACTGCACGTCTCGGTCACTCATTTTCCTTTTAAAGGTTGCTATTTTGTTTCTTTTTAATTCTCACCATTTTAGTTTTCGGTGATCCTTTTGACATCTTTTTAGTCACTTAGCTCTTGCTCAGAACATCTAGTTAAAATGTTGATGGTAATTAGGCTAGGGTGAGGGTTAGGTTAGTTACATACCCTTATTGACACTCACACTAATCTATACACACCCACACTTACAAAAAGAGAGCAATACCCACCCGCTTGATCCCAAATACTAGTAACACACCAACTGTGAGGACCTAGGCCAGACTAACCCGACCCATCTCCTGGCCCGAACTAGGCCCAGGCCAGACCCAACCTAAAACCACTATAACCCCCTTCTTTCTATTGTCGCTTATCACCCAAATCTTCTCCCACCTACCCCCGTCAGTCGACCCAGAAGCTGAGGCGAGAACTCCGCTGAATCGGCATGGAGCTCGGCATGGCCTGATGTCCGGCGCTGTCCGGCGAGAGGCCCCTGTGCACGACAGCAACATCTTCACACCACCTCCCTCCCCCTTTCTGGCTATAAATAGGAATCGACCCCTTCCTCTCCACCAACTATTCAACTGGTAAGGCCTTCTTCTTCTCCTTCTTTTTCTTCTTCTTCTCCCTCTACTCTTCCCCATCTTCTGTTTTCTTTTGTGGCCGGCTCGATCTCCGGCGATGATTATCAAAACGATCACTGCCATCCATTTCGGCGCTCGCGTGATTGCCATTACTGGGCACACTCTCGCGACTATCGTTCACCATCGCAGTTGCGATCAGCGCCATTTCCCGTCGACGGCAATGTCGAAACCGACGATGAAATCTGCCTCCCTTTTTCTGTGTTTTCCCTTCCTTCCCTGCCAAACCTCTTCTTCTTCCTCCCGTATTACCATTAGCCGACAACTACCCCCATCTCGATTTTTGTCGCAGATCGGCAACATCAAAATGCCTTTTATTCCTTAATAATATATAAATTATAAAAGCAAGACCTCATTTTTTCTCTACCTTGACTAAGGACAGTGACCTTAAAAACCTCCTTATTTCATTGTATTTTTGTTTTTATATACACTTATATAATATGAACCTGTATATATTTTAATATATATATATATATATATATATATATATATATATATATATATATTACATCCTCTATATTTTAAAGACCTATCCTTTTATTTATTTATTTTTACTATAAATGATATAGGGGTTTACAACCCATATACTGCCAGTAACATTTTGGGCCTTTAATCAAGTATAAAATAGGTTAGAAAAATATTTGTATATCAGTTTCCATATCAGCTATAGTATTATAAAATATCTTTTATTTATTATGAAACTCGACCCATCCCAATCGATACCCTATCGGCTAACCCTTCCGTGAACCGACTCAACCCTAACTCATAATCCCCACGTAGTCATTCAACGCTTTCATCTAGTCATCGCGTAGCGCTAACACACCATCGTTCTCATGCAGGCAACACGTTGAGCGACCCAAACTCCAACCACTCCCACCGCAATCACCAAGGAGGCGCGCATCAAGGCAAGCGACTTACCCTTATCACTCGATTCTGATTAAGTAAATTAGTATTAAGTAAATAGTATATATATATACGCGATTACGCGCAACCCTATAATTATGAATTGAAACCCTTAGGTAGTGTGATACATCTGTGAAACATTATTGGGTGATGATATTATAAATATGCTAGAATAATCATGTAAGGACTTGCTCATTTATCTCTACATAATTGTGATTGTTAATTCAAATTCCGACATGGAGTAAATCGTAGTTGATTCTTGGTAGCATGTCTTCTAATTGAGCACATGAGTAAGCATAGGCATCGCATGAATTATCATAAACTGGTCGAAAGAGAAAATGATTGTGAAAGCAGACTGATCATAGCTTATACTTCATTTCGAAAAACATTATGAAATACCATCTTGATTATGGAAGGCATCAATCATTGAACACATGATTTTCCACTGCATACATTGTGCATCGATATAAATATATGATATTTCTTGTGAGGATCCTCCCATCGGGCAGGCATGGGTTTGGGACGAATGTTCGTGTTATTGCTTCCGATTACGAAGTACGTATTACCTACCTACCTGCCATGGTAAGGCGAGAAAGTTAGACATGTAATGTGATGAGGTAAGGACCACCTGGACGGAGGTGAAGTCCAAAGGGGTCACATGTGGCTGTACCATGGATCCGGTACTATAGTAGTAGAACCTACACTTATAAACGTGTAGCCGCTGATGTTAAGTTATTTTTCTTTTGTTTCCCTTTCAAAGAAAAACTTCATGTTTTTGACACATACACCTCATTCATACTTGATGATAGTGCACATGCAATGTATCGAGAACAATTGGTGAAACTGTTTATATATATACAACTCCTATTGAAATCGATAGAATGATCACCTATGAATTGTCTTTCATCTTGTTATTAAGACGTAGTTTACTAGATATTATTAGGGGGCCACTTGTTGAGTTTATCTCACTCCCGTTGTTAACATTGCAGCGGCGGATCAAGTTAATAGTCAGACTTCTCAAGAGGAGACGTTGGAGGACCTCCTAAATTAGAGCCAAGGAGTTAGTCAGATTTCGAGTTGGTTGTAAGGGACTTTTGAAATTGTAATTGTATTCACGATGAACAAGGAATTGTAACAATGATGTACCCTTATTTTTGTAACCATGAATGAAATATCCAATTGCGTGTTTTGTTTCACCTTAGTTCTGTTTTGATTATTGAATTTGCTCACGCTCCGAAGTTCGCGGTGTATAGAATTTTGGGGCGTGACACCAACACTCCCCCTCAAGTTAGTGCATCGATAACTATCATGCCCACCTTGGAGGTAATGTCATCCAACCATTTTCCTCCTACAGCTTTGGTAAGAATGTCTATCGATTGATCTTCTGATCTTACTGAGAGATGCACAATTATTTTGATTCAACCCTTTCCTTTATGAAGTTGCAATCCACTTCAATATGCTTTGTCTGCTCGCGATATATACGATTTTCTGTGATATGGATAGCTACTTCATTATCACCACACAAAACCATAGGGAGTTCTACATCAACTCCTAAATCCGCTAGAATAAACCGGAGCCACATCCTTTCTCGTGCTCCCAGCACTAGAGTTAGTTGTTGCTTCTTGCTCTTCCATGTGACAAGGTTTTCACCTAATAAGTGCAGTAACCTGGAGTGGACCTCCTATCACTCAGTGAACCGGTCCAATCTGCATCAGTAAAAACTTCAGAATCCTATAGACAACATCCAAGTGAGGGGTCCTAGGTGAGTGCATGTGTTGGCTCACCACACTTATGACATACACAATATCTGGAAAAGTCATATTGAGGTAAAGGAGTTTTCCTACAAGTCGATGATACATACATGCATCCTTAAGGAGTTCACCCTCTTCTCCGTTAAGGCGATGATTCTACTTGACAGGAGAAACAGCGGGTCTACAGCCCAAAATCCTTGTTTGTTTTATATCAAAGATTTGACACAAATAGCATTTCAACTTTAATATTTCCTCGTTGTCATTGCATGCAACGATGGTATCATCTACATATACGAGTATTGTGATATGAGTGCCTTTCCTCACAAACAATGTATGGTGATAGTGGCTTCTTCTGTACCCAAACCGCATCACTGCTTCACTGAACTTTTGGAACCAGGCTCTACGTGACTATTTTAGCCCATAGATATCCTTCTTTAGTCTGCATACTTTACCTTCCTCCCCGGACAAGAAAAACCCGATGAAAATGCCATATATACTTTTCCCTTTAAATCAGCATGAAAGCAGGCAATCATCACATTCAGGATGCAGTTGGCACAAAAAGTCAATTTTTGTATGTCGCGAGAGACGAGTACACGGATAATATTCGATTGGGTTATTGGGGCAAACGTTTCTTGGTAGTCAATGCCATGTGTCTGTGTGAATCCGTTTGTAACCAACCTGCCTTGTATCTTTCTACTGATCCATCCGGTGTGTACTTCACTGTATAGACTCACTTGCAACCGACTACCTTTTTTCAACAAGGAGTTCAACCAAGTCCCAAGTTTTGTTAAGTTTCAGTGCTTCCATTTCGTTTATCATAGCCTCTTTCCATTGTTACTATGACAGAGCCTCAGACACACTAGAAGGGATGGTGATAGAATCTAACGAATATACAAACGACATGTGAGCAGCAAGACAATTTTGGTAAGAAAGAAACTTGATAATGAGATGTCTTGTTCTTTTACGAAGAGTATTTGGAATATCCAAGTCTGAAACTTGCGGAGATTCATCAACAACTGGACTAGCCTTTGGAGTTGACATTTGATTTGTGTCTTGAGTATGAGGGGAAGGCTTTTGTACTCCTTTCTTCCCTTTTTCAAAGTATTTCCTTTTTCTAAAACGATCCCAGTTTCTTCAACTACCTTGGGATCACTGGCCTTAGAATCACTAACACCTTATGGATCACTAACACTTGCCAACTCTTTCATATCCTCTTCAACATCAACCTCTCCAACACAAGATAGAGGTAACAGATTCGAATGCTGATTCTATAGGTGGTCTCTTTACTACTTGAACACTTCTCCTGAAGATGGTACTGAGGAGGAGCATAGAACTGAGTAGATTTGAAAAAGGTGATGTCCATGGTAACAAAACACTCCCAGTAACAAGATCATAACACTAGTATGTTGTATCCCTTTTGAGTTGGAGGGTTCCCAATAAAAATACATCTGATAACTTCAAGGAAAAGTTATCACAATTGATGAAAGGAATATCTGCAAACAGAGACACCGAATGACAAGGGGTGGAACAAGAAAGAAACTACTATTGAGAAACACCATTTTAAAAGAACATTACCCCTCTGGGTAAGAGAGGGTATACGATTGATAAGGTAGGTGGGAGTATTAACAGCTTGACCCTATAGATGTTTTTTTGAAACGTTCGTACAAATGAGAAGGGAAAGAGCAACCTAGAGAAGATGTCGATTTTTCCGTTCAACTACTCCATTTTGTTGTGGAGTATAGAGGCAGGAGGTTTGCCACTCAATTCCATGAGAGCGTAAGTAGGATTGGAGATGCAGGGAGGAATACTCTCCCCCCATGATCTAATCTTGGGATCTTCACAGTGCTTGGAATTGAGTTTCGACCAACTAAAGATAGATCGAAAAGATCGAACTAATTTCTTTTTTGGTTCGCACCAAATATATAGTGGTAAATGGGTGCATTCGTCAATAAATATAACAAAGTACAGAAAACATTGTAGACAAACCACTTGGGAAGGATGGACCCCAAACATCAGAGTGGACAATGTGAGAGAATACTGGACTTATCAAGACTTATTGGGTATGTGGTACAACAATGCTTGGAGAGCAGTGTTCTTAAAGGCGGTCGGGCCGGCCGCCTCAGCAGTTTGGGCCCCCGAGCGCCCCAGTTTAGCTCTTAGGCAGATCGAGGCTGGGGTGGCCGCCTGGGCGTTTTAAAGTCGGGGCGGGCTGGCAATTTATAAATTAACGGGCTTTTACCGGGTAGGGTCGAGTTATCAAAGGGTGGGGATATGCCATTTTTTTATTGAACACCACCGAACCCGATCCGTCAAGGACCCTTAAACTTTAAAGCCCTTGTTGCCTAGCGATAATGGCTAATGACCGACATTTAAACACCAAATATGTGTTTAAATGATCTCATACCACTAAAGTTAAGACTTTTAATCTCACATTGTCGAAATGTGACTATCATTATGCCACGTGGTGAACATCTGGGATCAATCTAAATTGTCAAAGTGGCAATCTATCATTGAAACATCTTAGCCCAAAGAAACATGCCTATAAGTGGATTTGAATCATTAGATTGATGAAGCTAATAGATTGTCTATCTCTTCAGTCTTATCATTAATGCATGGACGACTTTTCTTACTTGTCATTCTTATTAATGTTAATTCCTCTAGCATAAGCCCATAGGAATTCTATCGTACTCATAGAAATACTTTGCTTTCATGTGTTATGTCGTACATGTACCTTTTCACTTTTATGGATGCCATATATGTACATGCATAAAAAAAATGAAAATCAATCAATCATACAATAGCTCTTTCACTTGTTTAGGCTTAACATATCATAACATGTAATCTCAATTGATTCCTACTTGTGTAAATCAAACATCCTAGGTTGCATGGATTCTAAGTAATAAAAAAAAATAAGGATGAACATAAATAAACATTTAAGCATCATGATTAAACATAAGCAATATTTGAAATGAAATAGAAATTCATTGCTTGCATCCTGAATTCTAGACAAATTCTGGTTTATGCTCATAATTTCGTGATCAATCACGTAACACCTCGCACCATCAAAAACCCACGATTAAGTATCAAAATTTAACAATCTAACATGAAGAATATTCATTAAATGAAATAAACCCTAATTCCTATTTTATTTTTATGTTATCTATGTTTCCGATTAATCTCAACATGATTTCTCCATACCTCTGGTCTTCGCATAAATTTGACATAACTCCTCTCCCTTGATCCAATTTGAAATTAGGTCGCGTCATAAGCTCATCTCGTGCTCTTCTAAGCCTTCAACCCGAAAAAACTCTAGAGTTTCTCTTCTAGTTCTCCTCTCTCTCTAACACTCTAGGGTTCTCAAAAGTTATGTAAATTAAACATAATACTTATATTTATATTACTTTAAAGTTTCCTATTTAAGATCTAACTCTATTTAGAATTTCCTAAATGGGTCTTAAGTGATTCTATGAGCCTTTAATTACTTATTGGATCTTTAATTAGTTATTGGGTCTTTAATTAGTTAATGAGTCTTTCATTAAGTTACTAACATATTTTCAAGGTTCATTAAATATTATTAAAGGCATCCCAATTATTATTAACAGATATTTTAAGGCTTTTAAGGTCTATTAATTATCATGAGTTATTATTTAATAAATTAGACATTATGTATAAGTGCAATAACAATTAAGTGTATCAAATCAATCAACAAAATCATAATCACAATTTAAAGTAAATAATTAAGATCTAAATAAGTGAAATATCTCAGTCGTTACATTCTTCCCTCCTTATGGAAAATTTCGTCCTCGAAATTAGATCGCACCTGAAGTAAAAAGGTGTGGATATTCCTTCCTCATATCATCCTCGCGCTCCCAAGTAGCTTCTTCACGTGAGTGGTGCTTTCAATTAACCAACACCAATGGAATCTTCTTGTTACATAGTGTTCTCTCCTTTCAAAAATCAAAATTAGTTCCTCAATGACAATCGTGTCCTCAATTTTTAACGGTTCCAAATCGATCACCTGTGAAGGGTCCTTGAAATACCTCTTCAACATTGATATGTGAAAAACATTGTGCGTCCCTGCTAACGTTGGTGGTAACTGGATCCAATAAGCCATCTCTTCAATCCTCTTCAAAAGGTCTAACATACCTCGGACTTAGTTTTCCTCTCGTTCCAAATCTCATGATGTCCTTGATAGGTGAGATTTTAACAGAAACTAGATCTCCCTTACCAAATTCCGCATCTCTCCTTTCTTTATCCGTGTAACTTTCCTGCCTGCTTTGAGCCGTCTTCATACGCTCTCTGATTAGTTGTACTTGTTTCGTCGTATCTTTAACAATCTGGGGTCCAAGTAGGTTTCTTACTCCAACTTCATCCCACATAACAATATTCTGCAGCTCCTTCCGTAAAGTGCTTCATATTGTGACATTTGAATCGTTGCTTGATAAGTGTTGTACGAAAACTTCGCTAATGCTTAGATATCATTTCAACTTCCCTTAAAATCTAGCGCGCAAGCTCTTAACATATTCTCTAGAATTTTATTCAACCTCAAAGTCTGACGGTAAAAGGCCAAACTATACTCCAATCTTGATCCCATACCATCCTGAAAATTATGTCACATACGTGAGGTAAACCTGGAATCTCTATCGGAAATAATACTAGCTAGCACGCCATGTAAACGCACAATTTCCCGTATATATATGCCAATTGCGTAAATGAAAAAGTAGTCCTGACTGAAATAAAGTGTGCTGATTTTGTCAGTCGGTCTACTACACAACCCAAATCGTTCATTCTCTTCGTCCTCGACAATCCCGTGATAAAATCCATACCAATCCTCTCCCATTTCCATCCTAGTGTAGGTAACGGCTGCAATAATCCGGGTGGTTTCTTGTACTTAGCCGTCACTTGCTAACAAGTAAGGCATCTTGACACAACCCACTATCTCCCTCTTCATATCTGGCCACCAATAATTCATCTTTATATCTTGATACATCTTTGTACTTCCGGGGTGTATTGTGGATTTTGATTTGTGAACATCGTAGAGAAGTTTCATTTTTCCATCATCTGGTATGCAATATCTTCCCTTGAATAACATTATTCCATCATCTCCAAATGTTACTTCTGCATTCTTGCTCTCAAACTAGATCTTCTAACTGTTTCACTCTAATTTGTTCTGATAATAACAGCTAATATCGATGAGGGATAAAAAAGCTCTTGGTCAAAGTATCTTGTCTAGAACATTCCTGCTCAACGCATCAGCTACTGCGTTGGCCTTCCCTGGGTGGTACTTAATCTCATGATTAAAGTCTCCATCCACCTCATGTTCAGATCCTTTTGTGTAAACAAGTACTTTAAACTCTGATGGTTCGTTGATATGATGAACTTTTCCCCATAAAAGTAATGTGTCCATAACTTCAACGCGAAAATGACTACTGCGAGCTCTAAGGCATGCGTCGGGTAGTTCTTCTCATGATCTTTCAATTGCCTCGAAGCGTAGGCGATAACTTTCACATTTTGCATCAACACACAACCCAAACCCTTGTTTCACGCATCCATATAAATAAGAAAACCTCCATTGCCTGATGGTGTCGTCAAAATTGGTGCGGTCGTCAATCTTCTTTTTAGCTTTGCTTGCATTCATCGGACCAAACAAGTTTTGTCTTCATCCTTGTCAAATTTATAACCGGTGTAGAAATCATTGAAAAACCCTCTACAATACCCGGCTAAACCAAGAAAACTCCTAATCTCAGTCATGCTCTTACCCATTGAACAATCGCCTCGATTTTCGCAGGATCAACCGTAATTCCTTTCTCAGAAACTCGATGGCCTAAAAAAGTCACCTCCGTCATCCAAAACTTACACTTGCTCAACTTGGAAAGAGTTGGTGCTCCATAAGTGTCTGAAGAACTATCCATAGTTGAGTAGCGTGCTCATCTGATCTCGAGTAGACTTAAATGTCATCCACAAAGACTACTATAAATTGATACAAAAAGGGCCTGAACACCCTATTCATTAATTCCATAAACATTGCAGGTGCGTCTGTCAAACCAAAAGGCATCACTAAAAACTCAAACTGTCCATACCTTGTATTAAAAGTCGTCTTCTATATCTCCTCTTCTTGTACTTACACTTGATGGTAACCAGACCTTAAATCGATCTTCGAAAAGCATCGAGACATTGGTGTCATACCCAGTAATAAGTCAATTCAAAACTCCACTTCTCTAACAGGCGGTAATCTAGGAAGTTCCTCGGGAAATATTTCAGCAAACTCCCCGACTATAGGTATCTTTGAAACATCGACACTCTTTTCTTCTAAACTCTTCATCACACATAACGTCGGACATCTCATGTGAGGTGCTCAATGCTTTTCGAAAATCGATTTAAGGTCTGGTTACCATCAGGTGCGAGTACGAGAAGAGGACATACAAAAGACAACTTTAAATACAAGGTATGGACAGTTCGAGTTTTTAGTGATGCCTTTTGGTTTGACGAACACACTTGCAGTGTTATGGACTTGATGAATAGGGTGTTCAGACCCTTTTTGGACCAATTTGTAGTAGTCTTTGTGGACGACATTTTAGTCTACTCGAGATCAGTGGAGCACGCTACTCACCCACGGATAGTGCTTCAAACACTTTTGGAGGACCAACTCTTTGCCAAGTTGGCCAAGTGTGAGTTATGGATGACGGAGGTGGCATTTCTAGGCCATCGAATTTCTGAGAAAGGAATTATGGTTGATCCTGCGAAAATCGAGGCGATTGTTCAATGGGTAAGACCGAAGAGTGACAGAGATTACGAGTATTCTTGGTTTAGCAGGGTATTATAAAAGGTTTGTAGAAGATTTTTCAAAAATTTTTGAACCGCTTACAAATTTGATAAAGAAGAAGACGAAATTTGTTTGGTCAAATGACTGCGAGTAGAGTTTTCAAGAGCTAAAACGAAGATTGACGACCGCACCAATTTTGACGACACCATCAGGCAGTGGAGGTTTTCACATTTATACGGATGTGTCAATCGAATGCGTCAAACAAGGGTTTGGGTAGTGTGTTGATGCAGAATGAGAAAGTTATTGCTTACGCTTCGAGGCAATTGAAAGATCATGAGAAGAACTACCCGAAGCATGACTTAGAGCTCGCAACAATTATTTTCGCTTTGAAGTTATGAAAACATTACTTTTATGGAGAGAAGTTCATTGTATCAACGGACCATCAGAGTTAAAAGTACTTGTTTAAACAAAAGGATCTGAACATGAGGCAGAGGATGTGCATAGAGACTCTGATAGACTTTAACCCTGAGACTAGGTACCACCCAGGAAAGGCCAACGTAGTACTAGATGCGCTGACCAGGAATGTTCCAGCGAAGAAACTTAGACCAAGGGCTTTGTTATCCTACATCGATATTAAGTCGTTACTATTGGAACAAATTAGAGGGAAACAGTTAGAAGATCTACTCTTGGAGAGCAAGAATGTGGAAGTAACATTTAGAGAGGATGGAATAATGGTATTCAAGGGGAGATATTGCATACCAGATGATGCGAAAATGAAACAACTTCTCTACGATGCTCACATATCAAAATTCACGATACACTCCGAAAGTACAAAGATGTATCAAGATATAAAGAGGAATTATTGGTGGCCAGATATGTAGAGGGAGATAGCGGATTATGTGTCAAGATGCCTAACTTGTTAGCAAGTGAAAGCTGAGTACAAGAAACCACCAGGATTATTGCAGCAGTTACTTGCACCAGCATGGAAATGGGAGAGGATTGGTATAGATTTTATCACAGGATTGATGAAGAGAACGAACGATTTGGGTTGTAGTAGACCGATTGACAAATCAGCACACTTTATTCCAGCTAGGACTACTTTTTCGTCTACGCAATTGGCAGATATCTACATACGGTAATTGTGCGTTTACATGACGTGCCAGCAAGCATTATTTCCGATAGAGATACCAAGTTTACTTCACGTATGTGGCAGAGTTTTCAAGATGGTATGAGATCAAGATTGGAGTATAATTCGGCTTTTCACCCTTAGACAGATGGTCAGACTGAGAGGTTGAATCAAATTCTAGAGGATATGTTAAGAGCTTGCGCGCTAGAGTTTAAGGAAAGTTTGGATGATCGCTTAGCATTAGTAGAGTTTTCGTACAATAGTAGCTATCAAATGACGATTCAAATGTCACCATATGAAGAACTTTATGGAAGGAGCTGCAGAGCATCGTTATGCTGGGATGAAGTTGGAGTAAGAAACCTACTTGGACTACAGATTCTTGAAAACACGGCGAAACAAGTGCAACTAATCAGAGAGCATATGAAGACGACTAAAAGCAAACATAAAAGTTACGCAGATAAAGAAAGGAGAGATACGGAATTTGCTAAGGGCGATCTAGGATTTGTTAAAATCTCACCTATCAAGGGCATGATAAGATTTAGAAAGAGAGGAAAACTAAGTCCGAGGTATGTTAGACCTTTTGAAATGTTGAAGAGGATTGGAGAGATGACTTATTGGATCCAGTTACCACCAAAGTTAGCCGAGATGCATAATATTTTTTCACACATCAATGTTGAAGTATTTCAAGGACCCTTCACATGTGATCAATTGGGAACCGTTAGAAATTGAGGACATGACCGTCACAGAGGAACTAATTTCGATTTTAGAAAGAAAACAGAGAACACTACGTAACAAGAAGATTCTATTAGTTTGGATTAATTGGAAGCACTACTCACGAGAAGAAGCTACTTGGGAGCACAAGGAGGATATGAGGGAGGAATATCCACACCTTTTTACTTCAGGTACGATCTAATTTCGAGAACGAAATTTTCAATAAAGAGGGAAGAATGCAATGACCAAGATTTGTTGCTTATTTAGATTTTAATTATTTACTTTAAATTGTGATTATGATTTTGTTTGATTGATTTTGATACACTTAATTGTTATTTCACATATACATAATGTATAATTTATGAAATAATGACCCATGATAATTAATTAATCGAATTAATAGACCTTAAAAGCCTTTAAATATATGATAGTAATAATTGGGGTGCGTTTAGTAATGTTTAATGGACCTTTAAAATATGTTAGTAAATTAACTAAAGACCCATTAACTAATTGAAGATCCAATAAGTAATTAAAGGCCCATAGAATCACTTAAGACTCGCGTAAGAAATTCTAAATAGAGTTTGATCTTAAATAGGAAACCTTAAAGTATTATAAATATACGTATTATGTTTAATTTACAAAATTTACAGAACTTTTGAGAACCCTAGAGTATTAGAGAGAGAATAGAGAAATTCTAGAGAAGGAGAATTATAATAGAAACCCTAAAGTTTTCAGTTTAAAGGCTTAGAAGAAAGCAAGAGGAGCTTACGACGCGACTGGATTTCTGATTGAAGCTTCGGATTGGATCAAGGGAGAGGAGTTACGTCAATTTTATGTGAAGACCAGAGGTATAGAGAAATCATGTTGAGATTAATCGGAAATGTAGATAACACAAAAATAAAATAGGAATTAGGGTTTATTTCATTTAATAAATATTCTTCATGTTAGATTGTTAAATTTTGATGCTTAATCGTGGGTTTTCGATGGTACGAGGTGTTTCGTGATTGATCACGAAAGTATGGGCATAAACCTGAATCTAGAATCTAGAATCTAGAATATGCATATAATTTAGAATCTTTCCAAAATCCAGAATTTGTCTAGAATCCAGAATCTATTCAAAATTTCAGAATTAGTCCAAGATGCAAGCAATGGATTTCTATTTCATTTCAAATATTGTCTATGCTTAATCATGATGCTTAAATGTTTATTTATGTTCATCCTTATTTTTTTATTGCTTAGAATTCATGCAACTTAGGATGTTTGATTTACACAACATGAAACAAATAGGAATCAATAGAGATTACATGTTATGATATATTAAGCCTAAACAAGTGAAAGAGCTATTGCATGATTGATTGATTTTCAATTTTTTATGCTTGTACATTCATGGCATCCATAAAAGTGAATAGATACCTTTACGACATGACAAATGAAAGCAAAGTATTTTTATGATTACAATAAAATTTCTATGGGCTTATGCTAGAGAAATTAACATGAATAAGAATGATGAAAAGTTATGCATCTACTCAACTGAAGGTTTTTACTTTTAAGCTTACTACTCAACTGAAGAAAAGTTATGCGAAGGTTAGCGTAGATACTAATCGAAGGATAAGAGAAATTTAGGATGATGATTAAGAAAGAGATAACCATATCCATTATGGATGCCGCTTCATGAGCATTAAATGCACAATTAAAATGATCACACATGAAACTAGGGTAGAGACCCAAGTCACAATGTTTATTTAGATTTAATGTAATGTTTCTGTTTCATTCTATTGTTTTACTCATTATTTATGTCACATGTTATATCACTGATATTAATTGATTTTATCAGTTTGTTTGAGTTATGAATCTTTTCTATTAGCCTCATCATGTCTGACCTATACCTGTTTACTTGGTAAACTGACCCATTGTTTGGGATTCCAGGGAGTACAGCTATACATAGAGTGGATGATGTAGATGCGTCATTGATTGATGGAAATCCATATTTGAGCGAAGAACGATTTGAAGCTTAGTTGATTAGCTTTTTCTTTATGCATTAGGAAGGATTTTAAGACATTTATTTCAGATTTATTTTTATGAACAAGTTTATGATAAAGATGGATTGACGCAGGACAACGACCCTAAAATGCGGAATATGATTTAATGAAGATTTTGCCGAAATTAAATAAATTAATTCAAGTTTAATCGCAAAATTATCTTTGATACCTTAGGGTTTGCAAAATTCTGATGGGTAGATCACACGAGATGCAAATAGGGTCCAGTCCGGTGCGCAAGTACTTTAGAGTCGAGGCGAGATCGGCCTAGAGATAGTACTCTAGCTTTTCTAGGATTAGGAGCTCGTCTTCGGTCCAATGTAGATTCGCGGATTCCAAATTGGGTTGTGAAAGGGATTTACAGTTTGTAAAGGCCTATGGCTTTTAGCTCGATTTATGATTTTGGAAAAGGTATGGGCTCGTGTGATTTAGGCTTCAAAACGGGTTTAGGGTTTCGGGGATCACAAGGAAGGATTTAGGCTATGGCTAGAGAAGCATGCAAAGATTTAGATGACAAATATAATCAAGCAAACCACGCAAAGCAATGATAACAATAAGGAAAATATATGGGATTCACTCCCTTGGTCTCACACCAACCCATCGCGGGGAAGAAGACTCTCTTCACAAAGTATAAGCTCTCATTCAATAGTCAATCAACTCCCCTAATTACATTGTTTAAAGACCTTATATAGGTGGTCTTACAATAAAAGAAAACCCTAAAACGAATATTAAATAAAAGACAAATAAACCCTTGAAACAAAAGTTCGAAATTAAACTCCTAAAATAATTAAAATTCTCGGCGCGATTTCGATCGATCGAATTTGGAATTTGATCGATCGATTTGAAATTTCAATCGATCGATCGAAATTTCATATTTCTATAAAAATCGCCGTCGACATTCGATCAATCGAATTTGAATTTCGATTGATCGAAACTTTTGATTGATCGAAATTTCGCCATTCTTTCTCTAGAATTTCCATCTTTCCATCTTTCCTTAGCTTTGACTTTCATAACACTGCTTCTTTCTACGCCGGTAGAACCGATGCGGTCCAAATCCAATGTCCATGTATGTGGCGTCCCCGTCATGGATTATGGGTGATTTCAGTTTATTTTATTTTATTTTATTTAAAGAGTAGCACATAACTTAGTATAATAAATTGTTATCTCATATTTTAGTATTGCTCACATGTTGATGAGAAAAAAATAATTTATTTGTGCGCTTTTAATAGTTGGTTTTCCATTGCGTTTATATGCGGATCTTTATAGATTA
Organism: Chloranthus sessilifolius; assembly: GCA_021018995.1. Taxonomy (NCBI): domain Eukaryota; kingdom Viridiplantae; phylum Streptophyta; class Magnoliopsida; order Chloranthales; family Chloranthaceae; genus Chloranthus; species Chloranthus sessilifolius. The sequence goes on from CM037584.1 coordinate 199,003,045, forward strand.
ATTGACATAATCATGATCATGGATATATTAGGTAGAGTGATGTCTCCAAGTGAGCGCATTGATCTGGTGTATGAATTTAGGGATGCCACAGCCTATAAGTGGATATGAATGTTATATACGGAGGATAGGCTGATGGTCGAGTTGGCGGAGACGGTAGATTGTGAGATTGCAAAGTTCCTTATCAAATATCTGGGGCTTCCCCTTGGGCTCAGGAAACTTGCTGCTAGAGAATGGGAACCGGTTATCCAACGGGTCCAACAACGTTTGTCTGCTTGGAAAGGAAAAATGTTGAGCAGTGGAGGAAGGCTTGTGTTGGTCAAATAAGTCCTATCATCGACGCCCATTTTTTACATGTTCATGTTTCAGTGTCCGATAAGGGTCATTAATCGCCTGGAACAAATTCAGAGGAACTTCTTGTGGGAAGGGTCGAGCACCGACAAGCAGTATCACTTGGTGAATTGGGAGACCTGTCAATTGCCAATCCGCAATGGGGGTCTTGGTATTCGCAGCCTTTTTTGGACTAATATTACTTTGCTCGGGAAGTGGTTATGGCGGGCGGGAAGGGAGGAGGAGGTAGATAGTCTTTGGCATCAGGTTTTGGTGGAGAAATACGAGAAGTCACTTGGGGGCTGGGGTATCAGTATTGGAGTCAACAGAGGTACTTCTCCCTAGTGGAAGGGCATATGCAAAACGTGGGAGGCCTACGTCAGAGGGGTCCGCTTTAGGTGGGGGTGTGGTACTCGCATTCGCTTCTGGGAGGATGTGTGGCTGCAGAGCGGGCCTCTCGCTACTTCCTTTCCGAACATTCATGCCATCGCCGTCAATCAGAATGGCAGGATCAGTGAGTTCATCTCGGATTCAGAGGGGGGGCCTGTGTGGGGGTGCTTATGAGAAGGCTTCTACGCGAGGAGGAAGTGGTCTCTTACTCTAATCTTTTGAGTAATCCTTATGAGGCTAGGAGGCATCATAGAGGGCAGGATCAGAGGATTTGGGGGCAGAATAAAGATGGAAAGTTTCGGGTTAAATCCTTTTACAGGTTGCTCACGAGGCGGCCGTTGATTACTTTTCAATGGGCTGGTTTGTGGAAGAAGGCCGTTTCTCTTGAAGTGAGGATCTTTGTGTGGACGTTATTTAAAGAAAAAATTCTTACGCTAGACCAGTTGATTTGTCGGGGGAAGGAGATTCAAAACTGTTGTGTCATGTGTAACAAGGGGGAGGAGACTGCTCCTCATCTGATGTTTCATTGTGACGTGGCGCAGGAAATCTGGAGCATTATCCTTAAGTCCTTCGGTATGAATTGGGTGATGTCGGAGAAGCCGTATTCTCTGTACTTGAGCTGGGAGATCAATGATTTGGAGGGTCCTCTTAGGGAGTATTGGAATGCGACCACTTTTGCGGTCTTTTGGGGTCTATGGAGAGAGAGGAATTTATGCAATTTTGAGCACAAATACCAGCCGGTGGGGATGATCATGAAATCCATAACGGCGCTGTTGTGGAGCTGGGTATCGGGGGGCTGGCTCGATATCCATGAGGAGTCCTTCCTTTGGGACCCGGGCTAAGTTTTGTTTTACTATTTTTGTTCTGTGGGATGCTTCTGTCTTTTGCATGCCCATTTTATATTTTTTCTATTCTTTTTTATCATCTGCATGTATTGGTTTCTCAGCGTCTTGCTGCTCATCAATATAGTTCTTTAACTGATAAAAAAAAAACACTGACATCTAGTTAGGGTGCACTTGTACCTACTACTTGGATCAAAAGGGAAAAACATGGTTTCGAGGGTTGTTTTCTTTTCACAAAGCTAATCACTACTAGCAGCCACACAAAGTAACATTGCAGTTACAATACATTTATCACATATGTTAAGCTACACAACTTAACTTCTCACAATCTGCCTTTTGGATGGTCCTACAACCACAAACCAGCCCTGCGACAATACAACTGCTGGTTTACACAATCAGCACTTTCTTCTGGTTACACAACCATCACACATCATTTCAAAACTCATTTTAGCCTTACCACACACTTTGGCATGAAATAGCACATATTCCACAGCACCAAAACCTTACCAAAAAACTCAAAACTCCTTCAATAAATCTCCAATTCCTGCAAACTTATATTTCAAATATAAGCGGAGAGAAACTGGTGCTCTCTCCATTCAACAAAATCACACGAGGACAGGAGCCACGAAAAACCACATAGTGCAAGAAACGAAAGAAAAATCAAGAAATCTCAATCAAAATAGCTTCAACTCTATAATATCACCTGAGAATAGGGTTTTGCAGACATTTTCGATCCAAAACAACTAAACTTTGACGGTTGGTGGTGACTCGTACCTCGAGATCCATGATGGTGGGGCAGGGAGGTTTCTAGCACAAAATTGCTTTGAAACTGTGATGCAGCCCTCGATAGCTAAGGGTCCCATAATTCAAGATGTTCAGCCTGAAAAACCAATCAAAATCCCAAAAGAAAATCCTTGATTCGAGGTGAAATAGATGAGCCTGCTGACGTCAGAGGGCAAAAGGATGATGTCAGCAGCACAGTAGAGAAGCTCGTTATCTTCGTTCTGACGCCAAGTTAAAATGGTGATGGTAATTATGGTTAGGGTTCAGTAGGAGAAGAGGACGAAGAACGAGATGCGGAAGATGGTGGAAAAATAGTGGTTATGAGTTAATTGTCCTCATACCTAATTGCCATATATATTTACATCACTTACAATCCATTATTGACACCCATACAAATCTATACACACCCAAACATAAAGAGAGCAATACACCCACTTAATGACCAAAATGCTAGTGACACACTAACACATTCAAAATTATCAAACTATGTTGCTCCTGGGGAGCTTTCTCTCTCGAGATGACCTTACAATCCTTGCAGTTTACCGACTCACTTTGTTGTATAAGAAATAATATTTTTGAGTTTTATTTACTCCACTCTTGAAAGTTATAAGATGTTTTTCGCATGATTGTCAAGGCGACGTTATAGCCTCGCTATGGCGAGAATGGCAATGTAAAACGTCATATACAACTGCATAGACATGATTGTTAAATAGCGGTGCGAACTATTTGGTTTTTTGGATGATAACGTTAAAACTTAATAAGTTATAACATTTTTATAATATATAAGTTATAGAATTTAACTTACAAGTTACAAAGCTCCAACTTATAAGTTACAAACACTTCGACTCTCTCGTCACGGCAGCTACCAACACCAAAGTCGGCGACACTACGGTATTTAAACTTAATAATTCATATTTTTTAATATATTAAATTTGTTGATATTTTATATTTATTTATCTATACATACCATGTTGCAAATTTGTTGATGTTTCATATTTGATTTGTATTTATTGATATTTATTTATGCCTAGAACATGAAATCCTCAATATTAGATTCAAAGTATAATGCTTCAGTAGTTGAATTTTTTTTCTTCCTATACAAAACCCATAAATAAATGTTCCATATTTGATTTGTATTTATTGATATTTGTTTATGCCTAAAACATGAAATCCTCAATATTAGAATCAAAGTATGATGCTTCAGTAGTTGAATTTTTTTCCTATATTTTTTTTCTTCCTATATAAAAATATTAAAAAGGAAAGAAAAGAATACTACTAATTAATAGATAAAAAAAAAAAATTAATAAATAGCCTCGCTATGGCCATGCCATGGAGTAGCGAGCCTCTTCGCCCTGACCTCACCACACCACCTTAACTACCTTGGCTCTTCGTGAAAAAGGAATTCTCTATTATCGGGTCATAAGCTACTGCAAAATCAAGGATAGCTCCCCTATCTCATTCCTCTCAGCAAACCCATATCCTCTATGTATTTCATATTTGTTACCCATCCTCTCAACATGTCCATCAAAGTCACATCCAAATACTATCTTTTCATTATGGGGAATGCCTTGTACTAGTTCATCTATCGGTTGCCAAAATTCATTTCACATTTTCACATAGTCCAACTTAGGGTGCACAGGCACTAATAACATTTAATATTTCCTTAGCTAAAAAGATTTTAACCACCATAATTTGATCACTCTTTCTCGTGACCTCCACAATCTTATCCTTCAAATCTCTATCCACTACAATGCCTACTCCAAATAAAAGTCGGGTAAGTTAGAGTAAAAAAAGAGTAGAGGGATTAGGATACAAGATTTTGGAAGACAAAGGAAGTTAGCAATCTACTAACAAGACAATAAGATGATGAGCAACCTATGATGGAAAGCTCCTAACAAAGGGGTTTATAAAGATGAAATTTGATGAGTGCACTTCTCGCAACTCAGGACAATGGATTGGAGGACTCATTTGGGATCATGAAGGGAGGACATTGAAGGCTTTCGTTGGACCAATAGGAATAAAAAAGCTCAACAGAGACGGACTAACTTGCTAGAGCATTGAAAACTCCAACTAGTAGAAATTATTGGGGATTCAACCAACACCATAAGTTGGATGGCTGATAAAAACTCAGTATCGGGGGAACTTCACAACGCTTTGTTTTAAATGCATGACATTGAGGACAATACATTTATTTTTCACGTCAATGGCGGACCCACCTTTGAGACTGCCCTCAAATAGATGGGACAAGGCTATGATGATGATGATGATGATGAGCATGGTTGTCAAGGCAAGGTCATGGTGACGCCAATGTAAATGGCGAGACAAATCGCCATATGAACCATATGGCGAGAACGCATATATAGCGCCGCCATAACCGCTATTTTGAATGTTTTTTTATAACTTATAAACTGATAAGTGATAACTTATTTATAACTTACACCTTTTGTTTGATAAGTTATATCCATCATATTTACGGTTTAAGTGAAACCTTTTAGTCTCTCTCACAGCTCCTCTCTCTCGTCTCTCTCTCTCAACACAGGTTTGTATATTTGTTTAATCTCTCATTTTTTTTTTATCAGTACTCTCTTATCTCTCTCTCACAGTTTTTTTAATACAAATAGCACCTTCGCAATCAATCAACAATTGTCAACGCTCAAGTTCTTTGCAGACTCACGCGCAAGTATGATTTTCTCTAATTTTTTTTAATATTTTCTATCTGTGTTTTTTTTTTTATGAACTTTAATACTAGCAATTGTTTTTTTACTATTTTTTTCATCTGTTTTTTTTTTTAGGGCTATTACTAACCCCCTCACCATATATTGAATACTCCCCATTAGGTACAATTGACCATTTTTTTTTTATCGGTAAAGAGAAGTACAATTGACCATTGACGCTTTGAATCGGACTAACAGAGATCGTTTTTCGTTCCAATCTTCCCCAAATTGATCTTGAGATCATGAAAATATCATCAGACGGTCGTTCCAATCTTTCTCCACAACTGATCTATCTGATTAATTAGTTGATTTTTTTTTCGTCCTCTATAAAAAATATAATAAAAATTAAAAAATAGTAAAAAATTAAATATTTATTAATGATTAATAAATACAAATAAAAAAGTATTAAAAGAAATTAGAAAATGACCTCGCCATAACGTGGCGAGCCTCTTCGCCATGATCTCGCCACACTGCCTTAACAACCTTGATGAGGAGGGGGAAGGACACTAGCTCTGAGGTTGACATACTAGCAAAGGAGTAAATATGGATTGGAATTAATGCCAACTTAATTTAGAAATTTCTGTTTATGTCTCTATTTTCTGGTTTAGCATTTCTACCGAACCTATTGCTTTTGTTTTCTTTAATCCTTTATTACCGAAATTGTAACTTAGAAACTCGTGTTACCTATCGTAAAAGTCCCTATGCATACCAGTATAGGAGACTGGTATGAAACGTTTTCGAAATGTTTTTAGAAACTCGTTTCAATTTATAATTGGAAATAGATTTCATTTTAAAAAGAAACTGGTTTCAATCTTAGAAAAAACTTGTTTAATTTACGTAAAAACTCGTTTCTATTAAAACACAATTTGGCTTTTATGGAATTTTAGGGGCATTGAAATCTTTCTTTTTTAAAATCATGAAATCGAGGAATGAGCTTCATGTGTAGATGATTCACCATCATCATCATAGCCTTATCCCATTTATTTGAAGTTAGCTTTGTGAGTCCTATTTCTCCACTCGTTTCTTATTAGCGCTAAGTTCTTTGTAACTGCGCAATCCTTCATATCCCTTCTCACGGCTTCCATCTAGGTCTGCACTGCCCTTCCTCTTCTCTTACATCCGCGTGCATATGATTGAAAATTATATATACATTTAAGATATGTTTCTAATAAGAAATTGTATAATATATTGTTTTATATACACTACTAACAGATAAATTTAATCATGTGTTTTTCACCCATTGAAAAATGAGTTGAATAAATCGTGATTAAGCCCTAAAATTCAAACATATAATATTAATACATACAAATATAATTATCATATATAGTTATAAAAGAAGTACCAATGTTATACCAATATCATATATATGTTGCATCTATGTGGCACTATTAGCGTTTCTATGACGAATTCACCTCATATATATGCCGTACCAATATCATATCTATTTCGTACTGATAACGCATCTATTTCGTACTTATAACGTATCTATTTTGTTTCTATGTTGTATCATTAACATACCAAAGACGTATCAGTAAAAATGTCTTCACCGTACTAGTACCCATACCAACTCCTAGCAACTATGGATTATATATGCCAATCAATATCTTTTTCATTCATTATTGAAAATTAAAATAGTACGTCTGTTTTCTATTGATGAATCTGCACTCCTAGTAATTTTAGTTGACGGCTTGTGCCCAAGGAATGATTCTAATTTCTAAGAGAACATTATCAAATGGTTCAAATGTTAATCACTAATAGACATATTCACAAGTGTGATTCTCACTTGGTTAGATGGTTATGTTCGTCAAGGTTGTTTTTCTTGTATAATGAACTATTGGAATATGATCCTTTCACCAAGAATATCAATAGTGGTGGTCAAACTCATCATACATATGTTAAAACCAGTTTCATAATATTCCAAAAGACCTATTCAATAGCCCTTATTTATAATATATAGACCCTCAATAGCGGTGAGGACGGCTTCACCCCAGAGATATTTAAGAACCTTCATATCAAACAACAGAGATCGAGCAACCTTAAGAAAGATGTCTATTTTTTCTCTCAGCAACCCCATCCTATTAGAAGGCATAAGGACAAGTAGTTTGCCACACAATTCCATGAGAGTGAAGATAAGATTAGAGACTGAGAGGAATATTCCTCACCATTATCCGATCGGAGAACCTTAACATGCCCTGAAATTGTGTGCTAATTAGTCTGTGAAACATAGGAAAAATAGAGGCAACTTCATCTTTGAGGCGCATAAGAAAGAGCGTTGTGAGTCTAGTACAGTCATCAATAAAAGTAACAAAATAATAATAATCATTCAAAGCAGTAGCAGGAGAACACCCCCACACATTAGAGTGAATGACTTCAAAAGGAATAACACATTTACTACCACTCAAGGGATAAGAGTTGTGAACATATTTAGAGAACTAACAAGTCTCACAATTAAACAAACTACTGTCAAATTCATGAAATTTTTCTGAAAATAAGTTTCAAACGACTAATATGAGGATGACCACAGTGGGAGTGCTACAATTTTGCTTCATCAACAGAAACTACCATAACTGTAGGAAGAGATACACCACGTAAATCTTGAAAGAGGTTGAGTCCCTTCTCTTCAATACCATGACCAAGGATCTTCCCCGATTTCAGATCCTAAAAAACACAATATGAAGGAAAAAATGTCTCACTACAATGTAAGGAATTAGTAATTTTACTGACAGATAATAGATTCATAGGCATGTTAGGAATCAAAAGAATAGAGTCAAGAGACAATGTGCCTAATTGAACAGTCCCTTTGCCCTTTACAGGAACAAGGGATCCATTAGCAATGCGAATATAAAAGAATCAGAAAGGCTAGACACAGATGAAAATAAATCAGTCATATCAGACATGTGATTCGTAACCCCAAAATCGATGATCCATAGGGACTGAGAGGAGGTCACATGCGCAGACCCATAGGTACCTGACTCAGCTATGGGGAGGAAGATGTCTGTCCCTGTGTTACCGTCATGCGTTGAAGACGGCCCTAGAGATCTTGAAGCTCTCTATAAGCTCTGAAAATCAGATGAAGGGAGAGACGGAGCTTAAGCAATAGGGATACTCTGACCACCAACTGGATTAAAAGTTTCCTCAGTAGAAGACTAGAATGCACGACCTGGAAGGAATTTCGGTTTCCCATGTAATTCCCAATATTTTTCTCTGGTATGACCCTTCTTGCCACAATGAAAACACAATAATTTCTTTCTTTCTTCACGTGAGAGGCCCCCACGACCTCCATGACTATCACCTCTACCATCAGATTTCCTTCCACCACAACCAAAAGAAGTGAAGGATGGTAGGGCAGATCTCTCAAATACATCATCACCAGAAATTTGTATAAAATGTTGTTTGCTCTCCTCATGCTGAATGAGGGCATACACGGTACCAGGTGGAGGACACTTCTCTCTTCCTAAAATGTTTCATTTAACAGGGCTACACCCCTTTTAGGAAGTCAAATACTCTCCTCCTTTTAGTATTTTTACTAGCCTTGCTAGCACACGAGCTGCACAGTTCTTCTTCTTGATACTGGGCTAGTTCATCCCACAAACTCCTCATTTTATTGGATACTCTCTAATAGTCTTATTATCTTGCTTCATGGTATTAATTTTGTCATTAACTTGAAACATTTTTGCGAGATTTTGTTTATGAGAGAACGCATCTCTCACAGCCTCCCATAATTGTTTAACATCACTGACATACATAAAAAAATCACTAATGTCTGGTTGCATTGAGTGTAGCAGCTATGTCATGATAGTTAGATTGTCACTTTCTCAATCAACATACTTAGGATCATCTTCTTTGGGTTTTGGGATAGTCCCGTAATGTGACACAATTTTTTCTTCATCCCTAAGTACATTGTAACAGACCTTGACCACGAAAGGTAATTGGCCCCATTCAATTTCTTTGTAGGTATTTGTAAATTATGAGAAATATCTCCCCCACCAACGATCCTGGATTTATTCTCGTCCATGATTAAGAGATACCGAGATCAAATCAATTCAAAACAATAGAAGACCCACAACTTCCAAACAGGGAGAATGCCTACAACATATTCCAGCAGAGTTTCTGGGTTTCTTGCAGCATATTCCAGATTCAGGCAAGTTATTTCCATCAAGAGCAATCATAAAAAATATATATATATATATATATATATATATATATATATATATATATATATATATATATAGGCAGAGAATTCTGGCGAGTTTCACTATTTTCTGGCAAGGGATCATCACCACCGATTCACAAAAAATTCAAAAAACAACAAAACTGATTTTTAATCCATCAAAAAACATTTTCTATCAATTTCAATGGCTCGCTTGGGGAATCCGAGTGAGAAACACTTGTTAACCAGCCCTGAAAAAATGCTGTAACAAATTTGAGTTTCAGATCACGTTGGAGAAGACGATATTGGAAGTCTATCTTCCGGTGGTCAGATGGCTCGGCGACAGAATACAAACTTGCTCAGGCTGAAAAACGGATCAAAACCATGTTGGGTTCGATCACTTCTGAGCAAGTCAAAGTTGGAATGTTGACGTCAGCAATTGTAACGTGACTTCAGCACTAGCAATGCAGCAGCAATGGCAAACCTCGATAACCTCGCTCTGATACCAAGTTAAAATTAATGAGGTTAGATTAGGGTTAGGTTTGGTGAGGAGGAAGAAGAGAGAAGAAGATGGGGAGAAATTAGAGTTGAGTCAATATGACTCAAATCCCAATGCAAAATACTATTTATATAATCTTAGCATGTTCACGTATTACATGGTTCCCGAGTTAAGTGAACTGTACAACTTAAAATTCACTTAACTACACACACCCAAAGTTACTACACACCCATATAATAGAAATAACATCACCAACACTTGCAACTTATATTTTTGGACCATTAATCATAATAATTTTTTTGAAATATGTTTTATCATAATTTTCGTCTGATTTTATTAGTTCTCACATATATCATGAACAGTTGTTATACATGTCAGATTCTATAAATAAACGTATAGCTGTCAGAATTGTTTAAATTAGAAATTACCTACTGTTAAATGATATGCATATAAGTGCCATGCATAGTCAAACACTTTCAACATATCCTACATGATCATCATATTATAATTACATATCAACATTGCTTTTCAACAAAACTATTTTTTTTTATCCAGCAAGACCTGAAAAAGTTTCTCATAGGTTCTTTTATACATTCCGCAACTCAACAGCCTCTTCAAAACTTTCAGGAGACTGTCGCCACAGGAAACGACAGGCAGAAAGGGAAGCCTACATATGTAACATCAACAACATGAACAATAAGAAAGGCAGTGTAAGATTTCCATCTAATCCTAAGGACCATCATCACATCATAACGTGTGGGTTGAGTTCCATCTAGAACTAAAAGAGATTTATGCCCATCCTCTACCTAAGTGGAAAATAGGGAAAGCCCAAGATATAGTAGTTGAATTGACCTGTTTGTGTATATAAAAAAAATATGCAAACAACAGAATTCTTTTGATAAGAAGTCCCTTTGTTAAGGATTGAAGAAAACAGTTCGCAAAAGCAATTACATAACTTCTAGTTTAAAATTACAGCCACATTCTTCACATTATTGAATGGATATGAATGTGCACAACATATAGAATGCACTGATGTGTATCTGGATATACACAGATCATACATTGGTGTAGTTGTGAGTGTATAAAAATATACGTGTACATTATACTATGTATATGTATATATACACACACAAACACACATATGTATACACACATAGATTAATAGTATTTCAACAACCTCCATGCTTCACGTTAACTGCTTTAGTGTCATCAAAATTTTCAGGGGTGATTTTTTCCTTGGATGCACAAATGCCCGCCATTTAAATAGCACAATGTTAAATTGACACTAAGATCATTCTAGGTCTCACCAAGAAAACCTCTATCTCAATTTGAAGTACAAGTCCAAACAGTTTCAGCTTTCACTTAGACTGGACATCCAAACAGCCCCCGACCACTTATCACAAATGGGATGAAATTTATTTCGTTCCATAGGTGAAAAGGAAGACACTCAAACACTTCATATATTAATTTAAAAAGTTGACATCTATGCAAACACACAGAGGTATTTGTGTAAATATGACCAATGGAATTTTCATAATAGCAAAGTCAATTGGATGAACTTTCCCAAGGCTTCATTTCTACTTACAAATCTAACAGTCCGAAGTATATAATGTTAGATTTAAGAAATGAAATTGAGTTCTCTTATTGATTATTAGAACTTTCATTTCTTCTTACAAATCTAACAATTGAAGAGGACAATGTTAGATTTAAGAAGTAAATTGAGCTCTCTTATTGATTATTCTGAAATACCAATTCAATGCATTCTTACACATTAATATCCTCCATGAATTTGAAGGGGATACCTTTATTCACGCCAACAACTTTTTCTGAAAACGCAAACGTACTGAAAGTGCCCACTTATGAAATTAAAATTTCTAATGGGCGCCCTCTTTTTTTTCCTTACCCTACCTGAAAGTACCCACCATCCTTCTCCTTCTCGGGCATTCACTTCGACGACATCTCCGAAGCACCATCTTTCTTCTTCTTTCAGTTTTTCTTCATGTTCTTCTTCCTTTTCTTCATCTTCTTCCTCAAATACGGTAAATCAGAACGACTATATCGGCGTCACTCCGACTAAAACCTAAAAGAATCCTACAAAAACAAAGAACCTGAAAAAGAAAAAAAAATCCTCAACCCTTAAAAACAAGCTCTGAATTCGTGACAGTGGGTACCCACTGTCAGTTGCAAAAACCCAGCAGTGAGCACCCACTGCCAGTATTTTACATCTGACAGTGGCTCCCACCGTCATATTATCAAATCTGCCGATTGGTACCCACTATCACGAGTTCCAGAGTTTTTTTAAGTTTTTAAGGGTTTTTTTTTCCTTTTTTTAGGTTTTCTTCTATGTTTTTGTAGGATTTTGTAGGTTTCCTTCAGAGTTGGGGAAGAATAGGGTTAGGGTGTTCGGTAAAGCGAGCGTCATCATTGCGACTCGCCGGAGTTGAGGAAGAAGATGAAGAAAAGAAAGAAAAGGAGGGTGTTCGGTGATGTCGGCTTCATCATTGAGATTGGTTGGAGTTGAGGAAGAAGATGAAGCAAAAGAAGAAGAAGAAAAAGAAGAAGAAGAGGGTGATTTGGTGATGCTACCGTCATTGTTGCTCGTTTAAAGCAACTAGCAAATGAGAAAAGATAAAATAAAAATTATAGATTTGGGCGCCCACGAAGTAAAACTACTGCAGGTGCCCATTTTCGGACCGGTGCTTAAAAAAGCTAAAAAAAAAAACTTTTAGCACGTGCGTTATGTTGGCTCTTTCAGAAAAGCGGTTGGTGCGAATAGAGGTACCCATTTGAAAGACACCACATTTACGTTGATTTCTTAAATGTACTATAGATAAAGGAACCTAAGGTTACCTCTTCTTATATTTTTTTGTACATTTATTGCATTTTATTTTAAGTATTTGGTATTATGAATTTGGAGATGCCTTTGGCAACTTATGTTTCTAGTCATCTCAGTGTAGCATTTGAAAGGTGGATGAATTTGATGATCTTCCAAACAGAAAAGTCACCACCAGCAGGTGATAGCTATGGCCAATGAACAGTGGTTGCAAAACTAGCAAAGTGCAGATATTAGTTTGAAGAAAGGCCCCCTTCTAGACCCTTAATATATTACCTTTATTCTTCATTGTTTAGATTAAGCAACTCCTCTAACTACTATTAGTGTTAGCTTGTCTACAATCTACATATGGTTGAATGGATATATGGGTACAATACACATAACGTACTTATGTGTACATACTACATAGTAATATTCATGTATAATTATATACACATACATTCTATATATATATATATATATATATATATATATATATATATATATATATATATATATATATATATATATATATATATATATACACACCCACACACGTGTATGTGTTTGTATACTAAAAAGCATTTAACAGCCTCCATGCTTCAAACGATTTGCTTTAGTGTCTACAAAATTTTCACGGAACTTAAGGATTGATTGGATATGCGCATAAATGCCTGTCATCCAAGTAGCACACTGCTAAATCGAGACTAAGATCATTTGAAGTGTCACCAAAAAAAATCTTAATCACAATTTGGAGCAGAAAATACAAATCAAAAGCATTTTAGCTTGTACTTTGATGAGACATCCAAAAAAACCCCCACCACTTTTAACGAAATGGAGAACATCCATTTCATCCAAGTGATGAAAAAGCAGCCATCCAAACACTCCATATTTAAGTTGAAAAGTTGACACTTTCCCAACCACACGTGTTTCAGTAAATAAGTATAACGGAATTTTCATAGAGTCGACTGGTAGAACTGACGGGGACGCCACATATATGGACATTGGGTTCGGATCGTATCGTTTCTACCGGCGTAGAAAGAAGCAGCGTTATGGAAGTCAAAGCTAAAGAAAGATGAAAAGATGAAAATTCTGGAGAAAGATTGGCGAAATTTCGATCAATCGAAATTCAAATTCGATCGATCGAATGTCGACGACGATTTTCATAGAAATATGAAATTTCGATCGATCGATTTTCAATTCGATTGATCAAAATTTCAAATCGATCGATCGATCGAATTCCAAATTCGATCAATCAAAATCGCACCGAGAATTTTAGTTATTTTAGGAGTTTAATTTCGAACTTTTGTTTCAAGGGTTTATTTGTCTTTTATTTAATATTCGTTTTAGGGTTTTCTTTTATTGTAAGACCTCCTATATAGGTCTTTAAATAATGTAATTAGGGGAGTTGATTGATTATTGAATGCTTTTATGCTTGAGTAATCTTTGCTTGAGATAGGTTTAGTGTGAGACCAAGGGAGTGATTCCCCTATATTTTCCTTATTGTTGTTATTGATTTGCGTGGTTTGCATATATTTGATATCTCTAAATCTCTGCATGCTTCTCTAGCCATAGCCTAAATCCCTCCTTGTGATCCCCGAAACCCTAAACCCGTTTTGAAGCCTAAATCACACAAGCCCATACCCTTTCTAAACCATAAACCGTTCTCAAAGTCATAAATCATTTACAAACCCTAATTCCCTTTTACAACCCAATTTGGAATCTGTAAACCTACATCGGACCGAAGACGAGCGCCTAATCCTAGAAAAGCTAGAGTACTAATTCTAGGCCGATCTCGCCTCGACTCTAAAGTACTTGCGCATCGGACTGGACCCTATCTGGATCTCGTGTGATCTACCCATCAGAATTCTGCAAACCCTAAAGGTATCAAAGATAATTTTGCGACTAAACTTGATTTAATTTCATTAATTTCGGCAAAATCTGCATAAAATCATATTCCGCATTTTAGGTTCATTGTCTCGCGCCAGTTTTGGTATCAGAGCTATAGGTTTTCTAGGTTAGGGCATCTTTGCTTATCATATTTATTTTATTGCATTGTTTTTGTGAGTCCATATTGCATTCTATATTAGAACCCTAATAGACCTTGTGATCACCATGGACTCGAGTGCGATTCTCAATGCCCTTAACGGTATGCGAGAAGAGTTGGGTGCGATTAGTGCACGTCTGAATACCATTGAGCAAACCCAAACATCACTAGGAGTTGGTAATGATAGATTACGTAATCGAATCAACCAACTGAAAGCGATGGGTGGGCTGGAAAATCAACCAACTAGAAGCGATGCGTGAGTGTCCACACTTTAAACGTAATGGTCGCCAAGACAACCGGAACCGTAGGGACCATCATAAAGATGACCCCGAAGTTCAACTCCTTAAGAATGTCCGAGTTGAGATTCCGACTTTCAATGGAAGAATGGACCCTACCGTCTTCCTCGATTGGCTTTTTGACATGAACCAACACTTTGATTGGTATGCCATGAATGACGACCGTTGCGTTAGACTTGCAAAAATAAAATTGGTTGGTCAAGCTCGACTTTTCTGGCTCAATGTTGAGCGCATTAGGGTGAACGCAGGTTGTCCTCCCATTACCCGTTGGGACGACATGAAGGAACGACTTACTGAGAAGTATGTTCCTTTATCATACTACCAACGCCTCCTTGACCAGTGGCAAAATTTAAGCCAAGGTAGTATGCCCGTGACCGATTACATTGTCAAATTTGAAGATTTCATGATGAGGGCAAAAGTATCGGAAGACCCTGAAAGTACTCTCTCTAGATTCCGCATCGGATTGCGACTGGATTTGCAAAAAGAATTGATTTCTCACCCCGTAGAAACTCTTGAAAGATGCTATGCCGTTGTGCAAGATCTTGAACGGTATTTGAAAACTACGGTGGTGAAGAGGACCAAGCCACAATATAGTAGCCAACGATCCGGTGAGGGGCGATTCAATCCTCCTCCCAAACCTACACAACTTGCCCCTACCAATTCTAGGTTTGAAAAGGGAAAAGGTGTAGTCGGAGAATCCTCAAGGGTTAATTATCAAGTAAAGTGCTATAAATGTCATGGGATGGGACACTTTGCTGCCCAATGCCCTACGAAAGAACCCAAAAGGACTCTCTTCATTGAGGGAGAGGAGGATGATGATGAGGTAGTGGTTGAAGAGGAAGTATTTGAACCGGTTAGCACACCCAGTGATGAGGAGGGTGATGATATTGGTCATGCTTTAGTTGTGAGGTGTGCCCTTGCACAGCTTCAATAGGATGAAAAGGATGACTGGCGTAGGGAGAACATCTTCCATACCTATGTCAGATTTGGTGAAAAGAATTGTAGGGTCATCGTGGATAGCGGTAGTTGTACCAACATAATATCCACTTATGCGGTACGCCGCTTAAGGCTTACACCTGAAGCCCACCCGAGACCTTATAAAGTCGCATGGGTCAATTCTTCATCCATTCTCGTGTTGAAAAGGTGTCATGTACTGATTCAATTGGGTTCTTATTCGGACACCTTATGGTGTGATGTGGTGCCGATGGATGTGGGCCATATCATTTTGGAAAGGCCGTGGCTCTGCGACATGGACGTGACCCTTTCTGGTCGATCAAACATATGCACGTTCATGCATAAGGGCAAAAAGATCACTTTACACCCTTTGCCTCCCAAAACACCATCGACCAATACGGTCGAAAAGAAGGGCGAGTCTTCTAAATCCATTAATATTGTGAGCCCTTTTGAGTTTGAGAAATCATCGATAGATGAGAGTGTGGTGTACGTAGTTGTCACCGTAGAGAGTGCTCCCGAGTCGGCGAACGAGTGTCCCAAAGAGGTTGAGCCGATTTTAAAAGAGTTTATGGATGTCTTTCCTGAAGACTTACCAAACAAACTCCCTCTGCGTGATATCCAACACGCAATAGACTTGGTTCCCGGATCTACCTTATCGAACCTACCCCACTACAGGTTGAATCCGGTTGAGCACACAGAGTTAACTCGGCAAGTCAATGAGCTCCTTCAGAAGGGGTTCATCCAAGAGAGCATGAGCCCATGTGCCGTACCTGCCCTACTCACTCCTAAGAAAAATGGTACATGACGCATGTGTGTAGATAGCCGTGCAATCAACAAGATTACCGTTAAGTATCGGTTTCCCATACCAAGGCTAGATTACATGCTTGATATGATGGTTGGTGTCACTATCTTTTTAAAGATAGACCTTAAGAGTGGCTACCATCAAGTCCGTATCCGCCCCGATGATGAGTGGAAAACCTCCTTTAAGACTAAGTATGGTCTCTATGAGTGGATGGTCATGCCATTTGGGCTTTCTAACGCCCCGAGTACTTTCATGTGACTCATGACCCAAGTGTTGAGACCGTTTTTCGGCAAGTTCCTTACTGTTTATTTTGATGACATCCTGATCTACAGTCATGACAAGGAACAACACTTGACCCACCTTAGGCTGGTTTGTGAAACCCTCAAGGGCGAGAAGTTGTTTGCAAATCTCAAGAAATGCACCTTCATGCAACGTTCTGTTGTTTTCTTGGGATTTATTATCTCAGCCAATGGAATGGTCGCGAACCTCGAAAAGGTGAGAGCCATTGTGGAGTGGCCCGAGCCTAAGAACATACACGATGTCTGTAGCTTTCATGGTTTGGCTACTTTTTATCGTCGCTTCATCAGAAGCTTTAGCATCATCATGGTCCCAATTACTGATTGCATGAAAAAGGGGGACTTTAAATGGGGCAAAGCGGCGACAAAAGCCTTTGCTGAGATCAAACAACGAATGAGTAGTGCACCCGTCATGCGATTGTCGGACTTTTCTAAAGTCTTTGAAGTCGCATGCGACGCTTCGGGTGTAGGCATAGGAGGAGTGCTTAGCCAAGAGGGCTGCCTTGTGGCCTATTTTAGTGAGAAAACTTAATGAGGCGAAACAAAAATACTCCACCTATGACAAGGAGTTCTATGCGGTCGTTCGATCTCTTTGATATTGGAAATATTATCTTAGACCGCAAGAATTTGTGTTGTTCTCTGACCATGAAGCCTTACGCTTTCTTGCTTCACAGAAGAAGTTGAACCCAAGGCACGCGAAGTGGGTTGAGTACCTTCAAGGGTTCACATTCGTGTTAAAGCATAAGGCCGGTGCTGAAAATAGGGCCGCTGATGCACTTAGCCAGCGAGTGGTGAGCACCGAGGTCGTCGGGTTCGAAAAGTTAAAGGATGAGTACCCCGTGTGCCCAGATTTTGGGGTTGAGTACACTGCTCTCCTTAGTAACCCGACCAACACACACTCCGTGTACACCATCCAGGATGGGTACTTGTTTAAAGGCAACCGCCTTTGCATCCCTCGCACTTCATTGCATGACTTTCTCATTTGAGAGTTATATGCTAGAGGGATGGCAGGACATTTTGGGCGTAATAAAACTGTTGCGCTCGTAGAGGATAGATTCTTTTGGCCAAGCCTAATGAGAGATGTCGCCCGGGTCGTTAAGCATTGTCGTACTTGCCAAGTGTCAAAACAGACCAAACAAAATATCGGCTTGTATACCCCGTTACCTGTGCCACACACACCGTGGCAAGACCTCTCTATGGATTTCGTGCTTGGATTTCCTAAGACCCCTAGGAAGCACGATTCCGTTTTTGTTGTAGTGAACCGCTTTTCCAAGATGGCCCACTTCATTCCTTGTTCCAAAACCTCTGATGCGTCTCATTTTGCTATACTATTTTTCGCGGAGGTAGTGCGTCTTCATGGGTTGCCCAAAACCATTGTCTAATAGGGATGTTAAATTTACGAGTTATTTTTGGAAGACCCTTTGGCACATGATGGGCACATTGCTCCAATTCTCTACAGCTTACCAACCTCAAACGGATGGCCAAACTGAAAGCACCAATAAGAGCCTTGGGAATCTCCTTTGTAGTCTTGTCGGTGATCATGTTAGGACCTAGGATACCATCTTACCCACAGCTGAGTTTGCATATAATAATTCTGTCAATAGGTCCATAGGCATGAGTCCTCTTGAGGTAGTGCATGGTCATAGGCCTAGGACCCCATTAGATTTGATCCCCATGTCTGCATCCCATAGTGTCAGAGTCCGTCGATGCATTTGCACAACATATTCATAGCTTGTATGCCGAAATTAAACAGAAAATTAATTCAAGCAACAATCAATATAAATTATCTGCATATGCTCACAGGCGTTCTAAAGAATTTAACGTGGGTGATTACGTGATGGTCCAGGTTAGGCCTGAGCGGTTCCCATCGGGATCCGCAAAGAAGCTTCAAGCTCGAGGCATTGGGCCTTTTAGGATTTTGGCTAAGAGTGGTCCTAATGCACATGTACTTGAGCTTCCTCTAAGTACGGGGGTTAGTTCAACGTTCAATGTGGAGGACTTGGTTCCTTACTGGGGTTTCACCCCACCTTTTGAAAACCCACTCCAGCCACCCCCTAGTCTCAGCCCCAATCCAACCATGCAACCCATACCTCTTCCTTCCCCAAGCAGACAGAGATCAGATGAGATAGAAGATATAATCAACGATCATGTCGTCTCTACACATGACGGGGGATTCCAGAAATACTTGGTTAAATGGGTTGGTAAACTGGAGTCTGAAAACACTTGGGTCCACGAGAATGAAGTTCGCCGCTTGAACCCCGACCTGCTAGATATCTACCACGAGCGTGCTTCATCGGTGATGAACCTTTTTGGTTCAGGGGAATTGACGGGGACACCACATACATGGACATTGGATTCGGACCGCATCGTTTCTACCGGCGTAGAAAGAATCAGCGTTATGCAAGTAAAAGCTAAGGAAAGATGGAAATTCTGAAGAAAGATTGGCAAAATTTCGATCATTTGAAATTTTGATCGATCGAATCGAAATTCAATCGATCAAATGTCGACGGCGATTTTCATAGAAATATGAAATTTCGATCGATCAAAATTTCAAATCGATCGATCGAATTCCAAATTCGATCGATCGAAATCGCGTCGAGAATTTTAGTTATTTTAGGAGTTTAATTTTGAACTTTTGTTTCAAGGGTTTATTTGTCTTTTATTTAATATTCGTTTTAGGGTTTTCTTTTATTGTAAGACCTCGGTCTTTAAATAATGTAATTATGGGAGTTGATTGATTATTGAATGCTTTTATGCTTGAATAATCTTTGCCTGAGATGGGTTTGGTGTAAGACCAAGGGAGTGATTCTCTTATATTTTCCTTATTGTTGTTATTAATTTGCGTGGTTTGCTTATATTTGATATCTCTAAATCTTTGCGTGCTTCTCTAGCCATAGCCTAAATCCCTCCTTGTGATCCCCGAAACCCTAAACCCGTTTTGAAGCTTAAATCACACAAGCCCATACCCTTTCTAAACCATAAACCGATCTCAAAGTCATAAATCGTTTACAAACCCTAATTCCCTTTTACAATCCAATTTGGAATCCGTGAACCTACATCGGACCAAAGACGAGCGCCAAATCCTAGAAAAGCTAGAGTACTATCTCTAGGCCGATCTCGCCTCGACTCTAAAGTACTTGCGCATCAGACTGAACCCTATTTGGATCTCGTGTGATCTACTCATCAGAATTCTGCAAACCCTAAAGGTATCAAAGATAATTTTGCGATTAAACTTGATTTAATTTCATTAATTTCGGTAAAATCTGCATAAAATCATATTCCGCATTTTAGGTTCGTTGTCCCGTGTTAGTAACTTTCCAAAGACATTATTCATTTTCTTTCAAACATAACAGCCAAAGAGGACAATGTTAAATTTTAGAAATGAAACCCAATCGATTCTAACGATTAGTACGGAATACCAACTTAATGGATTTTTACAAGTTATACTGTCCGTGAATTCTAAAGACACCAAGTTTACGTTCTTACTCTCAAGCAGAGTCACAAAGACAGGAGTATAGGAATAAGGCGGCAAGGGAAAAATTCGGACCAAAAAGGGCAAAAAACAAAAAGTACAGAAAAAGTAGAGAAATTAAAAAAAAAAAATGAAAAACATACAATGAAAATTAGGAAAATATATAAAAATTATTGAGTACCTTTTTATACCCTCCAACTTTTTAAAAGAAAAAAAAAAGGCTTCTTTTTGTGAAAATATGTGTTTTTTTTATATATAGAAGCTTTGTATACATTTTTTTGAAAGGAAAAAATGCATTTGAAATGCATTTTTTCAAATAAAATAAAATAGAAATTAGTGAGTAGGCTGTCAACAACTATTGATAAAGGAACATAAGATTGCCTCTTCTTAAAGTTATCTGTGTATTATAATTTTTTTTTGAAGCATGTGGTATCACAAATTTGCACCGAAATGAATACTTGCTCAGATATCAACATGGCCAACTCTTCTCTAGACCCTCCTTATGTTAGTTTTAAATTTACTTTTTTAGTTAAGCAACTCCTCTAACTATTGTCAGTATTAGCTTGTCTACAAAGGATATTTTTCTATTACTTGAGATGACACGTTGGCTCCACAAAGCAGTACTTAGGGATCCTTTAGGACTAGCTTTGCAACATATAGCATCACTACCTCAGAGTTTTTCTATTACTTGAGATGACACGTTGGCTCCACAAAGCAGTACTTAGAGATCCTTTAGGACCAGCTTTGTAACATATAGAATCACTATCTACGAATTTTTCTATTACTTCAGATGACACGTTGGCTCCACAAAGCAGTACTTAGGGATCCTTTAGGACCAGCTTTGTAACATATAGAATCACTATCTAAGACTCTAAGACCAAACTTTCATCAGCAGTACATAATTAAAATATAGTTACTCCACACCAATGCTTAATGTTTCTTTATTTTCTCTTCAATGATTTAATTCATTGATTATTTATCCTCTGCTTCATTACATAAGTAGCAAGCATAATTTATTTTGATTTCTTCATTTAAAAGTTTGGCACCTAAATGCTGATGCAGCCATTAGCCATTTCTTATTGTCAAGACATTTTTATCCTTTCATTATTGTCATTGCTCGGGTTCCTGGGAAACTTTAAAACTATAAAATGAATTTCTAAATTAGTAGATGGCATAAAAAAGGATCTATCCTAGAGAAGTAAGACCAAAGATTTAGATTGAAATTTGTAGCATCAGGAAAACAGCTAGACATTTTCTCTTAAAATAAAATGCCTATAGATCAAGTGCATTGATCCTAATGCTCCTACAAGGATATCTGAGCTCTAGAATATGGGTGAAATGAGTAATGAGATTGTGACATACATTATAGTGAAATCACAATTCAGTCAACTCTTTGTTAGGTAATCTTCTGGGTGTTCACGACCTTTAACATAAGTTCCCAATTATGCACCATGATTACAAAAATGGCTTAGAGATAAACTGAACTTTTAAAATTATAAGTAGAAATTTATCAATCTTAACAAAAGAGTAACAAAGAAATCGTAATAATTTAAAATTGATTGTCTTTTCCTAGATATTCTGAAATATTGCAATGAACTAAGATTTCCAGTTATCATGACTCTAGAGCCCAACCTCAAACAATATAAATCCAGAAGACAAAAGATGATAAAATTCAGCCGTGCTAATTTAATAAAAGCAAGCTTGGTAAACAAAATACTGGTTGGTTTGTATGAAACTTATACAAATTACTGAGGAAAACTATACCTGTAAGAGGGGTTTGGCCAATGCATCTTACTACATAGCTCATTCAACGCTTGTTTGGATCCTTCTTCCTCCTCTGGTGAAGAGGCCACAATGCTGCCCAAGTCCACCTCCATACTAGATGACTCTGAACTCCATATCTTCTGCAAAGATTCCTTTGCAGCAATCAACTTTGCAATCTCCTTTTGTTCAGAGGAGCCAGTTCCGAGGAGCTTCCCATCAACGTAAACATTAGCAATGTTTATGGACTCCTTCTTCCAATGTCTTATATCAACAGCCTTCCCCTGCTTCTGGCAGAGTTCGTAGAGCATCGTCACAGGTTGCTGTTGTAGGGTATCCAGAGTCACAATTGGCTCCATAAGAACACTAAAAACCTAACAAAAAAAAATATACAAAAATTACAATAATTAAAAGGCAAAATAGGGCAAAGATTTATTAAAGGAGGGAGATGTATAGTGCATTACATCCCAAAGCAACTTTAGATCGAATTTGCAATCCACATAAATAGCTGCAGCAATGGACTCCACAATGTCTGCCAAGACCTTAGGTGCTTTAACGGATCCGCTGAAATGGCCATTTACGCCCTCTTCCATGATCGCCAGTGCAAACTCCCCCACCTGAAGAAAACAAAACAACAAGAAGGGTAAGAAAAACAACAGGGGACAAAGTGGGAAACAAATACACAAACCTTCTCGTCGAGAGCAGGAGCATTGCGACGAAGATAATTATAGAGGCCATGGCGCATGGCTACACGAGCAAGCTTCTCCGTGCTAATGTTGGCAGATCGGAGGAGAGAGAGGCGGCCGGGATCGAGTTCAGGGTAGGCTATGAAGACATAATTAGTAAATAATAAGCCTAACGCTGCATCGCCTAAGAACTCAAGGCGCTGGTACGACGCCGAATCCGCATGGGAAGAATGCGTCAATGCCTCCTCTAGGAGGCTCTGATCATCAAAGTGATAGCCTAACAGTTTCTCCACTGCCGCCACTGAGTTTCTCATGTTCTCCTCTTCATCAACCATCATTACCACTTGGTATTTTTTGGTCTTCTTCATGGGCCGATGTGTGCTTCTTTGATTTGGAGCTGGAAAGATGTAAGAAAATGGGAGAGGTAGGCCAAATTAGTTTGTATAATTTGTTATGCTACAAATTTAAAAGAAAAAAAAAGAAAAAGAGAGCACAACTTTTTTTTTTTATCACTAAAGGAAATTATATTGATAGGCAGCGAAGGGCCTGAAAGGCCAATACAAAGACACCACCAAAAAACCAGCAAAAGGTACAAAAAAAAAAAAAAAAAAAAAAGGTGAGCACAACTTATATAGATAATCAAACTAACTAGTAAAATGAAAAGTTTTAGAAACACATGTTTCTTTTCTTTTTTTAGATAAAGCTCATATATATTTTTTTAAATGAGACTTGTTTCCTTTTTAAGGTTCAAACTATTAGATAATAACGCTTAACACCGTATCTTTCTCATTTCTAGATAACTATTCACTTACCTATGTTCATTCCCACTTCTAGATAATCCCGGACAGTTATATTTGTAATCTTATTTATACACTTTCTTATCAGAGAATTAATGTACGGTAAACAATGTGATCGATTGTGGAAATTTCTCTATTCTATCTTTCTATCTTCTTCTAATTTTCTTATATTTATGAAATTTCTCTATTCTAATGTTCTTATGTTTATCTCTTTCCTTGTAACATGTTTCAGTAACAATAAAAGAAACTTCAGGACTAAAATTTAAAATTTCTTTTTAAAAAGAAAATGTACAAATTATAATTTTTAACAAATAATAAATAATTCACATAAAGACAGAAATATTCCATGTAAAGCATATACATCACATGTAGGGTTGGCACCTGCCTATCACATATTTATGAAATAACGAAACAAACTAAGGGGGGGGAAAAAAATTTCTAATTACAACAGTTGAAGCAATAAATAAATAAAGAAATATTCCTTTTAGGGTTTGGTAAAACCCTGAGATGGATGTGAGAGATAGATGAAAGGGCTATGAATATAACTATCTTCTTCATTAAAGACTTTGCCGGATTCCGGCAATGGGGGAAGATGAGTTAAAGAGAGAATATTAATATTACTTTCCAGTATTACATACACTGATACACACCAACCTTTGAGGCTCTGACCTTTTGGAGAGGGAGGAGGAGCAGATAGATAGATTCCCTCTTTACTGTTACTGTTATTATTATTATTATTATTAGAGGGAGAGGGAGCTGAGCTTGTATGAGAGAAAGGGGTACCTTTTCCTTTTCGTTTTACTTGAAATCTTTGTTTTTTAAAAGAAAAATCTATGCCTGGAGACTGAGCACGTGCCGGGCGGGCTGTGTTTTTTTGTTCGTTTTTAACGTTAATTTTGACATGATATACATTCACGTTAATTCTGAAAATGAGTACCCATATTTGCAACCAATTCTTTGTTAAAGGATCAAAAGTGTTGACCCACTTTAATCAAACCAATTTTTTAAAACTCTCGCTGCCTTCACTGAATATTAGGTTGCTAATACCGGTACCCATCCAACTATGCATATTGCCAAGCCAAAACCGTACTAGATCTCCACCATCTAACTAAGGGTGCGATTGGGTTAGCTCTTTTGAAGCAAAGAGCCACTCTGTGCTCTTTTATAGAGCAATTTATCAAAGGAGCCTGTTTGGTTGTAGGTGCTCTCTACTCTTTCAGAGAGTGAAAGAGCTGATTTGTTATCTCTTTAAAAGAGCAGTTTTCAGCTGCTCTTTCAAGTGGGCGATGCAAGAGCAATGGCGGGGAGCAGTTGACGCTAATTTCATTTGTTGCGGGGACTAAAATAGCCCCACTCTTTTATCCTAATACCAAAAATACCCATATAAGAAAGAACAAATTTTCCTCTCACGTTCTAGGGTTCAGAAGAAGACGAGAAGTTATCGAGCAAAGAAGAAGAAGAAGAAGGAGAAGGTTGTTGCTTATAAGGGTAATTTTTTCTCCCTCTCTCTCTCTCTCAATTGATCAATCGATCAAACAATCGATTGCCAAACCAATTATTGTTTAATCCATGAATCCAGTTTCTTAGAGTTTTTAAATGAGAGTTGGATCTCTAATTGAATCGCTCCCCCACTTTGATCCATCCACACTTGATCAATTGTTGTAATCAAGGAAGTGAGAGTAAATGAGTAATGCTTCAATGTACTTCTGTCACATTTTCTGTGCATATTGCTATCTTTGAACATCTTCTACTTATATTGAAAATTTTAATTTGCTTTTACTACCTCAGACATTCATATATAAGTAGGTGAGGTTGTCTGATCTATGCGTATGCAGATGGAACATGTGATAGAACTTAGAGCTTAAATGATTGGGAAACCACTCTTGGTTCTCTCTATTTTTGTAACTTAAAAACCTAAGAAGCCTCCATCTTTTACATATTTTAGCTGAAACCGGGATGTGGTCTAAGATAGTTTTATTCTTGCTCATACTTGTGGGAGAAGAGATGAATGCGATAAATGCATTGAAATAGAATATATTTATTTATATTATTATCCTCATCATAGTCTTATCCCATCTATATGGCGTTGGCTTTGCGAGTCCTACTTCTCCACTCGTTTATGCTCGACACTAATCTCTATAGGGTGTATTGTTGCATACCAAAACAATCAAATTATCACCACTTAATATGCAATATCCTGCCTTCGGGCCCTCCCCATCTTGATACCCAGCACAATTTTCTTTAAGAGTAACTACAACATTGATGTACCATAAGATACTCTTGCCATAAAATGTTGATTGATGGGCTTCTGCCTAAACTGACCAAGTTTACATAAAAAAGTGATGCCCATCTGAGTGGTTGCAGGATGCTTTAGATTGCAGAGCTCCACCAAAACTTCTAATCATTTGAAAGATCATCCATTGTTGTGTCATCATCACAGAGGAATTAAGCTCAGCAGAATTTCAGTAAGCTTACAATCAATCAAACCCCAGCATAAGATACTAGAGAGGGTATATGTCCTTCAAGCATGAAGTACCCTGCTCTACTGTAAGGCAGACGACCAAAGTCTTTCAGATCTAATCGTATAGTCAAAATTTGAATTAGAGCATCTGTATAGAAATACTATTGTGATATTGTCAGTTAGAATGAAGTCATTAGTAAAAAATAACTGAATAAATATATACATAATATGTAAACAGATCTCACCCTTGCCTAATGCTTGTTTTAGTAGCTTTAAATAGATTTAATGGTTGCTCCTTTTGTTTGTCTAGTTTTTCATCGTTGGTTTAGTGTACTACAGTAGCTACAAGTCTAGTGCACATTTTTTTTGCACTGGAATAAATAGTTATTGAAATTATTTCCTCATAGCTTAAATGTAAATGCAGGGTACTCGCCTTGGAAGTTCAGACCCCAAGGGATGTTTTAGTATGCAATTGTGTTTACTATATATTGCATGCATTTTGTAATACCTGAATTTCACTGATTTTATAATTTAGCTTAATATGGAGCAGATTTGGGGAGAATGCAACATGAAAATTAGAAGAGAAGTTGGGTACAAAAATACTTAATGGACATTTAATTGAAAACTTAATAGACAACAGTGTCTAGTGTTTAGCGTCAACTAGTTGAACACTTATGAATCAAATTATCTCATGGATTCAACTACTAGAACATGTTTGGTCCCATGGAGGCTAGAACCTAGTTAGTTACTTTTAATAATTTTTTTCATTATAGATTCTTGTTTCCAAAACCAGCTTGTTGCACCATTTACATAGAACGGTAACAATTTTGGTTCCAGCTCTTTAATAGCCCAACATTTGTTGTCATTTTCTTGGATCACATATGAATATTTTGGATATCGAGTGTTAGGGCTTTCAAATCCCTTTTTATGCACTTATGTCCTTGGTGACTCTTTATAAATATTGCAGATCATGGTTCTTCGCCTTTTGATTTGGGCTATATCAGTCTAACTTTTGTGTGCATTGGTCCTCTACTGTGTTTTTGTCTAATATAATAGCTCAATAAACTAATGTAAAAAGGAAGCTTTGTATGTGATCCAAAACAAGATAACAATAAGGAAGTAAAAGAAAAAAACTTCAAAGTTGTTTTAAGGGTTTTCACAAATGCTAAAACAACTTTAATAAATTATACTAATGGACAAGCAGAATGGGATTTTAGGTACATGGATATTTATGCATGAATTTCTGGGTGCACGGATTTTTGGATGTATATATTTTTCTTAATGGATTTTTAGGCACAGATTTTTGTCCACAAAAACCTTAGAACACAATTAGTTTTCGAAATCCAATTTTTAAAAATTAATTATAATTTGATTTTAAAAATTGATTAAACACGAATAGTAGGTTTACTTAAATGTCATAAGCCCCTAACAAAAAGAGTAGGTTTACGTATAGTTAATATTCTTCTCTTGGTATTCTACTCTCTTCCTTAAGTCCATATCCTCTCCATTTTTTCTCCAATGCCTTTTTTTTTATTGGCTTCCTCCAATGTTGTCTCTCTAAAAGTGACTCTTAAGAAGTATTTAAGGAGAGTACTCCAAACTCCAATAGGATTAGAAAACCCTACTAGGCTATGGCTAAGCATATAGCCTATACACCTTATGGTTCATGGTTGGACTGGGATCTAACCATATGACTGTGACTCTGACAAATGTTGTTTCAAACTTGTCATTATACTAAGAGTGCATACTAGTTGAGAATTAAAAAATTTTCTTTGTTTTTTTTTCTAAACTAATCTAATGAAGCATTTATAAATCCTATGGATCAGTTCAAATACAATCTTTAAACATCCAAACAAGAGATTTTCAAATCCAAATACTTTAAAATTTGGAATTGAAATGTCTTAGATTTGAAATGATTGGATTTAAATTTCTCAAATTCAAATTCTTGTTCCCAAACGCAACCAGGGTATTTGGTGTATTTGGTTTTTGGTGTTTTCGGGTGGGAAATCTTTATATTCAAACCACACCCCATCACTCAAAAACTCCATTGCTCTGTCTTTCCCACTGTCATTTACCTTCTTTTTTGGTAAGCATGTACATTTGAAACTTGAAAGGCCCTAGACTCACAGATCACATCTACTCAGAAATTTAACAAATGAGAGGGCAATGGTCAGGTTGGACTGGTTGAACTGGATTTTAGGTTCAACCAGATTTAGTCCTTAATTATAGGAAAATCTTGACTGCACATTATCCTATAAAAACAAAAATTATAAAAGTCAAGATTCTCTACTATCCAAGGGTTGTAAATTTGGTTGAACCTGAAATCCAGTTCAACCAATTGGACCTGACCATACCTGAGAAGAGATAGTAAGATAGATGGGCTCAAGTCAAAAAATTTGTATTGAGAGTTTTAGGCTCTTGTAGATTGCATTATTTGCATACACAAAGTTGGCCGGGGCAAACAAAGGACATCATTATGGTTTTTAAAGTGGTTTTGACACCTGGACCTTTTAAAGGGTGAACTGCAACCAGGTTTCCTTTTCACCATAATCAGACATCTAATCCAGCAGAGCTGGGTTTGGAGTTACTTTCAAAAAGTTCAACTGTATAATTGATCTTGAAGCTGCTGTCAAGGTTTAGTTTCGTCCAACCATGCCCGATGGTCTGCAAATGTACAAAAATCCTTGAAAATAGAGCTAACACTAGCTCTCTATGCTACTGCATGCGCAATTTCCTGAATCTATAGGTGTCTACACTGAACAATGAGGCAATATGAAGTAGAGGAAATAAAGTTCCAATGGAAGGGATACATTTCAAGCATCCCAACTTATGTTCTATTTGAGTCTCCATCGCGAAACCTAAGGAGGTCGTGGTGTATGGCCCCCAGAGAAAGATGGGTATTCATTAATTTTGTTCAAAATGTCTATATAGGTTGCCTCCTTATGATGAATATCTAATTTGATCAATACTTTTTTATTTTATTTTTATTTTGCTCAGTAAAAAGAATAAAACTCTTTATGCATGTTCACTCAGAAATTTCTATTCCCAATGCAAGTATGTGTTACACTTGTGTGTGTGTGTGTGCATATTTCTAATTAATTGCGAGTTAACTATGTGCCACGTGTTTATGATGTATTTTTAATAGCAGTAAAATGGAAAAAAGAGATAAAAAAAGTGAATATTTGGTCAGAACCAATTGGCCACCTCATGCTCATAAAGCGTTCATTGTGATATGTGTTGATCTTATAAAAAAGGGAAGAAGGCCCAACACTCATCTCGACAAGGCAGGATATGAGATATTGTGCAATGAATTTAAGAAGAAAACTGGATTGAAGTATAATAAGAATCAATTTAAGAACCATTGGGATAAACAAAAAGACATATAGAAAAGATGGGGCAAATTGAGGAGTAACACTGGTTTGGGATGGGACAATCAGAGAAAGACAGTTTCGACGGATCAAGAATGGTGGGCTGAGTGGAACAAGGTATTATAAGAGTTATTTTAATTTTTGTTTTAAAAACATTCTCTATGTCCTTATAACAAAATGCTATTTAAATTGCAGAAAAATCCAGCAGATGCTAAATGGTAATATGAAGGATTAGAATTTGCTGAAGAGATGGATATTATGTATGGTGGGGTGACGGCCAATGGTCCTCTAGGATGGGCACCCTCGCAAGGATCAGTTTCAGATGAAACACTACACTCAATTGAGAGAGGAGAATCTTCTTTTATAGGCATCGAAGATGACACCAACGATTATAATGTTGATGGTGTTACACAATCACGACCAGATCTTAGTAATGAGGGGATTGAGGAAATTAATCCTACGATCAATGGGGAAGAGTTTGGGGCTACGATGACCACTAAACGAGTTTCGAGTTCTCGTCATTGAGTTGAAACTCAATCGGAACCTCTACCGTAACGTCGAAAGGTCTCGGGCGCAACCATGCTCGATAGACAACTCAAGGGTATTCGTGAGGCCATTGAGAATAGAAGAATGGCATCGAGCACTCATCATGGGCATACCACAATGAAAGAGTGTATGGACCTGTTGAAACAGATGATAGATGTCCCAAAAGGAAGCCCCTTATATCACTTTGAATTGGATGAGTTCTTAAAAAAAAGATTGTCGAGACCTATTCGCTAATCTTGATGATCATGAAAGCCGCCTAGCCTGGTTACAACATCGATCGGATCGCGCTAGCCGTGGTGGGATGGTGTAGACATTTTTATTTTGTTTTTTTTTAGTGTTGGCCTTCTTCCCTTTTTGAGTGTTGGGCCTTCTTTCCTTTTTGAGTTCTTTTTTATGGATTAACAGTATGAGATAGTAGTTTATGACTATGCACTCTTATGTTGCTGATTTTTCACTTCACTATCGTTATAGACATGGTTGTTATATATTTATGTGGTTATCAATGTAGTTATTTTTATTTTTGTTAATAATTAGAAATGTTCATTTGATGTAGATGTGGATGTGATTGATACATATTTTTTTTATATTTCTAGTGCTTATTACAGAAAATGAGTTTTGGTGACGAAATTAGTACTGCATATGGTACAAGCTCTGATGAAGAAAATAGCCTTACAGATTCGGACGACGAAATCGAGATTTTAGCTCTTACTGGTGCAACGATAACCGTACATTACTATAATTTTTTTGTATCAAAAGAATCTCGCAGGGATTGTATTTTTAAAGGTATGGACTGGATCATGCACATTTTGAGGCATCTTATTATAGTTTTCGAGCAATTTCGAATGGAGAGACATATTTTTTTAAGGTTGTGTGAGACTTTAAAGGAAAGAGGATTACTTCAAGATACACGAAATTTATCAATGGAAGAGCAACTAGCCATGTTCCTTGTGACACTTGGTCATAATGAACGAAATCGGATGATTTCAGAACGCTTTCAACACTCACCAGAAACAGTATCTCGTCAATTTCATCGAGTATTGATGGCAATAGTACAACTGTCAATGTCACTTATCGTACCCCCATCATTTGAGACGGTTCCTACTCATATTAGTATGAATCCGAAATACATGCCATGGTTCAAGGTAAATAACGATTTCAAACATCAATATAAAATTTATTTTCGTTGAACTCATTATCACATGTAACACATACTAATAATCTATTTATTTTTTAAATATTATAGGATTGTGTTGGAGCAATTGATGGCACACATATTGATGCCTATGTACCAGCAGCGCAACAAATTCCATACAGAAGTAATTGAAAAGGGTTAACTCAAAACGTGATGGCAGCATGTTCATTTGATATGAGGTTCACATTTGCATATGTTGGGTGGGAAGGCACAGCCAACGATTCTCGCATTCTTCATGAGGCCATTACCAATTCAAACTTAAATTTTCCACATGCTCCACATCGTGCGTATCTTTATCTTTAATATTTAATATATTTTAAATTTTAAAAATGAGTAACTTTTATTTTTCCACAGGTAAGTACTACGTTGTAGATGGTGGATATGCTAATATGAAGGGGTTCTTAGCACCATATCGAAAGACTCGTTATCATATTCCAGCCTTTTGAAATGGTCCACGACCAAGAGGGAAGAAAGAATTATTCAATCACGTGCACTCGTCTTTGAGGAACGTTATTGAACGTTGTTTTGGAGTTCTGAAGAAAAAATGGTCAATTTTATCAAAAATGCCTCCATATTCATTAAAGACACAAAGGTTTATTGTGGTTGCATGTATGGCGATTCATAATTTCATAAGACAAGAGGAAATTGCTGATAAACATTTTCAAAAATATGGAAATGATGAATATGTCGAAGACGGGCCGAGAGATCCCGATGACGACGTTGAACATGAAGGTTCTTCCCAAAGTATGAGGGAAATGGAAATTATTCGAGATGCGATAGCTGATGCTATATTCGATAGCCACGGTGGCAATGTTAGAGACTTAAATTAAGTGTTATTAAATGTTTAATATTTTGTTCCTTATTAAGAGATTTCGTCATATGTTAAATTTTGTTGATGACGTATATGTTAATTTTCGTTTTGAATGAATGACGTATAATACAATATCATAAATTACTAGTTTACACATAATAAGTTTTTAAATTGTTCTCTGAACACTTTCAGGGTCATTTTGGTCAACTAATTGTAATATTCTACATAGAAGTTGTTTTTACCAAACAACAACTTTTATGGGAATAGCTCTAAAACTGCTCTCTCAAGACTGTTACTAAACAATAAATCCAGCAAGAAAACTCTCTGAAAGATCACTCTCAAAAGAGCTGCTCTTATTAGAGCTGCTCTTAGCTCTAGGGAGCTAACCCAAACACACCCTAAGGCTTTGACACTCTCCACTTCATCTTTATCTTATGGGTAAGTACTATGGACCAACTCACATATTTGGTCCCAAAAGAGTTTACACTCAAGGACCAAGTAAAAGTTGATCTAAAATAAAATTTGAAATATATACCTAGGACGATTTTTTTGTTTATATATATAGCAAAAAAAAAATTCGTTCGAGTATAGAGATATTTCTACGCCAATTGATATTGGGGTGACACATAGCACCTTTTTTGTAAAGTAATGGGTGGCATGGAGCCCACTTTACTAATTAGGGTTAAACTTTTAAAATATTTTAAAAGTTACATTCTCTTTCGGTCATCATTTTTTACTTTTTTAGAAGTATTTTTTAAGTATATATTTTTTTTTCTCTTTTTCTAAGAAAGTATCAAATTTACTTTTGCAGGTGTATTTTAATAAAAAAATATAAGTGCCCAATAGCAAAGCGTTAGCACCTCGGTAGCGAAGCGTTGGCACATTGGTGCCGAGGTGCCGACGCTTTACTAAAAAAATAAACGCCTCGTTTTAATGGTGTCGGCACTTCGATAAATAAAAAATAAAAAAAATTTATCTAACCGCCGACGCCCTTAAAACGAGGCGTCGTCGCTTTGATAGAGAGGCATCGATGCTTCGATAATTTTTTTAAAAAATTTTTATACTGTGCCCCTAAAACGAGGTGCCACCTCAATATAGAGGCATTGACGTATCTAAAACGAGGCGTCGGTGCTGGCACCCTGCCGTCGAGGTGTCAGTGCCTAGTTTTCAGTGTGCCACCACTTTGCTCCCGATGTGCTAGTGCTTTGCTACCGGTTATCACATTTTTTGAGTAAAATATGTCTGAAAAGTTAAGTCTCACCCTTTCTTGGAAAAATAGAGATAAGAAAGAGAAAATAAAGAAACTTTAAAAAAGTCAAAAATAACAACTGGAGGGGTATTTAACTTTTATAATATTTTAAAAGTTTAACCTTAGTAAAATAGGTCTCATGCAACCCATCACTTCATAAAAAGAGCGCTACGTGTCGCGCTCATATAAATTAGCGTAGAGATATCTCTGTGCCCGGGTGCATATCCCCAGACCTCAATATATATATATATATATATATATATATATATATATATATATATATATATATAACACTACAAAAAATAAGACTATTAGCGGCAGTTTTTTTAAATAAAAAATTGCTGCTATTAGTCCTGTCGTTACAAATAGCGGCAGTTTTTTGTAGTGTAGCAGCAATTTTTTATAGCGACAGTACTAATAGCGGCAGTTTTTTATTAAAAAAAACTGCCGCTAATAGTCTTATTTTTTGTAGTGTAAACTTTTTATTGTAATTAATTGTACTTTTGTTCTGCTATCGTTGGAGTAGGAGCATGGATCAAATATCGTCCGATACCGATATGTATCGGACGATACGTATCAGTATCGGACGTGAACAATACGGTACATTAAATGTACCGTATCGTTAAAATATATGATATGTATCGAACGATACATTTAATGTATCAAACGATACATTTAATGTATCATTCGATATGGACCGGTACCGATACGTATCGTCCGATATGTATTGGTTTTTTGATCGGATGATACATACCGATTTTCCGGCATTTTGATCCATGAGTAGGAGACGTGTACTCTGTCCGGCCAATGGACCAACAATTTAACGAAAAGAAAACATAAAGAGGAGGCCACTTTTAGCTTTATTTTTGCTTGGTGGCCAAAGAAAGTCACCAACTCGTTAGTAAGCGGTAACCAATCCGTGCAGCAAGGGTCATGCACGGGCCAATATCTTATGTCAAAATAGCCTAATTTAGAGAGATGAACTAATATATATAAGCATGAACAGTGGCAGATCCAAGGTTTTTCCCTGAAAGGCATGATAGATTTGCGGAATGAGTTAGTGTTAGGTAACCGAAATAAGCACCATCCACCTAGTAACTTACTACTCGGGTCACATTTTAGAAAAATCAACATGTATATCATCCGATAGGTGGGCCATATTCTAAAGATCTTGATGTAAAGATTGGGAAGAAAATAATCTACATCATTTGGGTTAAAGTAGTCGGATGCAATTTAAATGTAGCACATACTTAACATAACATTAATTTTAAATGAGAGTTGGGTGCATTGAATTAGACGATGAGGGCTATTTTTCTTTCTAATCTTTTACATAATAGATCTTGAGATAATGAGGTCAAATCATAGGAACATATGGCATACAACCACAATAGTGACTTGAGTATAAGGGTGCCGATGCTTGCGTTGGATACTTAGCGTTGGATACTTAATGCCAACTCTTCTTACCTAGGTTTTCTCTTCTTAATGAGTTAGTATTATGTGAGCAACAAATGTTAGGTGACTTGGTAGTGAGGTCGCCTTTTTGGTTGTCTGACAAAGGGAATCATCATGTTCACCATCCAATAAATCCATTAAGATCGAAAGATCTTTGGTAAAATCATTAGGAGGATAAAAGATTTTCATCTTTTGAGTTACAGTAGTTAAATGTCATCTAAAATTAACTATTCTCATTCCAAAAAGTAACCTGGGTTTCAAGAGCAACGGTGGTGCCTGGGTCACCTACCTAATACCAACTGCAACTCCGATTTATTTTATCAGTTCCTTATGCACATGAGCAAAACACGATTTGTCTCTCAAAACATCCTTGCAACTCTCAAAGTTGGCAAATTGAGATTGAACATGGACTGCTCTTGGTGTTCAGGTTAAGTGATAAATATGTGCATCCAATTTAAAATCAATTGGCAATGAGTAGAGGAGCGTAGATATTAATAAGGGGAGAGACAAGATTATAATTTACCCCATGTGGTACTAAACTTTAGCATTAAGCACCTAATACAATTTTATAACTATATATTATAAGATGTAAAAATGGTTGTATTAGGTGACTGACTCGATCACCAGCACATGGCATTTTTTGCACTATGATAACCGCTTTTGTAAATTTCAGAGCACTAAAGTGTTTGCTTTCACTTTGCCATAAGCGGATGGACTGCACGAAATTGTTGTCTACTAGTCCATTGCCATTTTCTAGTTTTTTTTCTCTTTATGATCTCCCATTAATGTATTAGTTGGCCCAAAACCTAAAAGGGAGCCATTACTTGCACCCATTTTTCAAGTGATTATACCGAATTTAAATAAAGACTTGGTATTTTAGGGACATGTAATATGTAAAAATGTAATATGAGCTGTCTGATTTGAAGTTCATGATCAATAGATCTCTGGTTCATAAAATTAGAGCAAAACACGATACTTGTTATATGATCTATTGTAGTCAACTGTTAAATTATATAATAGCCTTGAATCCATTTAATCAAATGACGAAAATTATATTTTGTTCTAATCTTTTGCAATTGATATCTTTAAATCATGGCCTTCGAAACAAACGTTTCACATAGTAGAGATTGCCAAACTTGCAAGTCTTTCTTTTAAATTCGGTGCAATCACTTGAAAAGCGTGTGCAAGTAATGGCTCCCAACTTAAAATTTGTGATCATATTCATCTCGCTTGGAGTTTGTTATATGCTCATCTTTCTCCATCACAATCGGGTTATTTATTATAACGATGAAATAGCAAGGGTAGTTAACTGATTCAAGCGGCTAGCGTGCTGTGACGTGACTGCTGGCTGCACCGATCTGCATTAATTGAACTCTAGCGCACTTGTAACCAATTATGTCACGCCACATCAGCCACATGTACTTTGTCTGCATAAAATCTGCCCATCATATAATATTGTCCAACCCGTTAAAAGATTAAAATAATTAAATAACTAAAGTAAAATAAAAATAAATGGGAAGTGATGCCAGAATATATATTGAACAGAATCTATGGTGCGTCAACAACTATACCCACCAATTCCCTTGGCATTTAGTTAACTTGTCTTTATAATGGAGGCTTTCTGAGTGTTATTTCCCTTGAAATTTTTAATCTTCTCATCACATAACAATTTCAGTAAGATCGATCTCTCTCTCTCTCTCCATTTTAAACCAATTGATTAAGATGTCTCGCCATCTCTCATTACCTATAATGATATTTATCCCTGACAATTAATTATTTAGTTTGTGATCAATTACGTGTACCAAAAAATTATAGTTTTGCATTTACATGTCAATTAGATGATTTGTCAAATTATTTTTTCATTTATAAAAGAAATTATATAATCCAATATGAGATCATGATCGTCCAACATCATAAGGATATGAAGTGCCTTTAATTTATCAAATTATTAATCTATTTATGTAAATATGATTAATTTACTAGGAATTTATATGAGAATGGGCAAAATAAATCCTTATGGCCACTATAATTATTCTGGAAAATGAAGTACTTAGAGTTAGAGACTTAGGGAGTAAGGATTAGTTGCCTAGAAGTTAGGAATTTTTATCTCCTTAAAGAAACTTAGTGTAGATAAAAAAACGAGTGAGGAAAAAGTACTCTCATAGCCAACCCCAAATATGGATAAAGCTATGATGATGATGATAGTAAATGAAAATCCAAGAGACTAAATAGATTTTAAGTTGATTTGACATAAAATTTGAAAACTAATATACCAATATAGCGCCTTAATTTATTTATATATGTTTATGGTTTGTTCTTTATCTTTTTTATATTTTAAATTAATTTATTTATTATATAATTTATATTTTAAAGTTAAGTTTTCTAATTTTACAAATTAATGTTATTTATAAATTTATAGATATTTTGAATTAGATTTATGTTGTTAAACAGGTTTTTAATTATATATGTCAATGCTTTAAGAAATTTCAAATGAACCAATCTGATTTAAAAATTTAAAATTTATTTAATCATTTATTATTTTTGTTTTTGTTATACGCAGCCCAATAGTTTCATATGATCACGTATCTTATTTTTGTCCTTTGCAAGGAATAATTAAGATTCTTACTAGTATATTTTATAGTTGTATAAGCGAGGACGGTTGTTTGGATATCCTTGCCTATTTGACTAATTCAACAATATTATTATATATTCAAAACAAACAAACAAACTTACTATTAAGCCGCTGCTTTTCTCTCCTAACCACAAAACTTAATTTTCTCCTGCTTCTAGTATCTCGTCTTCTTCTAATGTTAAAAGTTTAAACTAAAATTAAAAAAAAAAAAAAAAAAAAAAAAGAAGAGAAAAATGTAATCAGAATAATTTGAAAAATAAGAATGGATGTAGAGAGAAGGAATAGTATAATGATGCGTTGGGATAAGTTGGAGGAGGAGGAGGAGGAGGAACGGTTCTTTGAGTCTATGGATCGGATGTCCTCGGCTGTCTCAGTGGACATTGCCTCTTCTGGTTCTGATGAGGAGGAGGAGGATGACTCTCGAATCTCCTTTACTTCAGCTGTTGCTCCTCCTACGAAGATGCCCAAGAGCAGCGTCCTAGTTATGTCTGAGGAATATGACGTGTGGATTGGAGACCCTGGTCCCATTAAAGAGCGTCGCAGGCGTCTCCTTCATGGGATTGGGCTGAGTAGCAATAGAGATCTACTCAGTTTAGCTAGCAACAAATGTATTAATTCATGCAGCACCCCCAAGGTGGTTGTTGGAGAAGAAGAAGAAGCCGCTAAAGAAGAAGACCACAGGCGGCGCTTGTTGCCCTCCTCTACCATCATTCGCTCCAAGTCCGACGCAACATATAACAGAAATTGGCAAAGACAACAGGCGCTTTTGGTTCGCTCTTATTCTCTGCCGTCCTCTTTTTGTACCCACCATGCACGTTATTTAACGTCATCTCAAAGAGAAGATGGTATAGGAGGATGTTCAGAAGGAAACGAAAGCAGCACCATCTTCTGTAAGATAAAGAATTTAGACACTGGAAAGGAATTTCTGGTGGATGAATTCAGAGAAGATGGAATGTGGAATAGGCTGAGCGATCTACAAACTGGGAGGAAACTCACCATGGAAGAATTTGAGAGGTTTGTAGGATATTCTCCAATTGTTATGGAATTGATGCGCAGAGAAAATGTTGGCATTTGTGATGATCATGATAAAAGCATTATTAATGTTCCAAATCTTAGTCAAATTAAGGGTAAAAGATTCAAATCGAACAAGAAGAAAGGCGGTGGTTGGTTGAAGAACATAAAGGGGGTTGCAAATTCGGTTACAGGATTCATGGCAGCTGACAAGGAGAGGGAGAGTTCAATGGAGAGATGTAGCCAAAGGATGAAAGTGAGACAATATGGAAAGTCTTGCAAAGAACTTTCAGGTCTTTACATGTGCCAAGAGATTGAAGCTCACCAAGGTTCCATTTGGAGTATCAAGTTCAGTCTTGATGCTCGTTACCTGGCAAGTGCAGGAGAAGATCGTGTTATCCATATTTGGCAAGTTGTTGAATGTGATCATGTCCTTGCATCTTCTTCTGTTGTTGTTGCCAATGGCAATCCTAATAATCCTCCATCTGAGAGCAGAAAGAAAGGAGGAAGAAAGAGCTCCTCCCTTCCTGACCATGTTGTCCTGCCTGCCACTGTTTTCTCTCTCTCCGACAAACCAGTGTGCTCTTTACAAGGTCACTTGGATGATGTATTGGACCTCTCCTGGTCTAAATCTCAGGTCACACACCCTCCCTCCCTCCCTGACTTGTGCATGCTATTCTCATTTAATCTAAGCTTGGTAGGCTACCTAATTTTGAGCCACCAACCATTCATCTTGTTTAATTTGAAAATCATATCCATGCAAAGGTTGGTTCCATCATACTTCTTTCTATCTCATTAAATTAATTAACAATTAACAGAAAAACATAAAATAATTATCCCTTGTTTCTTTCCTTTTCAAATTTTCTTTGGAATTTTGACCAGATTGTAACAAGATATAGGAGACGTTCACAAATTTTGTTAGAATTTTCTCTCCTTTATTTGTCTTAAATATTTTCAACTCAACAAAAAAATCTTTTATTGAAAAAATATCAAGTATCCATCTTAATTTCATTTAATATAAAAAAAACTTCTATTTCTCTCCGGATAACAATAGACGAATTTTTTTCCCTTTAACCTTTAATTAAATGCTTTTTAAGTAAAACAAACTTCGCTCATAGGTCATAGATCTTTAAAATAAACTTTCTTAATAAAACAAATTGTTACTTTCTTTCTCTCATGATAATTTTATTAGGTAGTCATTACTTGCACACGCAAAGGTGTGTGTTGGCCCAAGCACGCAAAAGTAAGACCTAGGTGTTTTAGGGACCTTTGTCATGTCAAAATACTATCTAAGCCATTTAATTTGGAGGCCACAATCTAAAAAATCATTGGAGCAAAAAATTGATACGAAATACAATATCTATCATATGATTTAACATAATGTAGTCAAATGTCATTATCTGATTTGATAGCTGGCTGCATTTAATCATATGATAGAGATTATGTTCCATATAATTTTTTTTGCACTAAAAATCTTTAGATTATAGCCTTCAAATCAGATGGATTGGATGATGTTTTCACATGACACTAGTCCTCAAAATATCTTCTATCTTTAAATAGTGTGGAAGGGGGGCACCTATTCTGCAAATACTGGCTTCCGTTTTACTAATTAATATCATGATTGATCATATATATTCCTGTGAATATGGTTAAGATCAAGTAAACATGGCTATGTCATCATGATTCAGCAATTGATCTTATATAATCCAACGGTCCGTCATATTGATCTATAAGGCCAGATTGAACTGTCACGATTATAACCATAATTTAATGGACGATCTCACGTGGCTGAATGATCAAGATCAAATTGTCATAATCGTACGTTAAAATTATCTGCTAGATGCATAATTCATTAGTCAAGATAATATCACCCTAATTATCTTATTATGAGCCAACGATTAACTAGATATGATCCAACGGTCAAGATTGAGCCATCATGAATCTATCTCCATGTTCTAATGATTGATTGCATATAATTCAATGATCAAGATTAATCCCAATAATCGTATCACCATAATCCAATGGCCAATTATGAAAGATCCAAATATCAATATCGACCCATTGTGATTATAATTTTATGCTCCAACGATTGATCATACAGGATTCAACAGTTAAAATTAATTTATCATAATTTTATCTTTGTCATCCAACCTGTGATT
Source organism: Chloranthus sessilifolius (assembly GCA_021018995.1). Classification (NCBI taxonomy): domain Eukaryota; kingdom Viridiplantae; phylum Streptophyta; class Magnoliopsida; order Chloranthales; family Chloranthaceae; genus Chloranthus; species Chloranthus sessilifolius. The sequence continues at coordinate 199,043,554 of CM037584.1, forward strand.
ACACGTGAATCAATATTTAGTATTTGATCCACCATAATTATATCAATATTACCCAATATTCAAGATCAAATCATCATGATTATATCTTTATAATCACGTGGCCAATTATACATAATCCAATGGTCATCCTATAATACTTTTATCCCATGACCAAATGATTAGTCCATCATCATATGATAGCTGATCATACATGATCAACGAGGTCAAGTTTGATTTATAATATTTTTATCTCTATGATTCATGGTCGATCATACATGATCCAACAATCAATATCAAACGACCATTACTTTACTTTTTTTTTAACAATGATCGATCGATTATAATCAAATGATGGATCTAGTGGTTGATCCTATATCATCCAACAATTAAGATTGAGTCACCATAATAACGTAGATCCAATAATGACCTATCAGACATGAACCAATGGTTAAGAGCCATAGATCAAAATCTCGGTTTCGGTTTCGGTCAGGACCCGAACCGTAAATTGGTCAAAATTTCGGTAAATTTCGAGTATTTTTTAAAATATGCTCCGAACTTTATCGAATTTTGCCGAACTTTATTTTCTTAGTTTTTTTTAAGCTATTTAATATTATTAGAACATATATATACCGTAGATCAAAATATCGGTTTGATTCATAACTGAGATTTTGATCCATGACGATAAGTGGACCATGATCTTGAGATCTAATGTGTGGAAGATTCAAAGGTAACGTGATCTCTATTTCTGATTCAAGAAGGTCAATAAATCTAATGGTGGAAAAGTTTGAGTTTCGTTAAATAATCTTGGGTGCACTTAAAAGGAGGGTATAATTTTAAAAAGGTAGCCATTACTTACACACGGAAAGTTGACGCTTGTACCGAACTTAAAAGAAATACTTGTATATTTAGCAACCTATGCTATGTGAAAATATCATCTAAGCTGTTTGATTTAAAAGTTATGCCTTAAAGATATTAACTGCAAAATATTAGTACGAAATACAGTCTTCATCATGTGATTAATGTAGTCAAAGGTTATTTTTCATTCAATAGTTGACCACTATAGATCATATGAAAGGTACGTTGTTTTGCTCCAATCTTATGAAATAGAGATCTATAGATCATAAACTTTAAATCAGATAGTCTAGATCGCATTTTCGCGTGATAGTGTCGCTAAAATACCAAGTCTTTCTTTAACTTTGGTGCAAGAGCTAATTTTTCGGTTGCAAATAATGACTCCCTTTTAATTTAAAAATCAAGCTTATTTTGATTTTGTAAAACAGCTGTCACCAACCGTCCCATCTTCCAAGACAAAAAAACAAATAAAATAACTATAAGAGAGGTACCTCTCGTTGCTACTTCCAAAGCCAAAAAACACAAGAGAGAGGGAGTGAGGGAGAGAAGAAGAAGAAGACTGGCGGTTCCGGCGAAGAGAAATAAGAAGACTAAAGCTGCTCCGGCGAAAAAATGGCTGTTCCGGCGAAAAAATGGCTAAATCCGGTAGAGGGATAGAAGGAGGAAAAAGAAAAATAATTTTTTTGCAAAATCTAAGTTTTAATTTTAGTTATTTTTTGGTTTTTTTGCAAGATCTGTGGTCTCGGCCGATAATTTCAAATTATCGGCCGATAATTTATTTTTTTAGATTATCGGCCGATAATTTGAAAATTTAGCCAATAATATGATATGTTCAGAGGGGGGCGATAATATAATATTTTCGATCTCGATGCATGCCGAAACTGAGATATAAGCCCTCTTAAGCTATTTTCGGTCTTGATCCATGTAAAGAGCATGCCACTATGATCTAACAATTGAATCTTTATGATCCAATGTTCGATCCTACATGATCCAACAGTCATGATACCACCATGATTCAATAGTTACTCATAAATTATCCAATGATAAACTTTAACTTTAATCTAGTCAAGGGGCCAAGGCATTCATAAAACGTATGCTTATAAGTGCTTCATAAAAATATTTACTATTTTATAAAGTTAAAAATTAGTTGTCAATCTATCATTTTTATAATATTTTCTTTTGAATTTGAAAAAAAATCATACAACTAAGTAAATAAAGCAATTGATTCTGATACTAATCTATGCAAAATCATTTGCAACTAAAACAAGTATAGGTTTTTTTCGTGATTGTGCATTCAAAGTAGCTTAAGAGTGCTTATAAATGGTCATCAGTTCGAGTCCCCTCAGAACCACTGGAGTATTATCAGGTCGTTAGCTCCAGGGCCTCATGAGATTAATCGAGGTGTGCACAAACTGGCTCGGACACCCACGGATATCTTTAAAAAAAAAAAAAAAAGTAGTAGCATAAGATTACTTGAATCCTTCTTAATAAAAAAAATATACATGCCACAGGGGAATATAGCCATAATTATGCTTTAGAAGCATAATATTTTATTCAGGAAACAAACAAGAACCTAAACTTTGTATATTCGACAAAGTGCTCTCCCTAGTCGAGCATCAAATCAATTGGTATACTCTTTTCTTGTAGAAGCAATAGGTAACGGGTTTTGAACCCCACGCCTGCTCCCGCCCTGTATGCGGGTCTCCTCCCAGTGTGTTGCACCAAAAACTGAATTCTCTATGTGTGCAAGTTTGCATATGTACTACAACTGAGCTGTCTATGCCATATGAAATCCTAAATACATAACTAAGCCTCATAATAATTTTTCCCCTTTAATGAGGTCACCAATAAAAACTTCGGTTTTGACTTGCTTTCACATGTCAAATATAAACAATAACATGTTTAGCAGTAGATTATGTTTTTCCAATCATATCCAATTTGGTTGTATAGAGATCTAATAGGTCTACCATCAGATTGTTTTATAACATTTGTAGTTACGCATTTTCTCATAATATCATTGGTAAACATAGATCAAGATCTAATAGAATTAGCATCATATTATTTTTACGGTCATGGATATTAGCCAACGTATTAATTAAGTTGCATTGGATTTCCAGCATTTGCTCTCCTCTTCAATGGATAAAACTGTTAGACTATGGGACATGGAAAGCAAGACATGTTTAAAGTTGTTTGCGCACAATGATTATGGTGAGACCCTTATAAACTTCCCCTATTTAATGTTAAATTTAACAATATAATATAGGGAGCCATTACTTGGAGACAGTAGTTGATCCTTGCACATAATTTAAACGAAAGACTTAAACAATTTGGAAACATGCATCATGTGAAATCAACATCTAAGCGTCTGATTTGAAGGTCATGACCTAAAGATCTCTGGTGGAGAAGATTGGAACAAAACACGATCTCATTCTTATGATTTAGCACGGTCAATTGTTTTATCAAATAATTGGCCTTTGACTGCATTGAATTACATGATAAAGATTGTGTTTCGTACAAATAATTTGCACCTAAGATCTTTAGATCATGACCTTCAAATCATATGGCCCCGATTGTGTGTTCACATAGCATAGGTCCCCAAGATTGCCAATCATTTGTTGCATTGGTAATGCTTATAAACTATGTGCAAAGGCCAACTTCTCGCGTGCAAGTAATGGTCCCATACAACATGCCAACCACTTATTCTATTTATATTTCATGCTGTACATATAATTTTACTTTTGTAAATTATTATTATAATACATGTGTAAGATTTCATTGTCTTTTTAGTTCACTTTTGGCTTTGCGTTTGTTTGGTTGAGCAGTAACTTGCATCCAGTTCAACCCAGTAGATGATAGATACTTCATTAGTGGCTCACTTGATGCAAAGGTCCGCATATGGAGTATACCAGATCGTCAGGTTGTTGACTGGAGTGATTTACATGAAATGGTTACCGCTGCATGCTACACTCCCGATGGTCAGGTTGGCAATGCTACTAATTATTTTTTTTGCATCAATTTCCTGATTCATTTTAATCCTTGTCAATTTCTTAATTCCAAGCTTAAACCTTTACCAAGAGGAGCCAGTAGTCAACTTTCTCAACTACATCCAAGATATATTAGTATACATCAAAATGCTTACTCTTGGAGCATCAACTCCACAATCAATCTATCAAACGTTTATTATAATTGTTATAAAATATATACACTAGTTCATTAGTTATGCCAAGCTTCATGTCCTCTACCAAGTAATTTATTCATGCAAAATAAAACTAAATTTCAGAATAAACTGCACATTCAATTTTTAATAGGAAATGAGGTGGATTTTTCTATCACCTGTATCTTTAATATGATCTGCTTAAATTGATCATTTAGCCATAAGATTTTTATGCTCTCATGGATTTTTCTATCAAGCTAGCAATATTGATTATTGAGCCAAATCAAACTAAACTTTTTATGGCTATAATTGAACAAAATAAGTCAATTTTCTATGAGAAAACTCCCACCATCCTTTGGGTATTCCCACTCTTTTATATCAGTATTTCAACCGTGTAAGCGCTCAATCTATAATGCCAGTTACAAAACGACCATCATAGATGTTATGCAAAAATTATAACTACAGCATAATCAAGTTACACAATTGATAAGATTTCACACATGAAGTAAAATAAAAACAAAAAAGGAAGTTACGATATCATAAATAGGCCTTTGAGGTTACCATCCTATTACACAGGCTACACGATTATGAATTTTTTTTGTTCTATTATATAATCTATACCAGCACATCCATCTTACAAATAGGAATCGAACGCTGCTTACAGATTAAAAATCAAAATTTGGATGTCTTCAGTAATATAAAAAATACCAATTATGAACACTAAATATTTATGCAAGCACTCACATCATATCCAACCGACGTGGCTAGACTAGGCTCAACCTTTAATTGGCTAGAGTCATCTTTATTTGGCCCAAGGTGGCTTGGCTAGACTCATTTTGGTTACTTGGTTTGCTTAAAGCTTCACATACATAACAATAAGGAACATACTAGTAAGGTGTATATGACAAATACTGTAAAAAAACTCGAATAAATAACATTTTCCATGGCTTGGCTGGATCTTTATACATTGCCTTGACAGTTATTTTAGTGTACCTTTATTTTCAACCAAGATTTTACTATTTCAACTCTAGTTTCATGTGCTTAAATTGTTGTATACTACGAATCAGATGATGGGGATCATTTTTCGTGCCAATCTTTGATACAATAAATCTTGAGATCATGGGCCTACCATCAGACAATCACTTTTTTATTCCATGTGACATACATCTCAAAAAACGGGCATGATCATGAAGTACAACAAATGTAGTTCCCATATTACTTTTCATTATGCGTGCTACTTGTTATCGCCATGATCTCAAGATCTATTGTTTCAAAGATCTTGCATTCAAAGATTTAACCACGTGAAAGATACAACGGGATAGAATAGTCTTGCATTGAAACATGTGATATCTGGGATGGACCACTATCTTGTGCCCATTAAAACAACCTTGTAAGTGGTATGAACAACAATACAGCAAAAATCAAAAGGTGAGGATTGGGTTCAGTTAGTTAACCCTCACCACTATAGTGGGTGCTCCCTCACGTTGTTCCGCAACTATCACATGTATATGCGTGTCTGGTCCTTAGTTCTCGAGGCTATCTTGGCTGAATAGACATTAAAAAAAAAAAAAAAAAAGTGGGAGATTTTATTTATTATTATTATTTTTCCATGGCTTAAATCATGTCCGGTGAAAAAGTTGAAACTATTACCATTTTTTTACCTCATATTTATTTTCCTTACAAATTAATTTCCATCTATTTCCTGTTTTCAGTGCTCTTCTTACCATCAATTGTATATCAATATTGATCTCCCTCATCTTTCTTAATACGACACCTCACCCTTATGACCATCAATTGTACATCAATAATCCTGATTGCCCATTGCTCTCCCTCATTTTTCTTAATTACAAAACTAAGATCGCCATTAGATCCATGTTGATTTGAATAAATTTGAATAGTGCAGAAGAGAACAGTTATAAGTCGTGATCTATCCAATTATAACCTTTCCAATCTTGTTAATCACATTATTAACCTATAAAGAATTTAATCTCCATTGATGAGGTCCTCCGCCCACATGTACTAACATGACTGAATTCTTAGTTGTTGAGTTTTTCTTGGTTTTTGGGAAATAAAATTCCCACCCCCATTGTAGCTTTTAAACGTGAAAAGAAATTGAAAAAAGAGAATTCCCAATATAAATATTTATTTATAAAAGAGTAGGGCACTCTAAAAGGTGTTGTAAGTTGAAGAGATGCTAAATCATATGATTGATGTAGAAAACTAAGAGATTTGAACTTCTTTATAAGTACAAAAATGAATTGAAAGTATTGTAGCCTTTAAGGGGGCAATGGTCTGGCCCAACTAGTTAAACCTGATTTTTTGTTTATCAGATTTACTGCCATTGGATAGGAAAGAAGCTTGACTTCCACAGTTTTCAATTTTATAAGATGACATGTAGTCAAGAATATCTCCCCTATTAAATGGCTGCAGATCTGGCTGAACATGAAACCCAGTTCAACAAGTTGGACCTGATCAGTGCCTGCCTTTAGGACTAAACCTGCGAAATAAAATAACACTAAACATTAACATCATAAGAAATTTTACAAAACGTTGCATTCATATTCCCAACACGTTCTCTCAAACTTGTAGTCTTCATTTCATTAGGCCTTCAATGGATGAATCAAACAAAGCTGGGAAACATAGGGCGGGCGCTGAAAAACTGCCAACAAAACCTATGTGCACCATGACATGGCTTGAGTTTTGAAAGCTAAAGAAAAAATTTATTAATGCCCAAATGGATCAGTACAGGGGAAGTGGAGCTAAAAAGTCATTGGTGAGCGACTTACAAATAGATGTCATGGGTGGGCAAATTTTTGCTCGTCAATGCTCGCTTGGACATACTATCGAGCACCTAGCTTGTGGGGTACAAGGATTAGACACAACTACCTGACAAAGAAACATAATTTCTGATTCTGATTGAGTTAGTCTACGATGGGTGGTCATTGGTGAGCGACTTACAAATAGATCGTGGGTGGGCAAATTTTTGCTTGTCGATGCTTGCTTGGACATACTATCGAGCACCTAGCTTGTGGGCTACAAGGATTAGGCACAACTACCTGACAAAAAAACATAATTTCTGATTCTGATTGATTAGTCTACAACGGTGGTCCACCCATCATACGACTTTGTGAGGAGCACGAACGTTCATGCATTGGTGATGAATTTTACATACTGTTGAATATTCATGATCTATTATTATTGAGTTGGTGATGAATTTTACTTTGTGAATGAAGGGGGCATTGGTTGGTACACATAAAGGGAGTTGCCGTCTATACAATACGTCTGGTATGAACCACTATGTTCATCTCTTCTTCCATATTTGTTATTTTGCTCATCATTCGACTGCCAATGATTTTTTTTTTTAATTGATAATGGGGTGTACTATTTTATTAAAGAAAAAGGAGAACATACCTGACTCAGCAAGGCTGCAGCCCTAAACAAGACATAGACTAGTAGCAAGAAATTACCCTTCTCTCAACCTCACCCCCAGCCAAGCAAGGAGCCCATAGCCAATCAGATGACCTCCCGCAAAAAAACACATCACAAAGCACCAGTATTGTCCCAATCCTCCACCCAATATGCGCCCTGACTATGTTCCTTACTAACCGATAGCCTGATACAATTAACTGAAAAATCTCTAACCGACATTACATTTGAACAGGTTTCCTCTTCTTGTTAAAGATTCTTTCATTTCTTTCCCTCCGCAACGCCCACATAACAGAAAATATAACAATGTCCCACAACATTTGCTTCAAACCAACTAGCAGGACCCCTGTCCATTCATTCATCAACTGCCTACAATCCTCATGAAACACCTATAAGACATTGAAAATCTGCAGAACATTACTCCACACTTCCCTAGCAACCCAACAGTGAATTAATCAGTGATCTATAGATTCCCTATCCTGAAAGCACATAGCACGCCTATTTCTCTTTCTGATCTCTCTTTTGAGCAACTGATCAATAGTAAGTATATTTCCCCAGGCTACACTCTAACCAAAAAGCTTTATCTTAGAAGGGATCTTAATTCTTAACCTTCCACAAATGAGTCCACAGGTGTCTTTTGTTTAAAAGGGAATAAAAGGATTTAACCGAAAAATCAAATCTGGCCATCTCTATTCAGACCATTTCTTCTAGTAGTGTACAACAGCTCCATCATGTTAAGGAAATCATCTACCTCATCATCTTTAAGCCCTCTTCTGGTAAAAACATTCCACACCACTTCCTCCCTATTCTGACATCATCTGCGAGATAATTCCCTCCTCCACTGAAGCTATTTGGAAGATTTTTTTAAATTCCACCTCCAGAGTACAGACACCAATCCAGATATCCCCCCAAAAACTGAACCTATCTCCTCTCCAGCATCCCAATCCCTTTTTATTGTCATACTGAAAACTCCACTCATCTGGTAAGGAAATCATCTACCTCATCATCTTTAAGCCCTCTTCTGGTAAAAACATTCCACACCACTTCTCCCTATTCTGACATCATCTGAGAGATAATTCCCTCCTCCACTGAAGCTATTTCGAAGATTTTTTTAAATTCCACCCCCAGAGTACAGACACCAATCCAGATATCCCCCCAAAAACTGAACCTATCTCCTCTCCAGCATCCCAATCCCTTTTTATTGTCATACTGAAAACTCCACTCATGTTCGCACTTATCATATTTCCTATTAACTACCTGCCACCACAGCTTACCTTCCCCTTTATCATCTCCCAACCTCCATAACCACTTCCCAAGTAATGCTTTATTCATGGATTTCAAATCTTTAATCCCTAGGCCTCCGTCCTCTTTCGAGAAACAACACACCTCCCAATTCACCAAGTGAAACTTCCTTTCCTTACCAGCTTCCCAGAGAAAATTCCTGATGATTCTCTCCAAAACAGTGATGACTTTGGAAGGACCTTGAAAGAGGGAAAAATAATACACAGGAACATAAGAAAAAGTTGACTTAATGAGGATCAACCTTCCCCCATTACTTAGCAGCCCACTTTTCCAGATTGCCAACCATTTCTGAAATCTAGAGGTTATTGGTTCCCACAACTGGTACTTCACTTTCCCCACGCCCAAAGGAAGACCAAGATACATAATCGGAAGCTTCTCAGTAAGACACCCGATCCTTTCTGCCAGTTCCTTCAGCACATCATCTTCAACTCTAACCCCTGCTACCTTGGACTTGAGCAAGTTTACCCTCTGCCCAGAAACAGCTTCATACATCAATAACACCCTTCTAATATTATCAATTTCCTACAATTCCTACAAAAATAACAGTATCATCTGCATCCTGCAGATGAGATATTATAGGTCTTCTGATTCCTGTAGAGAAACCATTAATATTTCCCAACTCCGCATTCTTCTGAATCAAAGCACTAAGAGCCTCACCCACTACGTTAAAGAGCAAGGGGGAAAGGGAATCCCCTTGCCTAGGACCGCTCGAACACTTGAAAAAACCGTGGGGCGTTCCCTTAACCAAAACAGAGAATCTAGCGGTAGAAACACATCCCATAACCCACTTCCTCCACAACTCCTCAAAACCCATCCTCATCATCATGTAGTCCAAGAAACCCCACTCCACCCAATCATACGCCTTTTCCATATCTACTTTAAAAAGCACACCCGATCTTCTCTCTTTGTACATGGAATCAACGGCCTCATGAACGACAATAAGAACATACAGGATCTGCCTCCCTGGGATGAAAGCTTCCCTCTAATAATGGCCCAAAAAGTTTGAATCTTTTTTGAAGTAGAGCCTTCAGGACCAGGAGCTTTATTTTTTGGAGCTTTCATGACTGCATCCCTGACCTCTTCCTCATGAAAACATCTCTCATGCCAACTCTTCTGCTCATTCGATAAGCTTTTGAAAGTAAACTCATCTGCTACCAGTCTCGCCCCCCCTTCACTCTTACACAGCCTCTAGGAGTGACTTCTCTGTCCACATATTCAAAACCATCAATGATGAGCTTGTGAATGAAGTGAATGGAAAAACTTCGTGTTATTATCCTCGGATTCCAACCAATGCACTTTGGCCTTCTGTCTCCACATTGCCTCTTCTCCCAAACATTTTTTTGTAGAATGCATCTTCATCACGGTCCTGAGCTCAAGCTCTTCTTCACAGGTAAGTATGGCTTCTTCTAAATTATCCAGAACCTTAATCTGATTAAGCAGTGTGTCCCTTACCACACTAACATTTTCCACTTATTAATTCTAACATTAAGATTTTTGGGTTTACTGGATAGAACAAAAGCAGCTGTTCCATGAACCTCATCCTCTTTCCACCAATCCTCAACCCAACTTCTAAAACCCTCATCCTGCAGCCAAATGTTTTGAAATATGAAGGGAGCTAGGCCACTCCCCTCAAATTTCATAATTTTCAGCACAATGGGGATACAATCAGGGGTCGGCCTCAGGAATCTTTCTAAAACAGTGTCTGGATACATCTGCATAAATTCAGTATTACAAAGAAATCTATCCAACCTGCAGAAAGTAGGATCATTTTGCAAACTGGACGATGTATACTGATATCTCACCATATCATAGTCAAACAGACAGCTCACCAATGAAATTCTGAAACTGCCTCATACTCCTTTTATCAACTGGACCCCCTCTTTCTTTCTTTCTCTTCTTCCACCACATTAAAATCCCCCTCCCCACCACACACCCAGACACATGCACACCAAGCCCCAAAAATCTACTATACATTGCAGCCAGCTCGAACCACAATTCTTGCCCTCTTTCATCATCATTTGGCCTGTAAGTCCCAGTAAAGCACCAGCACTTCCCATTCTCCAAATCTCGAAGCTGAACTGAAGTTGAAAAGTCCCCTATATCACAATATCACACTTGTCCGGAATCCGGATCACCCAGCCCTCTTACATTCCATGATAGAATTTGCATTGACCACTAAAACACCCCATCAACTGCCCAGAGCCTTTGCCACCCAGCTGCTTCAAAAGTGGGGTTCTTATTATGGACCAATTCCCCCTTTTTTATTATTATCGGTACTGTCAATGAATTGTTAGTATCTATTTATCTATGAAAGAGAGAGGGTATTTTTAATAGATGGGAACGACTCTCCTTAGTCGGACTCTGTTTTTAATATGGAGTCCATGCCCAATTGTCCCATTGAATTTTAAAGAAAAACGACCACTCATCTCAATGAGGAACATTTTATTCTTTCACTGTTCTAGGTAGATTGCCAAACCCAAAATAGATGGGATAAGGCTGTGATTATGACTGCCTTGGGTAAATTGTAACAAAATTTTAGTACATATACGAATATGAAACATGAAAAAAAAAGGTAACCAAATTTTAGCCTTCTACATCAACTTTTTCTCAATGAATGATATATCATGGCAGTTATGTAGTAAAGAACAATGTAAAAAAATCTACATACAATTGTTATTTTCTAAAAATTATTAAAACAAAATTTTGTTATATTGAAAAAAGGAATGAAGTCACAACAGTGAAATGACAACATGAGAAAAACAAGAGCTCTTGAAACATGTAGAAAGTTGGTTCAATAGGCCAAAACAAATAGAAATGCTACTATGAGATAGGGCTATTGATGCAGAAACTAACACGATGCAAATGAGATGGGCTGAGATTAATCGAAAATTAACATAAGTAATTGAAATATAAATTATCTAACAATTAACACAAAATTTAAATAGAATTCCAATTAAATAATTTGATTTAACCCAAAATAGTGTTACTTTCGCCGTACATTCCCTTTAAGATCTAGAGGACTAGGGTTCTTAGCGAACAACTAGATCTCCAACAGTTTAGAGTTTTGAACGAACTCACAAGTGAGTTCTTTCGAATTAGAGTGAAATTAACAGCAATGAAGGAGTCTAGGTATGTAGAAATCACAAGGCTTAGAATGAAATTAAATTAGGATATGATTAAGCACTTACACAAAACACTGAGATAAGAGTAAATACGATGGATTGAATGTTGCCCTCGCACCAAACCGCACGCAGGTAGAAGACTCGCTCTTCTAAATTTTGAGAGAATCACACTCTCAAAGAAAACCTTAATTTAAAGTTCTCAATTTGCATAGCAACAATCCATAATCAATAAATTCCCAAAATAGTCTTTACAATGCCTATTATAGGCAATTAATCAAACATTCGAATTTGAAAAATAACTGGCTCACGGATGTCCGTCATGTATTTACAGACATCTGCCATGCATTAAAACAACAAGTCTTCTAATTTACGAACTCCCATCCAAAAGTCACGGATGTCTGTGCTTCACTTCTTCAAAACGCCCTCATTCTTCGATTAGGAGTCTTCATGATGCTTCTTTCGCCTTCAATAAATCACAGGCGGTTCTTTGAATCGGATGCCCCCATCAATTCCCTCTGGGGTAGAAGAATTCATCCCCGATGAATATGAATATTGGTCGTGATAGTGTTCAAAAAGGTCAGGATCAATCTGTTGGAACTCTTCTTTTGTGATCCATGTATTTTTCGAATCTAGTTTGTTCTGTCATTTGATAAGGTATTTTTGAAATCCTCCTTGGTTTGTAGACACAATCTGATCTTCCAAAATATTCTCAATTATCTCAAGAGATGGACGTGTGGGTAGAGGCAATGGAACAGGGAGGGAAATAGAGATAGGATTGGATGTGGAAGGTTCAAAAGGGTTAGATGGTATAATTGTAGGGCCATAGGATGACAGGAGATCCTCCACATTGAAAGTTGTACTAATACCCAATTCTGGTGGTAAGTCTAGTACATAAGCATTAGGACCAGCATGCTTCAAAATCTTATAGGGTCCAGTACTACGAGCCTGTAACGTCTTAGCAATTCCTCGAGGGAAACGCTCAGATCTAGTTCGAACCATCATAAAATCATCCTCTTGAAATTCTTTGAACCTTCGATGAGAATCTGCAGAAAATTTATATTTTTCATTACTCACATTAATTCTTCTTTTAATCTCAGCATGAAGTTCATGAATGCGATGTGCAAATGTAGATGCAGACTCTGATGACCTCTGATGAACTGGCATCAGAATAAGATCTATGGGTGTCCTACGTTTGTAACCGTGCATAACTTGAAATAGACTCATCCCCGTGGTTCTATTAACTGAATTGTTATAGGTAAACTCTGCGATAGGTAAGATGGAATCTCAACTTCTAATATGTTTACCTACAAGACACATCAAGAGATTTCCTAGACTCCAACTAACAACCTCGGTTTGTCCATCAGTTTGGGGATGATATGCCGATGAGAATTGAAGTCTTGTCCTCATCTTATGGCACAATGTCTTCCAGAAATAACTGACAAACTTAACATCTCTATCCGACGCAATAATTTTGGGCAAACCGTGCAAACGAATAATCTCACTAAACAAAAGTGTAGCAATTTTACTTGCATATGAGGTTTTTGAACAAGCTATAAAATGGGTCATTTTCGAGAAACAGTCCAAAACAACAAATATCGAATCATGCTTGCAAAGGGTCTTAGGAAGCCCTAGCCACAGAGTATGTGGCACAAGTAAAGGTGTTTTGCCAATTGGCAAACTAAACATTGATTGATGATTTTGACAACATCTCGTGTGGGATTGGGCCAATAAACCCTATCGTCAACTAATGCAAAAGTCTTATCACGGCTGAAATGCCCGACGACACTTCCAGTGTGTAATTCCCAAACGAGAAAATCTTGTAGAGAAGTACGGGGAATACACAAGCGGTGTTTTAAAAATAAATACCCATCGTGTAGGGTATACTTACACACTCTTTCACATTGGTCATTCACAAGTGAAGTGTACTCTACGACGAATAATTATCCAATAAATGATCGAATCCAGTTACCTCAACATTCATGGAATGCATCATCGTCACTCTACGACGAAGTGCATAAATAGCTCTATTCTCTACTCCAGACCTATGTTTCAGCACAAAGGTGAACCTTTGAAGTTGTTCAACCCATATCACATGTCGCGGGTTTAGTTTCTTTTAAGAGTTCAAAAATTTCAGAGCTTCATGATCTGAGAACAAAACAAATTCGTGCGGTAATAAGTAGTGTTTCCAATACTTGAGAGATTGAATTACCGCATAGAATTCCTTATCGTACGTAGAATATTTTTGCCTGGCCTCATTTAGCTTTTTACTAAAATAAGCTATAGGGTGACCCTCTTGGCTCGACACTTCACCAATACCTACTCCTGACCCATCACACGCCAAGTCAAAAACTTTAGAAAAGTCCAGAAGCCACATAATGGGAGCCTCTATCGTATGGGACTTAATCTCCCTAAATGATTTTGCTGTAGCAGTTGTTCAATTAAACTCTCCTTTTTTAATGTAATCGGTGATAGGGATCGTTATTGTGCTAAAATTACGGATGACCCGTCTGTAAAACGTGGCTAATCCATGGATTAGAAGCTACGTACTTCATGAATGCTCTTAGGCTCAAGCCACTCCATAATAGCCTTGACCTTTTCCGGGTCCATAGCCATTCCTTCAGAGGTTACAACAAATCTTAAGAAGATAACACTAGTCGTCATGAAAGTACACTTCTTTAGATTTGCATATAATTTCTCTCATCTGAGAGTTAAACAAACTTGCTTTAAATGGTTTAAGTATTGTTCCTTGTTACAGCTATAGATAAGGATATCATCGAAATAAACCACAAGGAACTTGCCCATGAAATGCCTCAATACCTGCGTCATGATCCGCATAAAGGTGCTCGACGCATTCGAAAGTCTGAAAGGCATGACAAACCATTCATATAAACCATATTTGGTTTTAAAGGCAGTTTTCCATTCATCTCCGGGACAAACTCGAACTTGATGGTATCCACTGTTCAAGTCAATCTTTGAAAATATGGTGGCACCAACTATCATGTCTAACATGTCGTCCAGCCTTGGTATAGGAAACCGATATTTGACCGTGATTTGATTAATAGCGCGGCTATCGATGCACATCATCCAAGATCCATCTTTCTTGGGTGTGAGCAGCGCAGACACAACACAAGGACTCATACTTTTCCTGATGAATCCCTTCTAGAGAAGTTCATCAATTTGCCTTTTCAACTCCGAGTGTTCTGAATGATTCATGTGATAATGAGGCAAATTAGGTAAAGTAGAACTGGGAACCAAATCAATAACTTGTTAAATGTCCTTTAAAGGTGGTAACTCATTCGGGAGATCTATGGGAAAGACATCATGACACTCCCTTATCACGGATTCAACTTCTTTTGGAAACTCTCTCATACGTCCTGCTTCACTTCTTTAGAACGCCCTCATTCTTCGATTAGAAGTCTTCGTGATGCTTCTTTTGCCTTCGATAAATCACATGCGGTTCTTAGAATCAAATGTCCTCGTCAGCCATGCTCCTAGGTTCCAAAAGCAAGGCTTGCAATGACTCAACAAATCAGACCCCCCGCCACTTTGAAGAGAATCAGCACATTGAGCATGTAGCTAAAAGAGAGATGAAACATATAGTTCAGCTGCCATGGGAATCTTATACCATCTCTAGCCCATTAGAATAAAATATTGCTCAGCTGCCATGCTTCTCCATGAAACCAACTTTTGCAGCTTCATATCTTAGTCATCATCATCATATCTTAGGCATGCTAGATATAAAGTAAGGAAAATATTATTTGCAAGCTCCTTATCCATTATTGGGTAGTAATAATGGATAAAGGGATGCTCGACTTGAGTCTAGCGTCCCAATGCTGTTCTATAGTGCTATTTTGGGTGTCATGTGGCACTCGTCCTCTGCTGAGGTTCATCCTTAGGATTTTTTTAGAAAATAAAAGGTATATTCACTGCCAATTATATGGAATGAAAGTGCATGGTGAAATGATGAAACATTTCCTCATTCATTTTTAAACCCTCGACCACCGTAAGATCGATGTTGGTCAATTTTTTTCTTTACTTATTAATTTTTATGACGGATCGACCTTATGCCTGATTCTGTGCACCAATTTGACCCTCGTGCAGCGATGTTGGCACCCGATGCCCATAAATAATTACCTCTGCTTGATTACATAGTTCTTTGTAGCCACTTGAATATAGTTAACTAACTGCTGCCTCTCCCAATTTGTCATGTGGTGCCTATGATATTGATGCTTGTCTCCGATTTGTTTGGCGACTCAGGTTGTAAGCTACAGCAGAAAGGTCAGATAGATTTCCAAAATAAGAAAAGGAGGTCCCATGGAAAGAAGATTACTGGCTTCCAGGTATTCTTTCTATCCATCCTAGGTTTCTAGGACAAGGTATCTATTTTTGTTCATTCATATTTCAATAAACAAATGCTTTTGATTAGCTAACTCTTCTTTGTTATTTATTGATTTTAACACCAGATCATTCTAGAGTGTAAATTGTTGACTCACTCATCTTTGAACAGTTTGCCCCAGGAAATTCATCCCAAGTGTTGATTACTTCTGCTGACTCTCAGATCCGTGTTTTTGATGGTGATCATCTTAGTCACAAATTCAAAGGTATCCATAGAAGTAAAGATTTTATAATGGGACATTTGGGCTTGATATTTTCCTACCTTTTAAGGATGCTCAGTGTTCTGGTTTCGCTAGAAATTTATATGGGGATCGCCTTAGTCTTGATCATTTTTAACACTCTAAATTACGGTTGAGGTTGTCGCCTTAGTTTTTGATCATTTTTAACACTCTAAATTATGGTTGAGGTTATCTCCTTAGTTTCGTTCAATTTAACACTCTAATTACAAAATTACAGCCAATCAAATAAAGAAGCAGCGAGGTGCTTCTTTATTTGAAAAAATAAATAAATAAAAAACAAAAGAATGAAAAAACAAGTGCAGAAAATCCAAAAAAAAAGGTACACTAGGCGCAGGCACCACAAGGCTAAGGAGGTCTAAAATGGGCTCACTCCCTCAAAATCTCAGAAACTGAAGCATCTGATTAAAGTGGCGAAGCGAGACACTCAAATGTCATGTTGTCCCTAGTCATGCCTTCTGTAGTTATGCAGGAGGGCAAATTTCTTGTTGAAAATGCTTCTATTACTTTCCATCCAAATGCCCGAGAGATCGCCACTGCCAACCATCCATCCTCCAGATGATAACCCCACATTGTTACCAAGAGAATCCACCAACCACACGCCCAATGATCTTTACACATGACTCATCCAGGGATTCGCAAACCATGTGACTAGAAAGGAATGATGCCCAAATTTGCCCCCAAAAAGGGTATATAATAAACACATGTGCTCAGCCATCTCCTCACTTGCCCAACACAAAATACACCAACTGGTAGGGACAATCATACCTCTTTTTCACAGCTGATGAACCCATTAGTACTCTCCCTCAGGTGGTCAGGTGTCTCCGTATGACTAGCAAATTAGTAATTTTATAGTTTGATGAAGGGTACCATCTCATTTATGATCTAATTCGCAAGGGCTTAGCATTGTCTAGTCAACGATGTGGTTAGTGCATAAATTGATCAACCACACAAATAAAAGAAACTAGTTGATCCCTTGTTGTAAATATCAAATGAGGTTTTGTGGTGGTATTCACAAAAGAGCTCATATGGGATTTGGACTGAGTGACTTCTTTTGACACACATCACCTTTTTTCATCTAGCGTGCTTTGAAGCCGTGATCTAAAGATCTATACAGTGGGAGATTGGGAGGGAGAAACATTTTCTGACAGTTTCTAAAGAAGGTACCCGAAATAGATATTTTTCTGATCGACTCACCATATTTTTACATAATGTCATGCATGTTAATAATACGCTACAGTTGATGGAACGACATGCCACATGCCTCAATTCAGAGATCCAGTCCAAATCACCATTTGGAACGGGTCGGGTACCTTCTGCAAAGTCATTAAACATGTTTCATGTATATATGTATATGTTTGTAAAGAAAGTGTTGCTCAATTTGTGGTTGTTGGTTTCAGTGATGTGTTGCTAAACTCGTTTTTCGTAATAATTTTGTTTATGGGTTAAAATCCTGGCTTTGCCGCTGGGTGGTTTGACAGGTTTTCGGAACACTAGCAGTCAAATATCGGCATCATGCACAGCAGATGGGAAATATGTGGTATGTGCAAGCGAGGATTCTCATGTGTACGTGTGGAAGCGTGAAGAATTAGGCAATACGAGCAGCAGCAATATTGGGAAAAGTAAAGGTTCAATAACCACTCGAGCTTATGAACACTTCCAGTGTAGAGACGTATCGGTAGCAATCCCATGGCCTGGGGGTGGCAGTGGAAATAGCAAGTGTGAGCCGCCACTGTCATCTAGAAGAGACGGTAGTCTTCATCACAAATCACAAACTCTCGAAGATGTCGCCATGAACAGCAGCTCTAGTAGTAGCAGTAGCAGTAGCAAGTGTTTCTCTGAGGAGGAGCCCACAGACTCATCTCATTCAGAATCATTTGCTTCCACCGTTCGGTCTTCCAGGTCTCGCGGTTTATCATCTATTTCCGAATCTGCTGCTTCATCTTCTTCTTCTTCTTGGTGGTGGTATGATAAAGGAGGCAGTGGCGGTGGCATACAGGCTGCAACAGCTTGGGGTATGGTGGTCGTGACAGCAGGGCTAGGAGGGGAGATCAGGACTTACCAAAATTTTGGGTTGCCACTCCGCCTTAGCCGCCCACCAAACCCGTCGTTTCTGAAACTGTAACAGCTGCCAAATTGGTCAACCCTTAGAGAGTGCACAGCTATTTATTATGAGAATGGCACCCCATATCAGTAACAAATACTTTTGACCTTTCACTGATTGGTGACTGAAAATATCGACGCATCTGGGAAGTGGGCCTGTAGCATAATGGAAGGTTGACAATGTTGCAACCTCAAGGTCGCAGGTTTGAGTCCAACTTACCTATCAAAAAAAAAACCTCGACGCATCTCACCGAGGTTGGCAGAGGGATATTGAACTCAGCACTACCGGTAGTGCATGTGCCGGGTACCTATACCAACTCGGTTCTGTTTTTGTTGGACCCTCCATCACACACTAATTGTATATATAATGTCTAAATATAATTCTAATGAGCAATTCAATTCTTGGGGTGGAATAATAATTCTTGTCTATTATTTTTGTTATGACCCGAAATCCCCCTTAAGGATATAAGTGGAATTTCAAGTCACAACTCACATATCAGTCACTTATTACCGGCATTAAGCTTGATGATACATGGAAAATGTGAGCAATATTTTTTTAAAAAAACTAAACAAAACATCAAAAATCAAGTGCATAAAAAGAACAACATATATTAAAGTCAACCTCAATATTAAAAGCCAAAATATACAATGCAGTAACTTTATTAAATACTCACAATGAGTAAAAGGGAGAAGGGTGAGTCTCATGATGCTTGTCAACCACTCTACGTAGTCTATGTCTACAGCTCATCTGTACTCGATGGTAAGATCTATCGGCATAAGTCGAGGGATGAGCTTTTTGCTACAATGCTCAGTAGGGGTAACCACTGTGCTCAAAAGATTCGGCTTAATCATAACATGGTCGTATCTTAGAAATTTAAACTTATCATATAATTTTATGACATTTTTTGTATCATATTAAAAACATATTCCATACACATTTCTTATATAAAACATGGGGCTAAGGTTTAGAAGCTGCATACGTACCCTAATTGGGATCGAGCCGACCATAGTTCTAAACTTATTATATTCTTAATAGACATATAAGCGTAAAGGTGGGGTCCATAATGCAGTAGAAGTCACAGGTATCTCTCGACCCAACTGCCATATCTTTTCACATGGAAGCAATTCTATACGTCGCATTCCGTATAGAGGAAACTTCCGGATCAGATGGTTTGGACAGGTCTTGTAACATTCTGTGACGGTAACTACACCATGAGTAGAACGTAACATAGCTTAATCTTATGGTTGAATTCGTAATTTACTTATGATATGTTAGGATCTCATCGTTTCCATCACTTAAGTCTTGCATCTTAGCTTATTTCGCCTACGGCTTAAATCCCGTGGCTTATCTTATCTTAGCATATCTCGCTTACGGCTTAGGTTCCATGACTTATCTTGACTTATCTTATTTTAACTTATCTGCGACTTAGGTCACGCGATTATACTTTTAAGTTCACGGCTTAAGTCTCGTTCACCTTCTTACTCTTCAAGGTTCACGGCTTAGGTCTTGCTCACCTTCTTATTCTTATAGGTTCACGGCTTAGGTCACGTTCACCTTTTCTTAACTTGACTTAACTTATCACCCTTATTCTTAACAAAGAACATAATCACCATATCATTACCTTAAATTGTAACTTAAAATAACTTAGGCGCATAGACAATAACCCAAGACTATATATAATAAGACGGGAATACCTACCGTCGATAGTTGGCCAGCTCATATCACCGGATGTGAACATCTTACTATTTCACAGAAGACTGCGGACCTTCTACTAATTACAGAAAGTGAACCTCCTACTAATCACCGAAGGCGTACTCCCTACTAATCACCGGAGGCCGCAGTCCTCCTACTATATCATCGGATGCAAGTATCCTAATAAAGGGACTTGGTATTCGACACAAATCATTAAATGTTTTGATTAATTGCCTCCAAATTATTATTTTCATATCTTGACTTATCTTTCTTAATCTTAGTTTGCATCTTGACTTTGGATAAGCCATTATGTGATTTAACTCTCAATCATGTCTTATCAAAAGTTATGAAGTTATCACTGTAATCCTCACACTGTAACATCCCATAGCATCACAATGAACAAGGATTGGATAATGAAATCATACACATGGACAGAACAAGGTCGTGTGTAACATCACACAAAGGTAGAGGCTTGACTTAATATATATATCACACATCATTAGAACACTCATATCATGCATCACGTAGCTCATACTGAACTTGGTATTTTCTTAAATCTTACATCATCATGTCTCACATAGCATATCATGAACTTAGCATATTCTTACATCATTTTTTATATTAATATTTGATCATATTCAAGGGAATCTTGTACTCCATTATGTGCATAGGAACATTAGTTGCACTCACCTACAATGTATAATAGTACTAATATATAGCCACACATCACAAATGCATTATTGATTAAATAATTATAAATTTATATTAATAATTATAAGTATATAAACCTCAAGGGATTAGGTGAGCTGGCCAGGTACCTGCTTCCAAAAGCAGGAGACCTGCGTTCGAATCCCCTCCCCCCTTGAGGCCACCCTAGGGATTTATATCCTGTGCTAACCCAGCATATGCTGAATTTGGGGTGCGCATGTGCCCCTGGGATTAGTCGGGTGCTCTAGCCCGGATACCCAGGTTATCATAAAAAATAAATAAATTTATAAGTATATATGAACCACTAAAAGGGTTGGAGTGCATATGAGCCACTAAAGGGCAGGAGTGCATATGAACCACTAGATGTTTCTGAGCCTGTGTACATACAAATAACTTCAAGGCTTGAGTGCATACAAAAAAATGAATGAACCCGGGCCCATATGTATATAAATTAAGGGATAGGCCTTAACCCTGCCCACAAAATCCATAAGTGGTCTTGGACCATTTGTATAAAGACAAGGGGCATGGGCTATGTTCACTATATAAGGACCCATTTCACAACATAAAGCCTTGGGCTAGTTTCATATATATAAAAAAAGCTCTTGGGCGTTGTCCATAAATAATCGATAAAGGGACTTGGGCCTAATTTTTGTTTCAATCCAAAAGAGAAGGCTTCAACCCATGTCCATATATAAGGGCCTCAGATTGTATTTCAACCATTATGGGCCTGCAGCCCATTTGGCTTAAAAGAAGGAGAAAACAGAATTTTTATGATAGCAAGGTTGGGCCTAAAACAATAAGGGTTTGGAGCACAATTTCAATTTTAAAAATAAATGTGAGAGGGAAAAGCACCAACCTTGGTGCTTATCCTCATATAAAAACAAGACCCCTGTTTTCAAAATAACCTATGATGCCAAAACCACAGAGAATGTGCAATGCCTGGTGTTGCACCATCACCCACATATGTTTTCTCGACTTTGGGTGGCCGCAAAGATTTTGTCCGGCGCCGTCGGTGCGGCCCTTCTACCTACGGCGGCCTATCATTGTCCGTGTATCCGATTTGACTTTTCACCACACGATAAAAATTCCAATTCAAAGAAATGTGAAATAAAATTAAGAAATCAAAATAGAACACTTTCATTACTAGAAATCTTTCTAATCCCAAATAAATGTATTAAATTTTGCGAATAATTTGTAAAACTAATTTATAAATCAATAGACAATGAAAAACAAAAATACCCATCAATAAAGTCACTTGATTATTGATAATTTTTCAAAGAAAGCACATAAGAAAAAAAAAGATGGTCGTTATATATACATTTATAGGATTTAAACAAAAAAAGAAAATATAAAAGAATTTGAAAAACAAAGGAAAATATAATAGAAATCATTTAATTCTTAGAAAATGAAGAGCAGATTCAGTACTACATAACCAATTAAAATAGAGATAGGAAAAAGGCCCAAAACCCACACAAAAAAGGATTAAAAAGAAGGCAAAAAACCTAACAAAATAAAGCGCTTACCTTACTTCCTCCTCGTGGTTTTCAATGTAGAGAGAGAGAGAAAGGTGTTTTCAAGAAGGCAAGAGAAATGAAGAGAGAGCAAGAGAGACTGCAAAGAGGTGGGCTAGGTGCTGCTGCCACACTGCGAGCCTGCGAGAGAGCCAGAGGGAGAGGGTCGTCAGTCGGGGGCTTTTAAAGCATGAAAGCCCTAAAAGCCACCGAAAGATGGGTCTTAGACTCTTAGTTTTTTGTTTTTTTTTTCGTTTATTCAGGAGTTAGAGCGGCAGATTTTTTTTAGATTTAGTAGTTTGGAGTTTCCATTTAAAGTGGGTGTGTAGAGAGGGGGCTTGGTTAGTGTGTTGGACGTCAACTGTAAGAAAAGTTTAAGAGAGGGATTGTGTGTGCGGGTGGGTACACGTGGGGGCTTTCTTTCGGAGGCCTTATTCGGGTGTTTTCCTAGTTTTCGTAGAAAAGCTCTGATTCTTGATAAGTCAATTTCCTGCAGATTTCTGGCTTTTCTCAAGTGTGCTCTTTTAGGTCTCAGAAATACTCTGATTCTTGACTTTTCCCAAAAACGAAGGATTTCCTGTGTTCTTGTAATTTTTTCAGAAAAGTACATAATCGGTCTAGTTTAGGGAGATCGTATGATCGTAGGAATGACCGTAGTGCATCCGATACCATGCCGTATACATTTGAAGGTTATTTTTGGCCAATGCATGATCCATGGACGATTGAACACTTCCATCGGTGCAATTGTGCAATTGTGCAAAAGTGATTCGAAATTCTTTGAAATTCATCGAAAGAGGGGTTAGAGGAAAAGTTTCAACGACATTTCGGTAAATTAACAAAATTTTGTCAAAATTAATGAAATTTGGTAAAATTTTAATAATTTTTTTATAATTTAAATAATTTTAAATAATAAAAATATATTAAATATAATTTTTAATATATATTTTTGTACCTCCCGAATTTGTTTCCCAAGCTTTTTTCGAAATTTATTCGAAATGACCCCTAGTGATATAAAGCTCAAAACACCACTTTGCATCAGACGGTGGAGATTGATTTTCAACCAGTTCCCATATTATGTAAGATATTTTGTTCTCTCATTTTTATTGAGAGTTTTTGTTTCTCTCTCTCTCTCTCTCTCTCTCTCTCTCTCTCTTGTCCTTCTTGTGGGCGGCTCACCCTAACTCTTAATTCCCCAATCGACACCGGCGAATTCAACTCCTCTGGCGACCTCCATTATCTTTTTGTCACGACCCGACATTCTACCCCATTCCGAGGGCCTAGAATTCCGAGTTATGACCCGCACATATCCCGGATATGCTAAGCGGCCATACACCTAATCAGAGTTCTCGCGCAATAATGGTTCCACGAAATCCGTGAAAGCCAACACATAAAAGTGGAAATAAAAGCAGTCATAAATAATGAATAAATGCGATAGAATCAACAAATCTACCAATAAAACATAATTCGAAGTTGAAGACAAATCCGATAAAGGAAATCAAAAAATTAATGATAATAATAGGGATTCAATCTACTACCAAGTCTGCAACGATCAATATCCAGCACTCGGATCAAATCGATCTGTAGCCTCTCGGTACTCAACACTCCGGATCAATGAAATCACCACTGGATCTCGGATGAATGACGTCTACTCCACTAGCGTAATCACCGCAATCGTTAGATTATCGGGATGAGTTTACTCGATTGGGATACACCACCAATCCACCCCATACTACTCGTGTTGCATCAGGTGCATCTTGTGAGTGATAAATATAATATCTCAAAGCAGATAGTAAAAGAATGACAAAATCACATGCATATCGTAAAACTCATATCATAAATGCAAGACCATGATCTAGACACTCATATCCTAACGTACCTTACCATATCTCATAACATATCATATCATGTCTTATTATCATTCTCGCACATACGGCTGTACATCGCATGAGTGTAACTAACATACTCGTAAAATCCTAAACGACCTGTGCCAGAGTCGCTGCTCGAGCTACCATGGGAGGGTCAACATAGTATCATACCACCATATCATAACGCCCTCGTGTCATACTCATACTCCACCATCCAGCCAATGGGGAGACATAATGGCCAAACTCACTCATAACATACTCATAATCTCTCCCAGAGATCTGTCTTGACTGAAAGACGTTATTGCCCTTACCGTGGCTACGTAAGGAACGACACGTTGTTGTTGCTCTTAGTGTGCTTGATTTATTTGTGTTTTGAAAACATGTTTGCAACTGTTAAGTTATAATGAATCTGGAATATTAAAAAGAGTAAAGAAATATCAGCACAGATAGAAGTGAATTAGCCTGCAAGATCAGGGCCAATTGTAGCAAGTTTTAAATGTGAGTAAAAGATCGTCCACAGAGAATTTGTCTAAAATGCAAGATAAACCTCCAGATCTGAGCTACCAGATCTGGCCTCTTATCCTATCTAGAAAGCACATAAGATGGGAGGTTGAATTTGTCACATTAACTAAATGATAAAAGTAAAAGTTAAACTAAATGATCCAGATCCGAGTTGGGGGAACGTTTGAGGTAAACTTATAAAAATGGAGAAGTAATATCTAACTTTGATTTGGTCCTTGAAATCTAATGAGAATGACTGCACTCAAGCGAGAGATGATTCAATCTTCATCTGGCTACAAGCGCAGATGTAAGAGAAATAAATCTAATTCAAGGATTAGGTTTAAGCTTATGGCTATGGTCTGTCCACTTTAATGGCCACAAACCATCCAATAGTCTTTAATCCAAATCCTTAATTTAGAACAAGAAACATCACTACAAATGCCGTGAGAGACTAGGTTACAAACACTAACTCTCACAGGATTAATGAATCAAGGGAAATTGCATGAAAAACAGTAAATCTAAAGGAGTCTAATGTAATAAGGAGATCAGAGGGAACCCTTAACATGAGTCCAATGGAGAATGCACTTCTGACAAGAACCTTTTCAAATTCACCATTACAATTACAGAGCACAGCTTAAACAGCTCTCAGATTTGTAGTCTTGAATACAACTCTCCTTTGAATTACAGAAGTATCTCACACTCTCAATTGCAAGTAAAAGTGAGTCTATTACAGGGATTTCAGACAAATTATCTGATTTGGAAATGGGGGAATAGGAATAAAACTCAAAATCTGGATGCCCAAATTGGGCAAATAGTTCGTCTATTTATAGTTTTCCCTAAGTCCAGCTCAGATGTGTATCAACCAATCAGAAGTGCTCAGATCTGTATCGACCAATGGTAGTCGAGCACGAGGATCCAGATCTGTTCTGGCCAATCAGGTGAAAAAAGCATCAATTCTGTTATGCATTTTGAAAGTCTGTTAGAGTTTCTAGATGTTCCCGCCAAGTTATTTCATCTCTGGGTGCTCACGTGGGGTGGAATATGCCTTCGCTTCATGCTTAGAATCCTCTGGAATGTCCCTAGGTTTTTAAATGCATTGGGACGCGAAACAGACATCTTGAATTGCCCTTGCAAAAGTTTGAGAATCTCGAATACCTTTTCGTGATAGCTTAGGGACTTTTCACAAGGTGTTGTAACTCAAGCTCTTTTCGCAATGTTCTGTTCGCAATTGAGTTTTCTTCTTTTGAAAAGGTCAATCATCTCTTGAAGAGTTGAGTGCTCTTCAAAAGCTAAGCTGAGTTTTAGTTCTTTTCGCAGTTCGAGTTCTTTCTGACGATTCAGTTCTTTATGAAAAGTACTTGTAGTGCATTTTTACATTGAATTGCTCCATACTTCTTTTCTGGGTTGAGACCAGGTCTTTGCCTCTTCAGTTCAGACCTTTTAACAGCTAGTGAGGTTGTCCCTTCTCTTTCTTCCTTTGGATTGAGATGAATTGTCATCTTTTTGGCACTTTTAAGCTGCTTTTATGGTTAAGCCTGTCTTTATTGTTAGCTGCAACACAAGCACTTAAAACACTTATTTAGTTCTCTCAAAGGTCTATCAAGACTCAGGTTAAGGGGTGAAAAATTGTATTTTTCAGTTCTCAACACACCCCCAAACCTAAGCTTTGGTAGTCCCTGAGCAAAGACAAAATAAAAACAAAGTATACAGCCACTTTTGTAGGGAGCACAGTTGCATTTAGCATATGCAACAAGCCTTTTAAACCCCTAGGTGATCCCTAGTGGAGGAGTGAAGTCTCCTGAGGGTTTTCAGTGAAGGTACCCACAAACTTCTCCAATGAATCAGTTAAGATTACAGCAGTTCTGTTACAGCGAAATTTCATCCAATCTGTTTATTCACACTAGCATCAGTCATCTAAATAATTCAAATCTTAACTTATCAAACATCAAAATCAAATTAGATCAGGAGCTAGAAACCCTAACAAAAAATAAAAACTAAAAAACTCACTAGTACCTAGCAATTCAAACGATATTTATTGTCAACAATTCAACAGAATTAAAAACTGTAAACCAATTCACAGAAAAAATGCAACATTTCCTAAAAAATCATCAGACATCAATATCCAATTAGATCAGACACCAGAAACCTAAAAAAAACTAATTCAAACGATATGATCACCATACATCGAAAACCCTAACCCCCTTAAAACGAAAAAATACAACATTTCCTAAAAACCCAATCAAACAAATCAACCACAACTATGAAAAGATCAAGAGATAGAGAAGCAGAACCTGACACCAGCATCCCCAACAATCCCAATCGCCATCCCAGCTGACAGCCCAGCAAGACCACAAGTGAGACCCGACGAAAGGTGCGTGTACCCATCGAACAGATAATAAGATTTCGCCTTAGGGTTAATCCCAGTACTGATTCTAACAGCAATAATCAAACCATAGATACCCAAAACTCCAGCCATGACCGATTTCATCACCAGCTCCAGCCTCATCACCCCCATCGACGCCACGCCCACCCCGCTCTTTGTTGTTCCATAAGCGCTCCCATGCCTACAAAACTACCATCAAGAACCCTAGATCTACATCAAAACATAAAAAGCGCTGAATTTTCGTCGAAGTGATGGGAGAAAACACAAAGCGCTGAAGTGATTGGACCATTACAGCGAAAAAGCAGCGAGAGAGGGTTTAGGGCTGAAGTGCGTTGTCAAAAGAATATGAGGATCTCTTTTGATATTGTTAGAATGGCTGAGGGTACAAAGGGGAAGTGTTAGAATGCTGAGGGTATAAGGGAAAGTAAAATTGGACCATTGCAGCGAAAAACGAAGGGAGTTATATCCTCTTTTAATATACAGGTATAGATATAATAAGTAAATAACTTTGAGAGGTCTATTTACCCTTCAAAGTAACCGTTTAAGTTTATCTAACGGTTACTTTGAAGGGTAAAATAAGAACTTTAATTGTTGCCCCCACTTGCCCTAATTTTCACTATATATATTATATAGTATCCACTGTTACTCCTACTTCTTCTCTCTTATTGTTGAAGCTCTCTCACCTTCTCTCTCTCTCACAGAGTCAGTCTCACGCATACAGGCTACTCCAATCGGATCGTGCAACTCAACTCCTCTCTGATTTGAGTGATTTTTAAACCTCTCACCTTCTCTCTCACACATATGGGCTACGGCTGCTTCCTCTCTCTCTCACATGCAAGCACCCGTCGCCACTGGCCGATTGCCAGCAGGCCCTACACCAAGAAGGCAAGAACTGAACCTCCGACAATTGGAAGGGTGGACACTCAACGAGATCGCCGAATCGGCACCGTTGGATCATCAATAGAGATCGCCAAATCGGCAATTGACATCGACCCATTGGTATCGCTTCTTTTATTTATTTTAGAATAAGGGCATACATATTTTTTAAAATCAGAGCTGATTTGAATTTGTTTTTGGAAATTAGGGCTGCTTTAAATTAGGATTCTTGCATAATATTTCTTCAAATTAGGGCTAATTTTTTAAAAAATTGAAATTAGGGCTGCTTTAAATTAGGATTTTTGCATAATATTTTATCAAATCAGGGCTAATTTTAAAAAAATATGAAATTAGGGTTGCTTTAAATTAGGATTTTTTATTTTAAATTAAGGCTGTTTTAAATACTTTTAATTGGGCTGTTTTAAATTAAGGTTTTAAATCATGGAAAAAAGTTAAATCTTAGACCCAAACATGTCTGACAAGGAGCCCTCCCATTCAGCGATGCCTCCTCCTCGACCTCCTTGTCCATCCCCCTTACACTCCCCTCCATCTTCCGCTCTTGCCTCCGATTCCACTCCTTCATCTAGTTTTATCATGGATGTGGATGCGGATGCGGATGCAAATGCGGATGAGAATGCTCTAGATGAATCAGACCCCAAACGTAGGTGTGTAACAACTTCATCTATCTGATATAGTTTTGAAAAAATAATTATAGATAGAGTTCAAAAGGGAAGATGTATTTATCATAAACAAACATACAAACTTAAAAAATCAGGTGGAACTACTACCCTAAAATGACACATTGAAGCTTACCCAAGCAATCCAAAGCGTAAAAGAACACAAGTTATAAACGTTCCTAGTATTAATGATATGCCTGAAAGGTTAAAGTTTATCTAAGAACAAGTCAGAGAACTTCTTGCAAGAATGAGTCTTGCACGAATATCGATTTAACATTGTTTTTCATATAGGTTTTATTGTTTTTTGTCAATATATGCAACCTTTATTTAAAATGGTGTCACGTATAATAATAAAGAAAGATTGTATAGCATTACATAAAGAAAAACAAAGTAAATTAATGAACTTATTTGAACAGTCTACTTCTAGGATTAGTCTAACATAGGGATTAATATTGTTGATCATATTATAGTTTGTCTTATAAAATGGAAAATTCAAAATAAAATAGCATGTATTACTCTAGATAATGCCAGAAATATTAATATTGCTCAAAAGTCAATTAAAACTCACTGAGTTCGAAAAGAATTTTTTCCATTGAGTGGTGAATTATTCCATGTTCGTTGTTCTGCTCATATTTTAAATCTTATCGTGGAAGAAAGATTAAAAATTATTAAACCAACATTGACAATATTCCAGAGTGTAAAGTTTGTAAAATCATCACCTCGAAAATAAAAATTTGAAGAGGTTGCTAATCTTTTAGGGATACCAAATAAAAAAGGATTATGTTTAGATGCAAGTACGCGATGAAACTCTACGTACCTTATGTTGGAATCTGCCTTAAAATTTAAAGATGGTTTCCAATCTTTTAATTTGTATTAATCAAGTTATGATATCAAAATTTTAGATGATGAATGGTCTAATTTTTTTATTTTTATTTTTTTGATCGGTAAAGAAAGATGTATTAATAACCAGCAAGGTGCTGAAACCCAATACAATCTTGTCAAGCAACCAAAAAGAAAATGAAATAAAATAACAAACAAAGAGGCGAACCACAAACAGACCGAGTCCCCCTTAACTCGAGTCCCATAGGAAATTATCGCAACTGTCCCCGACCTTTCCCCGCTGAACCCAAAAACTAACCAACTCCGCAACTGACCTGATGACCATACCAACAGGTTTGGAAACCTCTTCAAAATTTCTAAGATTTCTCTCACGCCAAAGGCACCACATTGCGGCAAAAATCGACGCCCTCCAGGCAAGTTGAGCTTCCCCCACCAGCTTTACTGCATCCCAGCCGAGTAGCAACAAGGCGAGTGCGGCATAGACCACGAAATACCAAACTCTTTCAGAATGGCTCCCCACACCGCAGAGGCCATGCGACAATGAATGAATAGATGAGACGCGAACTCCTCCCCATCAGAACACATAACGCACGAGTTCGGGACATCCCTTCCCCGCGGGATCAACTGGTCCCCTGTTAGTATTCTGTCCTTGCACAACGCCCAAACAAAAAAGCGGATCTTGAGTGGAATAAGCTCTTTCCACAGCCATCTACCCTCGAACCTGATGAGCGGCCGGCGCGACATCCATAGATATAGCGCTTTGACGTTGAACTTCCCATCACGATTCAGAGTCCAAGACCTCTGGTCCACCTGCGACCTGTTTGGGTGGGTGTCGTACAACGTACTCAGCAATCCCAAATAAGACCCCATCTCAGAATCCCTAAGGCGCCTTCTGGTGGCGACATCCCAGACGGTCCTTCCACCAATGGTCAACACAAACTCGTCAATCCTGCCCCCCGGGTGCAGCGATAAGGCAAAAATATCGGGATAAATTTCTTTAAGCAGCCCAACCTCCAACCAGCAATCCTCCCAAAAACGAATCCTGGAGCCGCACCCCCAGCTATAACGAACCACTTTCGCAATAAACTTCCAAACATGAGAAATCTCTCTCCACCATCGCGAAGTGCTCCTGTGGGTAGAGAGCTCAATCCCCCAATTCCCCCAGGAAAGCCATACTTGTCGCTAAGAACCCGCCACCATAGACTTCCCCTTTCCTCCGCCCTCCCCATTCTCCAAATCCATTTCCCAAGAAGCGCCAGGTTGGTTCTTTTTAAATTCCGAATCCCCAACCCACCACAAGCAATCGGCAGCTGGCAGGTGTCCCAATTGACAAGATGATAGCGCCTTTTTGTGTCTGCTCCTTCCCAAAGAAAAGCCCTTTGGATACGATCTAGTTGGTCAATAATCTTGGCGGGACATCTGAACATAGACATGAAGAAGATCGGGCTCGACGATAGCACCGCTTTGACCAATATCAATCTCCCTCCACTGCTCAAAAGCTTCCCTTTCCAGGAAGACAGCCGTTGTTCAAACCTTTGCACAACCAGTAACCATTCGCGGCTCGAAGGCTTCCTAATCCCAACCGGCAAACCCAAATATCGGATGGGCATCCTCTCGGTACCACAACCCACCTCCGCCGGGAGAGTAACCAAGGAGGCCTCATCCATTCCAATACCAGAGACAGTAGATTTAGAAAGATTAATCTGTTGTCCCGTCATTGCCTCGAACACCGAAAGCACATCAGCCATAGTGCGGAGCTCGGTCATATTAGCCGTCCCAAATAAAATTGTGTCATCCGCATACTGCAAGTGTGGAGGGGAAACTTAGTTAACTGTTTCAGAGGTTGTATTCCATTTCTCGAAATTCTACGGGTCGGATTGTTGATTATGTGTTTGAGGTCAGTGGGGCTAGAGTGTGGGAGGTGGTTACCCGCCGTTATTTGCGCACGGAGGAAGAGGAAGAATTCACAAGACTGATGCAGGAACTTTATGAGATGAAGCTGAATCCTCAGCACCAAGACAGGCGAATTTGGGGACCGAGCAATAATGGTATGTTCAATGTGAAATCGTATTATCGGTGGTTGACACGCAAACCGCTTATCAAGTTCCAAGGAGCATCGTTGTGGAAGATTAAACGTCAGTTCGGTCGCAAGAAGTTTGTGCTAGTTTGGCCTCGCACGCCCGAGCCTCAAGGGCTCGCTTGCGCGAGGAACAAGGTACTTACTTCACCTTATTCTTTTCTTCTGAATTCTTCAGCAGTGTATACCTTTTGTTCTTCTAGGCATTCTTATAGGATGTTTAGATACGTTTGATTGTAGGATCGACACGTGAGGATTAAGTGAGTGCTTCCTTGATACTATTGGTTTAATCTCCGTGTGACTCCGTTTGAGGTAGGGAAACTTAGTAGCATGTGTATTTACTTTCAACTAGCATGTGCGTAGTGATATGATAAGAATATATGTATTCTTTCCGAATTTGCTTTTATATTCGCATGAGTCCATTCATAGCTTTTGATCACGTGATTTTCATAAGCATTAACACTAAGAAGAGAATATTGTGTGTGCGTGTGTGTGAAATCTTCAGATAAGTCGTGTGTGACATCAAAGAAATGTAAAGCATATTGTGCGTGGTATCAAAGAGATGTGATTAAGTATGTGTGAGAACCATATGAGAAATTCGAATTAATTATACTTACCACAAACTCACGGTGATAAACTATATGTAAACTAGCACATTTGATTGATTTGAGGTTTAATTGTGAATACCCAATCGACACGGCGGGATACCCGTGACCGACACAACGGGATATCCATGACCGGTACGGCAGGATATTCGTACAAATTATATACAGATTCGGCAGGATATCCATTCTTTGATTTCCAACAGTGAAAATATTTCGTTCGGCACAAGTCACCTCATGCAAAGAGACTTGGGCATTGTACAATGGTTCATGTGAACGACGATGGTGGGTACTTCCATCGGGGGCTCAATGCTATATCGCTCGAGCAATTATTTAAGTAATTGTTTAAGTGTGTGCATTAAAGAGTTGTGTTTTGAGAAACTGTGAGCATTATGTTTGAAACCATGCATCTGAAATTCCGTTTTAGTTATGATAAATGTTTCCAAATGAGTTCGTACGATTTGAAATATGTCATGAAAGATGTGTGATGCAATATAATATACATGTTATTTGTTTTCCTTATTGAGCTATGATGTAGCTCTCCCTTCAACTATACGTCACAGGTTCAAAGTTTGCTGAGGATACTCAGAACCCGAACTTGGAGGACTCAGACTACGTGCCCTTGGAGGAATCGGAGCCCCCTCCAGAGGCGTTCTTTTAGTAGACTCGTGCAGTTGCACTTTGATAGTTTTGTGAAATTATTGTAAGGCTGGTATGTCCGGCATTTATATTGTTGAAGTTAAACTCTTACGATGCTTATCCTTTTTGCGAACCATCTCTTGGTGACTTTTGTTGTGTCATTGATGGTTCGGTTTGGTTCTTTTGTTCATGCAATTGGCATGATATTTGAACCGTCTTTTGTAACATTGAGTCATCTTATATACGCAAGAAGTTTAGGTGCTTGATGACTTTATCTGTTTAGTTAGGTATTTTGTTTTCGATTTTTGGCATGGATGTATCAAGTGTTCTATGAAATATATAGGGTATGATCTTAAAGGTTGTATTGACGGCGCGGGTTTCGGGGTGCCAAAATTCGGGTTGTCACAGTTGGTATCAAAGCCTTTTCTTTAGGATTTCTGACAGGTCCTTGATTTTGTCGGAGTGTAGGGACCTTCTGCTAATGAAACGTTGGTTTCATGTTGTAGAGCGTCGATGTTTACTAGAGGAAGGGGCCAACCAAGAGGCGGCCATAGGAGAAATTTGAGAAGTTTAGATGAAATACCCACAGCTTCAAATCAAATTCAATTGAGGAATCAATATATCCCGGAAACAAGTACCCCGGAAGTGAGAGTCCCGGAAGTAAGGTCCCGGAAACACGAGCTCCAGAAGTGAGGATTCCATAAACACCAGAAGATAGAGAAGCACGGATGAGAGAAGAATGGGATCGAATGATGCAAACGATGGAAGCCATGGTGAACACTATGGCTCAGCAAGCGGCACTATTGATTGCCAATAATCATCAACAAGCACCACCTACCCCTCCTATTCCAACTACGAACCCATATCACTCGGGCTTTGTCGAGTTTAGAAAACTAAGGCCTCTTAGCTTTTATGGTCAGACTCACCCCTTGGAGGCAGAGAAGTGGTTGAACCAAACCGAGAAGCTCTTACAACAAATGCCTTGTACTGAGGCAGAAATGGTAAGATGGGCTTCTTGTCAATTGGAAGGAGATGCCGACCCTTGGTGGAAGTCAGTATTGTTGAGAAGAGAGCAAGAGAACCCCGAAGAGATATGGACTTGGGAAGAGTTTTGTGAGACGTTCAACAAGGAATACTTCCCAAGGCAACTGACGATCCAGATGGTGTCTCAGTTTATGAAGCTAGAGCAAGGGGCAATGACGGTCAGAGAGTATGGTGCTGAATTTAACCAACTGTCACGATTTGCTTCGGAGTATGTGGCCACAGAGATCATGAAGGCTCATAAGTTTGAAGAGGGACTGAGGTCGATCCTACGTGATAGGGTTGCGGCGTTTGAATTGGAGACATACACTGACATTATAGGGAAGGCTCTAGTCATTGAAAAATCCTTAAATGTCATGTTCCAAAAAAGAGAGCAACAAGGAAAAGGACGGATGAATCAGAGCGGAGTGGGAAATTACAAACCGGTGAATAAAAAGTCACGTTTTGTATCACCCAATCAGAGACAGTTTACCCCAACTCACTACTCCAGGCCACCACAGATCAATTACCCTAGGCCATCGGTGTCTAATTTAGTGCAACTTATCCGCTATGAGAACCCAGCTATCCCTACCGGAGTGTCAGTCATGCAAGGGATCTCAAGGGCAGCATCTTCAGCACCACCAGAGACTTGTGCCAAGTGTGGCAAGTCACATAAAACAGTTGATTAGAGACGAGGAACCGGAGGCTGTTTTAAGTGTGGAAAGATGGGGCATTTGATCAGAGATTGCCATATGTTGAGGAGTGAAGGGACGGTGAACACTACCGGACATCAAAGGCCTACGCGACAAGCACGACCAGTTGTGCAGGGCCGAGTGTACGCAGTTACCGCTCAGGACGTACAACATACAAACAACGTGATCGAAGGTATGACATCATATCAAAGAAAATTTACCTGATTCTAATTTAGAAGATGTATAGATATAATTCATCTGCTAAATTAATTCACATTCTGTGTCAAAATATTAACCGATTCTTATTTATGTGGAGGGTTACAACATATCATGCATGTTTGATCTTTTAGTCACGTAACCTAGGTACACTACGATTACACCAGCATAAGGGCATATGTTGGCACGGAGCACGAGTGTTAATAGACCTTGGTTCTACTCATTCGTTCGTGACTTCACAATTTGTGACTGAATTGAGTATCACTCCATAACCTTTGGATTTTGCCTTAAAAGTTTGAATTCCTACGGGGGATCCAGTACAAACGGGTAAGTTTTGCCGATCGATCGTTGTTTTGGTAGGAGATCACGAGACGACGGCAGATCTCATATTATTGGATATGCAAGGATTCGATGTAATCCTTGGCATGGATTGATTGTCCGCGCATCATACACACATTGACTGTCTGTGAAAGATCGTCACTTTTCGGCCACCGAATAGGAAGCCATTTGGATTCATCGGCGATAAGGCTAACGTTATACCGATCATATCTGCGACACGAGCCACGCATCTGATAAGGAAGGGTAGCAGTGGATACCTTGCATTCTTGAAAGAGCAAAAAGAAGAGAAGCACGTGATAACCAACATTCCGGTTGCTTGTGAGTTTGAAGATGTATTTTCAGATGAATTACCAGGATTACCACCTAATCGAGAAGTGGAATTCTCCATTGACTTAGCTCCAGGTACTGAGCCGGTATCCAAAGTACCTTATCGAACGGCTCCGACGGAATTAGTGGAATTGAAAGCACAATTGCAGGAACTTTTGGATAAGGGGTTTGTGAGACTTAGTGTCTCATTGGGGAGCACCGGTCTTGTTCTTAAAGAAGAAGGATGGATCGATGAGGCTATGCATCGATTACCGTCAATTGAACAAACTCACAATCAAAATCTCTATCCACTCTTGAGAATCGATGATTTATTTGATCAATTACAAGAAGCGAGATTTTTTTCGAAAATCGATTTGAGGTCCGATTATCACCGGCTAAAGGTCAGGGCCGATTATATTCCGAAGACGGCATTTAAGACCAGATACGGACACTAGGAATTTTTAGTGATGCCTTTTGGCTTAACAAATGCACCAGCATCGTTCATCGACCTCATTAATAGTGTTCAAGCCTCATCTGGACACATGTGTCGTAGTTTTTGTTGACGGCATACTGATCTACTCAAAATAAAGGAGGATCATGAACAGCATCTAAGAATCGCATTGCAGACATTGCGAGCGCATCAGCTGTATACCAAACTTAACAAATGCAAGTTTTGGTTAGAACAAGTGAGCTTTCTGGGACACGTAGTCTCTGAAGAAGGAATTAGGGTAGATCCAGCTAAGATAGAAGCAGTGGTTCAATGGGAACAACCTAAAGCGGTTACCGAAGTGAGAAGCTTTCTAGGCTTGGCGGGATACTACCAAAGATTTGTGGAAGGGTTTTCTAAGCTTTCCGGTCCGCTCACAAAACTAACAAGAAAGAATACCAAGTTTCAGTAGACCAAGGCATGCGAGAAAAGCTTCCAAGAGTTAAAGAAGAGACTTACATCGGCACCAGTACTTGCAATTCCAGATGGCACAGGGGGATTAGTTGTGTTCAGTGATGCGTCACACGACGGCTTGGGTTGTGTGCTCAATCAACACCAAAAGGTCATAACGTATGGATCCAGACAACTTAAGAATCATGAGAAGAACTACCTGACACATGACCTTGAGCTAGCTGCGGTGATTTTCATGTTAAAGATATGGAGGCATTATTTGTATGGGGAAGCCTCTGAGATCTTCACAGACCACAAGAGCCTCAAATATTTATTCATAGAGAAAGATTTGAATATGAGACAAAGGAGGTGGATTGAATTCCTTAAGGACTACGACTGCTCCATACAGTATCACCCAAGTAAGGCGAATGTGGTTGTCGATGCCTTGAGTCGCAAGAATTCAGCACAATTGTCAAATTTGATTTTAGGACTTCACATATGGAAGTTGCTGGAGGACATTGCGTTATGTGATGCGCGGTTTGGAGCAAAGGTTTCGTGAGCCTTCTTAGCAAACGTCACAATTAGACCAGCAATCTTTGATCAGATCTATGAGCTACAGATGAAAGACACAGCATTGATGAAAATCCGACAAGGAGTGACAGATGGTACTCAGCAAGGCTTCTCAGTGAGGAGTGATGGAGCGATATTGTATAAGGGGAGGTTGTGTATACCAGCAGACGCCGGTCTGAGACAAATCATTTTGGATGAGGCACATAAATCACCTTATGCTATCCACCCCGGAAGCACAAAAATGTATCGAGACTTAAAGAAAGGCTTCTGGTGGAGAGGTTTGAAAAAGGGCATTGCGGAGTATGTTTCAAGGTGCTTAGTGTGTCAACAGGTGAAGATAGACCACCGATATCCAGCGGGGTTATTGCAACCATTGCCTATACCGGAATGGAAGTGAGAATCAATTTCAATGGATTTCATTTTCGGATTGCCACGAACAGCAAAGACGCATAATGCAATATGGGTGGTCGTTGATAGACTCATAAAGTTCGCTCATTTCTTGCCATACAACACAACCTACACAGCAAGTAGACTAGCCGATTTATATATGAGGGAGATTGTCAAATTGCACGACGTTCCCATGAGTATCGTTTCGAATAGAGACCCGTTGTACACTTCACAATTCTGGAAGAAATTTCAAGAAGGAATGGGCACTAAACTCGAATTCAGTTCAACTTTTCATCCGCAAACAGATGGCCAAACGGAAAGAGTAAACCAAATTATTGAGGATATGTTACGAGCCTTTATGCTCGATTTTCAGGGAGCATGGGATCAACACTTGCCATTGATCGAGTTTGCCTATGATAACAGTTTTCAAGCAAGTATTGGCATGACACCGTATGAGGCTTTGTATGGGCGGAGATGTCATTCCCCAATTAATTGGTAAGAGACAGGAGAAAATTTTGTTTTAGGGCATGAGATTTTAGAGAGTAATACCGAGAAAGTGCACTTGATTCGAGAACGGATAAGGGCCGCTCAAAGCAAGCAGAAGAGCTATGCGGACCTAAAGAGAACGAGCGTAGACTTTCAGGTAAAAAAATCAATTATAATTCCAATGATTTGCATGTCTCTGCATAAATACAAATCCCTAATGTTTGTACGGACTAACCTTCCAGAAAAGAGATAAAGTTTTTGAGAAGATTTCACCAACAAAAGGAGTAATGGGCTTTGGCAAGCATGGCAAGTTGAGTCCACGGTACATTGGACCATTCGAGATATTAGGACATGTTGGAGAGGTTGCCTACAGACTTGCACTACCACTACACCTCTCTGGCATGCGTAACGTATTTCATGCCTCGATGTTGCGACGATACATCAAGGATCCAACACACATGTTAGATTATCAACCGATAGAAATCCAAGAGGATTTAATCGTTCGAAAAGATCCGATGCAAATTCTCGATCGGAGAGAACAAGTACTACGCACGAAGAAAATTTCCTTAGTACTTGTCAAATGGCGGAACCATTCGCAAGAAGAAGCAACATGGGAGCGTGAATCCGATGTACGACAAGCCTATCCGGATTTGTTTACGTAAGGTAGCTCACGTCTTCAAAAATTTCAATGAAAGTATGAACTTAATGAAATATTTTGTCTTGTGGAAAGAAATCTAAAAAAAAAAAATTATGCGTGTGTTAATCTATGGATGAAATTTATCATATATGGTCGATTGATTGCATAAATCGATTGGAAAGTGGTCATATGACAAGTAGTAACATGTGAGAGAAAGTTCAAGTTGGAAACGGAAGAAATTAACAAATGAAGCAAAATTGCTTCATAAGCTCTATCTGTACCTCGCTCGCGTGAGAACTTAAAGCTCGCTCGAGCGAGCTCCTCAAAAACGACAAAAGGGAAAAAGATAATCTTTTTTTGTGCATTTTGGAGACTTGCTGCTCGCTCGCGCGAGCCACTATACCTCGCTTGCTCGAGGAACAGACTATACAAGGGGCTGAAACCCTTGTTCTACTCATTTCGCTCAAACAAAAGGGGGGAAAAGGAGCTAGGGTTTTGGAGTTCTTGGGGAAAACCTTCCAATCCTTTCGATTGAGGAGTATTCTTCACCGTTTTCGACGGATTTTCCACCAAGAAAGGTAATCTTTCACTCAATCTACCTTTATTTCCTCAATTTTGCATTTTTAAACCCTAGGATGAGTACATCAGACCCCTAGGCAAAGGAAGAAGTTGGCGGTAAAGCCGCCACCTTCGCGCAAACGGGCAGTGCCTCCACTCGCTCCTTTGACTCAACCCGCCCCGTGGTGGGCGAGTAAAATCTTAACCCCGGAGTGGAATCTACACAAAAGTTTTTTTGAGGATCCATCGACCACACAAGGGACCTCTGATTACTTAAACATCAATGAATTGAAACTATTATTGGCGCCGTTTTGTGGGCACTATTACCCACGTTTGGTTAGACTTTTCTACCAAACCCTCACAACCAACAATACCGAAACTAAATTAAAATGCGAAATCGACGGTAAGGCCTACGTTTTTAAAGCCAAAGACATCGGGCAAGCAATGGGATGCCCACTGACCTACATCGAGGACGGGATTTCCAAACCCCCGTTCCCCAAAGAATCGAATTTCCTCGAGATTGCGGCTGAGATGACGGGTGGAGTCACAGCTACGGGCCAGTCCATCACTAGGGCACAACTACCTTCACGCATATGGCCCCTTGACATCATTTTTCAGAAAAATTTATTTCCGTTGGGCCATGACCAGGAGAGGAGGATCCCATTTTTAAACGCCATCTATGCCGCGTTTCACGATAGGTCGTTTAGCGCCCCTATCCTTGTGAGAAAAGGCATTTTACGCGCCTGGGAGAGGAACAAGCAGGGCGCCGTTCCCAAACCCGTGAATAAGCTACCCTACGCCTATTTAATTTCTAAGCTATTTGAGCTTCGAGATGGGAGTGACGGCTTTGAAATCCAAGCCCATGAGCCCTCCAACACTGACAACGTCGAACAGTATTGACTCAACGACTTGAATCACAGCCTCCGAAGCTTACAGGATAGTGTTACGAAGAAAAGAGCCACCCAACCCTCTACATCACAGTCGGGATCAGTGCCTCCCGCTGGTGCTCAGCCTACACCACCGTCTACATCCCAGCCGACGCCTGACTCCATGGAGGCCATGATACGCGAGGTGCTCCAACAGACTCGTGACATTAGCCTCCATCAAGCTGAGGTGCGGCTACATCAGAGATTCCAAGAGGCTGTCAACATCGACCTCATGCGTCACGCTTACCCTCAGACTTATCGGGAGCATCTTGCCGCCATGCGGGACGCTATATTCGGCTCTTCCAGTTCCGGCGCTACTGCCGACACAGAGACCGACGAGGAGGATGCTGACGAGAAGGATGGTGATGATGATGACGATGGAGATGAGCCGTCTGGTTCCGAGTACGGTGAGGGTGATGAGGATTAGAGTTGGCTATTGAGGAGGTTTTGTTTTTGAGAAGTTTTTTTTGTTTTTCTAAATTTTGAAAGAAAAAAATAAAAATTTATGTAATTTTGAGGTCTAAAGCTTGAACTATTGTGACATGGCTGTCACATCCTTTATTTTAAATGTAATTAACTCTATGGTCTTGTGCATGATTACTTAGATGTAAATGGTGAATAATATGGTTTTTGTGAATGGATGGGTGTATGCAATAGACGCCTGTTTTATTCAATGAGTATGCTTTTAGTTGGTTGTGGAATATATATCACTGTCAATTAAGTTGTTTTCATAAATATTTGTTGGAATGCCCTGAGTAAAGCAAGGTGGATGCTTGAATTGTGTTTTCATAAATAGTGGTTGTGGAGTGTTTAAATAACGATGCCTACATTGTGCAGGATGGGTATGGTTGTGGTTTTAGTGTATGTTTCTTGATACAGGGTGAATTATTTGTACATGTCTGTGCATTCTCGGTTTAGGAACGTAACGTGACTGTAACTTACGACAATTTTTTAGGACGAAAATTTTATAAGGTGGGGTGAATGTAATAACCCTAAATCTCGTGTACCGTGTAGGTCTGGGACGTACATGTGTGTATGTGGTTCACAAGGGAACCCATGCACTTGTACGCAACTTAGAATGTGTATGTGCCTAACACATTAGGTGTTAGAGGTTAGTTAACACCCATGTGTAGTGTGTGTGAGTAACAAGTTGGCAAACTCAAGTTGTTGAGATAAAGGGGTCTCCCACGTGGGACTCTTTTGTGTGTTATTTGAGTTGTTGAGAAAGAAAGAGAGGGAGAGAGAGAGAGAGAGAGAGAGAGAGAGAGAAAGAAAGGGAGTCGTTTCTAGGCAAATTCATTGTTGTGTATTTCGATGACATCTTGATTTATAGTCATGACAAGGATCAACACTTGAACCACCTTAGGCTGGTTCGTGAGACCCTAAAGGATGAGAATTTGTTTGCAAATCTCAAGAAGTGCACCGTCATGCAACGTTCTATTGTCTTCTTGGGATTCATTATCTCGGTCGATGGAATGGTTGCGGCGAAAAGGTCAGAACCACCTACTTTTATTGAATGCTGAAAATAAACTTAGTGCCACCAATACAACGAATTTATTTAATGATTTCAATAAGGACAATTGTGCGTTAATTCATGATAGCCCCGAGCATGTGAAAGTTCTCCCGATCTTGAAAAGAGATCTTGATGAAAGCCTAGACTTTCCTCTAGCTAAGGGCATTCATCCAATAGTTGCAGGGAAAGCTTTTGCACCTGCCCCACGCCCGACACCTATGACTTTTGATCCATTCCTTACTACCCGACCAAGCAAACAAACTCATTTAACCGTTTCATAACCTGTATCCCACCCGAGCCGTATGAGAAAAGGTGAATAAGAAGGGCTTGAGTATCCAAACTTCACCAACGTGGATAAAAATCAGGCATACCTCACAACATGGAAGGGTAAGCAGGGAGCCGAGCATCCAAAGTGTACCGTACATAGATTCTATAACTCATCGAGGATGAGTTCTCCCACCCGAGGAAAATTGATGGGGACAAAAAGATCAAGGGAATTAGATTCGAGCCGAGAAATTGTCCATCAGCAGAAGAAGCAAAAAGGAGGCGGAACGGAATAGCTGGAAAGAAAAAGAACGGAAAAATCGTTAAAGAGACCAAATTCGAGGAACTGGAGCGTCGCTCAGTCGATCGATCAATCCCATGCTTAGATCGATCGTTATGTGACCCGAGACGCATAATTATATATATACATATATATATATATATATATATATATATATATATATATATATATATATATATATATATATATACTCGCTCAATCGAAGCTTAGCATCAATCGATCGATTTTTTGCGTGAGTTAGTTCCGCCAAGTGACGGAATTTAGTTTCAGAGGCGAACTTGTCTCTTATTATTTAATTGTTTTAGGGTTCTCTTGTTTTATGACCTACTATATAAGGTCTTTATAACTTTGTAACTAGGGATGGATTATTGAAAGAAATTTTGAGCTTGCTTTGTGCAAACCTTAGAGAACTTTTGAAGAGTTTTCGATCGAAGGAGTGAACCTTTCGAAACCTGAGGAGTGTTCATTCATTTCTCGTGCGATTTGGTGTGAAGTCGACGTGCAACAGTGGTGTGAAGCCTTGGACCTCTATCCTCCTATTCTACCTTTTCTCTATTTATTTTCTAGCAATCTCTTCCCTTGCTTTCATAAATTCCTAAACCCCAAATCTAAAAATTCAAATCTTTTGATATATCCCTTTCTGAATCAATTTAATCCCTTGAGTATTCATTTTCCCAAACCTATGAGGAGTCCAGAGACGAAACCATAATTATCACTTGATATCCTAAACTAGATCGAAACTCGAATCCTTCATTGGATCCGTTTTTTTAGATCGGAAAATTATATGCATGAGACCGCTAAATTGAATTAACCTAGTTGTTTTATTAAACTCATTAACTTAATTTGATGTGTTTGGCGAATTCCATATATTTTGGTGTTCAATTAAATCTAAGGTTAGTCCCAAATTTACATCATTTAGAGTTTTAGCGTTTGTCCCACATCATATATTCTATCGTATAGATAGCACAAACGTCACTCTCTAGTACTTAATTGCTATTTTTAGGAAAATAAAAGAAAATTAAAAAAGGCACTTTGAAGGTATATCTAGATATCATATGAATATCAAGAGAAAGTGGGGAAAGCAAATAAATAAAAATAAAAATTAAAACAATAATAATAACTAATTAAATTATAATAAAAAATAAGTACAAAGAGAATGAGAGAGGAGAACAGCCTTCAGAAAATGTTAGATTTGGATTTCATCAAGAGGCCAGGGGAGTGATTGCAAAGACGAAAAAGGGTCGAGCAGCAGATTTCATATTGAAAACTAGATTTACAAAAATCAGCATCACGTTTCCTTCTCATCAGATTTCAAGGATTTGTACCATTCATGTTTTCTCCACATGTAACCTACGCTTCTAGAACCTTCTTCATCTTGAATCTCGCTCCACAGCCTCTGCTAAGTTATATATATATTAATGACTTTGCAATGTGGTCTCAGAGCCCTAGGGTTGCCAACATGACGGGTCTCCCCGATATACCATCCGACATGATCCAGATCCATTTTTTAAGTGGCTTCCAATCATTGCCTACTTTGAATTAGATGATGGAGATCGTTTCTATTTCAATCCTCAATACAATTGATCTTGAGATAATGAAATATCATCCAATGGTTAATTTTTTATTCCACTTGCACATATAAAAAAAAGTAACGCATGAACATTATGTGTGCCACGTGATCTTTGGTTCACTTTTTTGGGATGTGTGTCACCTGGAATCGGAAACTAATATACCCACGATCTCAAAATCAATTGTGTAACAAATAAGAAGGAAAAATTATCTCCATCGTTCAATTGAAAGCAATCAACGATTTTGAGTTGAGATATTCAATATTTTGTGGGGTTTAGTAGAGCCCCTTTTTAATTGGGAGAGGCAAATGAGCAGGACCAATCGGGTCAGTTTTGAAATAAGGCAAAAAAAATATTAGGTTTATGGTCGCCTACCTTTTATTATTTTTTTGTTGATACGGCTATTCGGCCGAGACCGCCTCGAGAATCGAGGAGCAAGAATGCATACACATGTGACAGTTGCAGAGCAGCGCGAGGGAGCACCGACTATCAAGTTAAGGGTTAACTAACAGAACCCAACTTACACCTTGTAAAGACAAGGGTGGGAAACAGCGTGGAGGACGAGAATCAAACCCACGACCTACTTCCTCACATTGGAGGGAGCTTACCAACTGGGACAATGCCTTTTT
The DNA here is from genome assembly GCA_021018995.1 of Chloranthus sessilifolius. Lineage (NCBI taxonomy): Eukaryota > Viridiplantae > Streptophyta > Magnoliopsida > Chloranthales > Chloranthaceae > Chloranthus > Chloranthus sessilifolius. The sequence continues at coordinate 199,087,784 of CM037584.1, forward strand.
GGTTGTCCTGCTACATATTTGAAGGACAACAAAGAGTAATGCCAAACACAACCTAACCCTTCCCTTTTTAAAAGAGCATGAAAAATCATGCCCTTTTAAAGATGTCTATCTTTCCTATTTCAAAGAGGAGTCTCTCTTTTATCTTCCAATCATAATCACCAAATCGGGATTCGGCAATTGTTCCGCGAGGTTAAAATACGGAATAATTCGGTAAATTCGGGAAGTTCAAGGAAATATTCGGAGGAAAAATCGGTGAAAAAAATTATATATATATAATTATAACGAAAATTAAAAATTATTAAAAAAATTAGTAAGTCACAACTTATTTGAAAAATCGGGAATTATTCAAGAATAATTCACGAATTTTTGCTATCAGATGATTTTTCGAAAAAGTCGCGAAAAAATTGGGATTAATTCGGTAGACCTTAAATTCACGAATTATTCGCGATTTTTACAAAAATTCAGCAATTTTTATGACTATGCTTCCAATCTTTTTCTCTCCTCACATTTCCTTGCAACAACAAAAAGCAATTGATGCTCTTTTCTACCCTCCCAAAGACAGATGCCAAACACAGACTAATTTCTAGTTGTGATTCCAACCCAATTTGAGGAGCCAACTCATACTACCTATTAGGCACCTTAAGATAAGCTAGGTGGGGCATTAGAAATGCGGTTGCTAGCTATGGAATAACTTTATTCATACATCTCTATTAAAAAATAATAAAGAAAAACAAAGCAAATTTTATAAAAAAAAAAAATCTTTATTCCAACACTTATAAATGGCTTAAAAATTATGATTTCACAGTCTAATTTCATCAGATGGTTAAGAATGTTCGATCGATGCAACTTTTGCGTTTAGCCCAATCCACATAGTTATATTCTATCGTATAGATAGCACAAACGTCACGATCTAGTACCTAATGCCTATTTTTAAGCAAATCAAAGAAAATTTTTAAAAGGCACTTTGAAGGTACATTTAGATATCATATGAATATCAAGAGAAAGTGGGAAAAGTAAATAAATAAAAATAAAACAATAAAACAATAATCATAACTAATTAAATTATAAAAAAATCATAAGTAAAAAGAGAATGAGAGAGGGGAATAGCCTTAAGAAAATGTTAAATTTCGATTCCATCATGAGGCTAGGGGAGCAATTTGCAAAGACGGAAAAGGGACGAGCAGCAGATTTCAGATTGAAAACAAGATTTACATAAATCAGCATCACGTTTCCCTCACATCAGATTTCAAGGATTTGCGCTATTCATGCATTCTCCACATGATTTGCGTTATTAGAAATGCGGTTTCTAGCTATGGAAAAACTTTATTCATACATCTCTAAGAAAAAATGAAAAAAAAATGTTTATTCCAACACTCATAAACAACTTAAAAATAATGATTTCACAATCTGGTTTCATCAAATGGTTAGGAAAATTCGATCTATGCAACTTTTGGGCTGTGCCCAATCCACATAGTTATATTCTATCGTATAGATAGAACGAACGTCACTATCTAGTTCCTAATGCTTATTTTTATGCAAATAAAAGAAAAATAAACACGGCACTTTGAAGGTATATCTAGATATCATATGAATATCAAGAAAAAGTGGGGAAAGCAAACAAATAAAAATAAAAAATAAAACAATAATAATAACTAATTAAATTATAAAAAAACATAAGTAAAAAGATAATGAAAGAGGGGAACAGCCTCCAGAAAATGTTCGAATTGGATTCCATCATGAGGCCAGGGGAGCGATTTGCAAAGACGGAAAAGGGTCGAGCAGCAGATTTCAAATTGAAAACTAGATTTACATAAATCAGCATCACGTTTCTCTCTCATCAGATTTCAACGATTTGCGTCATTCATGTTTTCTCCACATGTAACCGCCGCTTCTAGAACCTTCTTCATCTTGCATCTCGCTCCCTCGCTACCCCTACCAGAGCCTCTGCTAAGTTGTATATATTAATAACTTTGCAATGTTGTCCCCGATATACCATCCGACATAATCCAGATCCATTTTTAGGTGGCTTCTAATAGTTGCATGCTTTGAATAAGATGATGGAGATCGTTTCTATTTCAATCCTCAATACAATCGATCTTGAGATCATGAAATATCATCAAACGGTTAAATTTTTATTCCGCTTGCACATAAAAAAAGTAACTTATGAACATTATGCGTGCCTCGTGATCTTTGGTTCACTTATTTGAGATGTGTGTCACCTAGAATAGGAAACTAATATCCCACAATTTGAACATCAGTTGTGTAGCATATAAGAAGGAAAAATGATCACCATCGTTCGATTGAAAGCAATCAACGGTTTTGAGTTGAGATATTCAGTATTTTGTGGGGGTTTAGAAGAACCCCTTTTAATTGGGGGAGGCAAATGAGCTGGACCAGTCGGGTCGGTTTTGAAATGAAGCATCAAAATTGCTTTTAAGGCAAAAAAAATATTAAGTTTACGACCGGTTATCTTTTCATATTTTTTTGTTGATACGGCTATTCAGCCGAGACAGCCTCGAGAATCAAGGAGCAGGCATGCATACACATGTGACAGTTGCGAAGCAGCGTGAGGGAGCACCAACTATCAGGGTAAGGGTTAACTAACATAACCCAATGGGAAACAGCGCGGAGGACGAGAATTGAACCCACTACCTACTCCCTCACATTAGAGGGAGCGTACCAACTAGGGTAATGCCTCTTTGGTTGTTTTGCTACCTATTTGAAGGACAACAATTCACATAAAAAAATGTAATCTAATATATTTATGTAAAACCCTGAGTTAGGAGAATAGGCATGCAGAGGATACACATCAAAAATTAAAACTCTCATTTTCAACAACATCACTATGGCTAACATTTGAGTTGAACTCAATTTCATGTGTTTGTCATTGCTCTATGGAAGAGTAGAAAAGAGCAGCCCGTTGCCCTTTGTGGCTTCCAATCTTTCTCTCTCTCCATATTCATTTGCGCTCCTCTTTTCTACTCTTCCAAAGAGTCATACCAAACACAACCCAAAACATCCCTCTTTAAAAGAGCAAGAAAAATCACGCCATTTTAAAGACGTTTATTTTTCCTAGTTCAAAGAGGAGTCTCTCTTTTATCTTCTTCCAATCCTTTTCTCTCACATTTCTTTGCAACGACAAAGAGCAATTCATGCTCTTTTCTACTCTCCCAAAGACAGACGTCAAACACAGACTAATTTCTAATTGCGATTCCTACTCAATTTGAGGAGCCAACTCATACTACCTATTAGGCTCCTTAAGATAAGCAAGGTGAGGCATTAGAAATGTTGTTGCTAGCTATGGAATAATTTTATTCATACATCTCTATTAAAAAAAATTATATTAAATTTTTAAAAAAAAATTATTCCAACACTTATAAATGGCTTTAAAATTATGATTTCACGGTCTGGTTTCATCATATGGTTAGGAATATTCGATCTATGCAACTTTCGGGTTGTGCCCAATCCACATAGTTATATTCTATCGTATAAATAGAACAAATGTCACTATCTAGTTCCTAATGCCTATTTTAACGCAAATAAAAGAAAATTAAAAAAGACACTTTGAAGGTATATCTAGATATCATATGAATATCAAGAAAAAATGGGGAAAGCAAACAAATAAAAAAAACAATAATAATGACTAATTAAATTATTAAAAAAAAGCATAAGTAAAAAGAGAATGAGAGAGGGGAATAACCTTCAGAAAATGTTAGATTTGGATTCCATCATGAGGCCAGGGGAGCGATTTGCAAAAACGGAAAAGGGTCGAGCAACAGATTTCAGATTGAAAACTAGATTTACATAAATCAGCATCACGTTTCCCTCAAATCAGATTTAAAGGATTTGCGCCATTCATGTTTTCTCCACATGTATCCGACGCTTCTAGAACTTTCTTCATCTTGCATCTCGCTCCCACCCTACCCCCAACCAAAAGCCTTTGCTAAGTTATATATATTAATGACTTTTCAATGTTGTCTCAGAGATCTAGGGTTGCTAACAGGTCGAGTCTCCCCGATATACCATCGGACATGATCCTGATCCAGTTTTTAGGTGGCTTCTAATCATTGCTTGCTTTGAATCAGATGATGGAGACCGTTTCTATTTCAATCATCAATACAATTGATCTTGAGACCATGAAATATCATCAAACGGTTAATTTTTTAGTCCACTTGCACATAGCCAAAAAATTAACTCATGAACATTATGTGTGCCTCGTGATCTTTGCTTCACTTTTGGGGATGTGTGTCACCGAATCTAAACTAATATGACCACGATCTCAACATCGGCCAGTAACATATAATGAAGGAAAAATGCTCTCCATCCTTCGATTGAAAGCAATCAACGGTTTTGAGTTGAGATATTCAATATTTTGTGGGATTTAGTAGCAGCCCCTTTTTAATTGGGGACGGCAAATGAGTCGGACCAGTCGGGTCAGATTTGAAATGAAGCATCAAAATAGCTCAGAAAGCAAAAAAATATTAGGTTTATGGCCGACTACCTTTTCTTATTTTTTTGTTGATAAGGCTATTCGGCCGAGACAGCCTTGAGAATTGAGGAGCAGGCATGCATACACATGTGACAGTTGCGAAGCAGCATGAGGGAGCACCAACTATCAAGGTAAGGGTTAACTAACAGAACCCAACCCACACATTTTAAAGACAAGGGTGGGAAACAACATGGAAGACGAGAATCAAACCCACGTCCTACTCCCTCATCTTGGCGGGAGCATACAAACTGGGCTAATGCCTCCTTGGTTGTCCTGCAACCTATTTGAAAGACAACAATTCACTTCAAAAAATTTAATCATATTTATTTATGTAAATCGTCTAATACTTTGAGTTAGGAGAATATGCATGCAGAGGATACACATTAAAAATTAAAACTCTCATTTTCAACAACATCACTATGGCTAACATTTGAGTTGCCCTAAATTTCCTGTGTTTGTCATTGCTCTTTGGAAGAGTAGAAAAGAGCAGCCCGTTGCCCTTTGTGGCTTCCAATCTTTCTCTCTCTCCATATTCATTTGCGCTACTCTTTTCTACTCTTCCAAAGAGTCATACCAAACACAACCCAAAACATCCCTCTTTAAAAGAGCAAGAAAAATCACGCCATTTTAAAGACGTTTATTTTTCCTATTTCAAAGAGGAGTCTCTCTTTTATCTTCTTCCAATCCTTTTCTCTCACATTTCTTTGCAACGACAAAGAGCAATTCATGCTCTTTTCTACTCTCCCAAAGACAGACGTCAAACACAAACTAATTTCTAATTGCGATTCCTACTCAATTTGAGGAGCCAACTCATACTATCTATTAGGCTCCTTAAGATAAGCAAGGTGAGGCATTAGAAATGTTGTTGCTAGCTATGGAATAATTTTATTCATACATCTCTATTAAAAAAATTTATATTAAATTTATAAAAAAAAATTATTCCAACACTTATAAATGGCTTTAAAATTATGATTTCACGGTCTGGTTTCATCATATGGTTAGGAATATTCGATCTATGCAACTTTCGGGTTGTGCCCAATCCACATAGTTATATTCTATCGTATAAATAGAACAAATGTCACTATCTAGTTCCTAATGCCTATTTTAACGCAAATAAAAGAAAATTAAAAAAGACACTTTGAAGGTATATCTAGATATCATATGAATATCAAGAAAAAATGGGGAAAGCAAACAAATAAAAAAAACAATAATAATGACTAATTAAATTATTAAAAAAAAGCATAAGTAAAAAGAGAATGAGAGAGGGGAATAACCTTCAGAAAATGTTAGATTTGGATTCCATCATGAGGCCAGGGGAGCGATTTGCAAAAACGGAAAAGGGTCGAGCAACAGATTTCAGATTGAAAACTAGATTTACATAAATCAGCATCACGTTTCCCTCAAATCAGATTTAAAGGATTTGCGCCATTCATGTTTTCTCCACATGTATCCGACGCTTCTAGAACTTTCTTCATCTTGCATCTCGCTCCCACCCTACCCCCAACCAAAAGCCTTTGCTAAGTTATATATATTAATGACTTTTCAATGTTGTCTCAGAGATCTAGGGTTGCTAACAGGTCGAGTCTCCCCGATATACCATCGGACATGATCCTGATCCAGTTTTTAGGTGGCTTCTAATCATTGCTTGCTTTGAATCAAATGATGGAGACCGTTTCTATTTCAATCATCAATACAATTGATCTTGAGACCATGAAATATCATCAAACGGTTAATTTTTTAGTCCACTTGCACATAGCCAAAAAATTAACTCATGAACATTATGTGTGCCTCGTGATCTTTGCTTCACTTTTTGGGGATGTGTGTCACCTGGAATCGGAAACTAATATGACCACAATCTCAACATCAGTTGTGTAACATATACGAAGGAAAAATGCTCTCCATCCTTCGATTGAAAGCAATCAACGGTTTTGAGTTGAGATATTCAATATTTTGTGGGATTTAGTAGCAGCCCCTTTTTAATTGGGGGAGGCAAATGAGTCGGACCAGTCGGGTCAGATTTGAAATGAAGCATCAAAATAGCTTAGAAAGCAAAAAAATATTAGGTTTATGGCCGACTACCTTTTCTTATTTTTTTGTTGATAAGGCTATTCAGCCGAGACAGCCTTGAGAATCGAGGAGCAGGCATGCATACACATGTGACAGTTGCGGAGCAGCGTGAGGGAGCACCAACTATCAAGGTAAGGGTTAACTAACAGAACCCAACCCACACATTTTAAAGACAAGGGTGGGAAACAATATGGAAGACGAGAATCAAACCCACGTCCTACTCCCTCATCTTGGCGGGAGCATACAAACTGGGCTAATGCCTCCTTGGTTGTCCTGCAACCTATTTGAAAGACAACAATTCACTTCAAAAAATTTAATCATATTTATTTATGTAAATCGTCTAATACTTTGAGTTAAGAGAATATGCATGCAGAAGATACACATTTAAAATTAAAACTCTCATTTTCAACAACATCACTATGGCTAACATTTGAGTTGCCCTAAATTTCCTGTGTTTGTCATTGCTATTTCAATATTCAATACAATTGATCTTGAAATCATGAAATATCATCAAACGGTAAATTTTTTATTCCACTTGCACACTTCCAAAAACATAATTTATGAACATTATGTGTGCGTCGAGATCTTTGGTTCACTTTTTTGGGATGTGTCACCTAGAATAGGAAACTAATATACCCACAATCTCAACATCAGTTGTGTAACATATTAGAAGGAAAAATGATCTCCTTCATTCGATTGAAAGCAATCAACGGTTGAGTTGAGATATTCAGTATTTTGTAGGGGTTTAGTAGCAGCCCCTTTTTAATTGGGGGAGGAAAATGAGTCAAACCGGTCGGGTCGGTTTTGAAATGAAGCTTCAAAATTGCTCTAATGGCAAAGAAAATATTTGGTTTATGGCCGGCTACCTTTTTTTTTTTTTGTTGATACGGCTATTCGGCCGAGATAGCCTCAAGAATCAAGGAGCAGGCACGCATACACATGTGACAGTTGCGGAATAGCGTGAGGGAGCACCGACTATAATGGTAAGGGTTAACTAACAGAACCCAACCCACACCTTGTAAAGACAAGGGTGGGAAACAACGTGGAGGACGAGAATTGAACCCACGACCTGCTCCCATACATTGGAGCGAGCATACCAACTGGGCTAATGCCTCTTTGGTTGTCCTGCTACCTATTTGAAGGACAACAATTCATTTAAAAAAAATTAATCATATTTATTTATGTAAATTGTCTAATACCCTGAGTTAGGAGAATAGGCATGCAGAGGATACACATTAAAAATTAAAACTCTCATTTTCAACAACATCACTATCACTAACATTTGAATTGCCCTCAATTTCATGTGTTTGTCATTGCTCTTTGGAAGAGTAGAAAAGAGCAGCTCACTGCTCTTTGTTGCTTCCAATCTTTCTCTCTCCATATTCATTTGCAACAATGAAGTGCAGCCGCTACTCTTTTGTACTCTTCCAAAGAGTAATGCCAATCACAACCTAAAACATCCCTCTCTAAAAGAGCATGAAAAATCATGTCTTTTTAAAGATGTCTATTTTTCCTATTTCAAAGAGGAGTCTCTCATCTTTCATCTTCTTCCAATCATTTTCTCTCCTCACAGTTGCTTGCAACAACAAAGAGCAATTGATGCTCTTTTCTACTCTCCCAAAGACAGACGCCCAACAGAGACTAATTTCTAGTTGCGATACCTACTCAATTTGAGGAGCCAACTCATACTACCTAACAGGCGCCTTAAGATAAGCTAGGTGGGGCATTAGAAATGCGATTGCTAGCTACGGAATAACTTTATTCATACATCTATATTAAAAAATATTAAAGAAAAAAAAATATTCCAAATCTTATAAATGGCTTAAAAATTATGATTTCACAGTCTGGTTTCATCAAATGGTTAGGAAAGTTCGATCGATGCAACTTTTGGGTTGTGCCCAATCCACATAGTTATATTCTATCGTATAGATATAGCACAAACGTCACTATCTAGTACCTAATACCTATTTTTATGCAAATAAAAGAAAAATAAAAAAGGCACTTTGAAGGTATATCTAGATATCATATGAATATCAAAAGAAAGTGGGGAAAGCAAATAAAAAATAAAACAATAATAATAACTAATTAAATTATAGTGAAAAGAGAATGAGAGAGGGGAATCGCCTTCAGAAAATGTTAGATTTGGATTCCATCATGAGGCCAAGGGAGCGATTTGCAAAGACGGAAAAGGGTCAAGCAACAGATTTCAGATTGAAAACTAGATTTACATAAATTAACATCACGTTTCCTTTCCCTCTCATCAAATTTCAAGGATTTGCGCCATTCATGCTTTCTCCACATGTATCCGCCGCTTCCAGAACCTTCTTCATCCTACATCTCGCTCCCTCGCTACCCCCAACCAAAGCCTTTGCTAATTTATGTATATTAATGACTTTGCAATGTTGTCTCAGAGGCCTTAGGGTGGCTAGCGGGTCTGGTTGCCCCACTATTCCATCCAACATGATCCAGATCCATTTTTTAGGTGGCTTCTAATCGTTGGCTGCTTTGAATCAGATGATGGAGATCGTTTCTATTTCAATCTTCAATACAATTGATCTTGAGATCATGAAATTTCTTCTTCTTTCTTCTTCCTCTTCTTCTTTCGTCTTCTTTTATCTTTCTTCTTCTTCTTCCTTTTTCTTTCTTCTTTCTTTCTTCTTCTTCTCTCTTCTTTCTTTCTTCTTTCTTTCTTCTTCTCTCTTCGTCTTTCTCGTCAAGTTTCTATCACGGGCTCAAGCCCTTAAATATATAAAGGGCCAAAATTATAAGTATGCCCTTAAAATTCGTTTAAAACCCTCGCCAGCCCAAATGTTATGAAACTTAAGTCGACTCGCCAAGTTGACAAACTCTGTCGAGTTTTCGAGTCGACTCACCGAGTCAACCGAGTTGAAACCCAAATCGAGCCTATAGACGAGTCGACTCAAAACTGGGTCGAGTCGACTTGCCCGAGTTCCGAGTCCACTCGTCCAATTTTAAAACCATGATCTCAATCATCAATACAATTGATCTTGAGATCATGAAATATCATCAAACGATTAATTTTTTATTCCACTTGCACATATCCAAAAAAGTAACTTATGAACATTATGTGTGCCTCGTGATCTTTGGTTCATTTTTTTAGGATGTGTGTCACCTGGAATCAGAAACTAATATACCCATGATCTCCACATCAGTTGTGTAACATATTAGAAGGGAAAATGATCTTCATCGTTCGATTGAAAGCAATTAACGATTTTCAGTCGAGATATTCATTCAAGTGTTCTTATTTGAGAGAGGACCTTCTCCAATTCCACATGGGATTAGTGGCCGAACAGCCTGGATAACTAGGGTGGACATATGCATACCAACGCATATACTCTCCGACGTAGTCACAAAATCGAGTCAATTATAAATAGGCAAGCGTCTAAGTCGGGAAATATCAGCAAAAACCACTCAAAGTCTGTCAAAATTTGAAAAAATTTGTGAGATTAAAAAATTCAAAATCATCCAAAAAATATATCATAATATACTTCAACTCAAAAATTATGATTTTAATGAATAAAATAGTACAAAATAGGTAAAACCCAGAGATTATAAGAACAAAATGAACCAAAAAGCAAGGTATCAAATCGGGTATCGGTTTGCCAAGAACCAATACGCATCACCAATACATATCAGTCTCGGCCGATACACCAATACGGTAAAAAAAAAAAAAATTATCTATAAAATTATACTTTTTTGGGAAATTTATTTGCTCAATTTTTTTCATAATTGTGTATGCAAGGAATAGGGTCGATTTTTAAGGCCTAATGAATACTAAGCATTTAGTTAATTCGTTATAGACTTATGCTATTACGTACTACGATTTACAATACCATCCCACCATACTATATTTTATAATATATATACTATATAGTACATAGTTACATAGGGTTTGCACAAAGCAAGCTCTCAAATTTTCATTCAATAATCAATGTCTATTATAAAGTTATAAAGACCTTATGTAGTAGGCCACAAAAAAAAAAGAAAACCCTAAAACAAATAAATACTAAAAAGATAAGTTTGCCCCGAAAAACTAAATTCCATCTTTTCGCGGAACTAACTTATGCGACAAATCGATCGATTTATAAAGTTATAAATCGCATGAACTCTCTGTTCACTTTCGATCAATCGAAAATTAAGAGTCGATCGATCGACTGAGAAAAGAATTTCACCAAAATTCTTGAGGCCTCTAACCTCAATCGATCGATTGATTCTCTAGGATTGATCGCACCCAAATGCTCCAGTTTCTTCCAGCTCTTTAATTCCGACTTCCTTTCCACTTCTTTCGACACTGGGAATTTTGTTGTGGCCCAAATTTGACGCCCTTGATCTTGATGTCCCCATCACTAGTCCTATGGAAATACCTATACTCAGCTACAATGAATGGGCTTAGTAGATATTGTACGGCTTTAGTTGCACTTTTGAAGGGGTGTTTTCGGTGAAGTTCTTGAAAAAACACCTGTAGACTGATCTTTGGAAGGTTAAAATTCCATCCAAGATCAAATTCTTTGGATGGAGTGTTGCCTGGGGTAAGCTCTTAACCATTGATCAGTTGCTCAAAAGAGGGGTCAGAAAAAGAAACAGGTGTATCATGCGTTTGCAAGATAAGGAGTCTATCAATCATTTGTTGATTCATTGCTGGGTAACTAGGGTGGTGTGGAATGCGGTGATGAGAATTTTCAGCATGGATTGAGTCTTTAATGAAGATTGGGTTCAGATGATGAATAAGTGGAAAGGGTTCTGTGTGATGGGGTTAAGGGTGCCTTTTAAGATATCGCTTTTTTGCAGTTCTGTGTGCATTATGAAGGGAAAGGAATGCTGGGATTTTTAGTAGGCGGAGAAAACCTGCACTTGATTTTAAATTCTGTCAAGGAATTTGCAGTTGGATGGCTCAAATTGTCACTGAGAGAAGAAGAGAGGCAGAACAGAAATTTTTATGAGGATTGGGAGAATTTGCAGATGATCTAAGTTTCCTTTAGCTCGGGAGGGCTCCTTGGGCAGGTTTTAGTTATTTCTGACGGCTGGGGTGGTGTTTATTTTTTCTTTTGTTGTTGTGCAACATCTCCCTGCATACTTTCTTGAGAGGTGGGTTTGTTTTTGTCTATATCACGTCTGTGCTGGGATTTAGGTACGTACTTTTGACCTCTTTTAGATTAATAAATGGGTTCTTGTTACTGATTATATATATATATATTGAAAACTGGGATAAGTTTCCCGATAGAAAGCTCAAAGAATACCTACTCAAAACCAAGACATCAGCATACATGTGTTGATAAAGGTTTAAAATCTCGGTATCAAGTTGTGCCGATACTGAGACATCATCACGGGTATCGCCGACATAAACTTTGTATTGACAATATAATGGGGAAACAATACAAAATACTATTATCTCGAGTGATACCCGAGACAGTCTCTTTGGTTAGCGAATGGAGACGTATTGTGCGATACATCTCGAATTGGCCAAGATTTTGAGATATAGCTGATTGGTCGTAAATGTCATCGATCAAGAAAAATTGCAAATAAGTGTCTCGAGACAACTTCATAGCTGAAAAATATCATTGCATCAGTTCCATGGTGAAGTTAAAGAGCCTTGACAACTTACAGCAATCAAACTTATGAATTTTAGTACTGCTTAATGGTCTCAAATATGATTTAAAGGAAAATATAAAAAAGGTCCAAATATGCACATAGTTCATACAAGGTAAGGTGGTGGCAGAGACCATTAAGCAGAGGATGCCCTAACAAACTGGCTTTAACCTAGAACATCACCAGTCCTCTACTTATTATTACTACAGGGCAACATAGCAAAGTCGTAGAGGATCAGGGCATCATACAATGACGCATACTTGTTCTTGTAGCTGCTGCTCTCAGTAACTAAAAGATAAACCAACAAGAGTAGAAAGACCCAAATCTTGTTTCCTAATTTCAGTAATTAAAGTATGAATGATGCGATTATATAGATAGAGTGATAGAGAGAAATCAATGGGAATCAATTTAGAAATTAACAATATATGAGCAAGTAGGTTATTCAATGGTATATGAGCTATATATTGGAATAAAAAGGGGAATAAAAAAGAATATGAGATATATATTTAAAAAAAAAAGATGAATCATCCAAGAGGTGGGTGGGGAATGACTGTTTTCGGCAGTCCTAATATAAGACAGTCCGAAGACGTCTCATACTAACTACTAAAGACAGTCACTGACCATTCAATAAGACAACTCATGACCGTCTCTAATAAACAGTCCTTTATTACTAGACGGTCATGAGTTGTCTTATTTATTATATCAGACAGTCCTTTATGAACAGTCTTATTTGAATGACGGTTCAAATATGACGGTCGAGAACTATCGTAATATTTAAATTTTACAAAGAAAAAAATAAGACAGTCTTAGACAGTCGTTTTTTAAAAATCGTAATAAAAAAATATTAAAATAAAAAACCACAAATGTGTACTATAAATATTTTACTATTTATGCCCCCCCACCCCCCACCCAACACACACACACACACACACACACATATATATATATATATATATATCTTAGGGTTACTTAAAAAAAATTACCTTGAAAATCAAAGCTTAGTTTTCATTCGAGTCACTCAACACTGAGCCATTGGATATGAAGTCCTGATTTTTTTAGCACAAGCAAGCAAATTCGTTCTATTAGAAACCCAAGTGGAATACCTTGACACACACACACACACACACACACACACACACATATATATATATATATATATATCTTAGGGTTACTAAAAAAATTACCTTGAAAATCAAAACTTATGTTTTCATTCGCAGTCACTGAACACTAAGCCATTGGATACGAAGTCCTGATTTTTTTAGCACAAGCAAGCAAGTACGTTCTATTAGAAACCCAAGTGGAATACCTTGAATTCGGCTACAGTGGCTAATTCATGAGACAATATCAACTTTTTCTTATTCTTTCTATTGGATCACGCTCCTGTACCACAACAAAAAACACCTTTGTAGTTAAGTATTTTCAAAACAGTATTTAGCTTGCCAAGGGGGTTGCTAGTCAATCATCTGACCTGCCTTACACCAGAGATCTCATCACGTGTACGGTAAGTGCTCCCAAGATCTGACATGGAGTGCCCATGGTACTTGTAAGTGTCCATTTCAAGAATCTGGATACCCACATCAAAAGGAAAGATGTCAGTCTCATATTTAGTTCCCTCATCAAAAGATATACATCAGGAATCAACCAGCTAAAATCTAGACCAAAACATAAACTCCCCCAACAATTCTTAAGTGGGAAATAAAAGCAGTAATAACCTTCAGGAAGAGATTCAAAACCACACATTTAGTCAACAAGAGTATAAGATATTCAATTCAAAGGCATCATCAGTTCGGTACGTCATGTTGCGGTACGCGCTGTGTAAAGAAATATTCACAATAAAAAGAGACATTGGTTAGATTAAAAGAACAAAAATTTATAATTTCTCGTAACTAAGAGAAGATCTAGGAACTAATATAAAACTTCTGGATTAGTTTGGTTGTTTAAGACATGTTGATCTCAATCTCAGTTTATGAGCACAGAAATCTGTGGAAGTATGCTTTTATCAGCACCCAAATCTGTGAAAGTACTTGTTAACTTTTAGTGATTTGGCAACTCAAAAATATTCGCACGCTCAGGAAGATTGATTCAAGCTCTGTTGCCGGTAGGAACACAAGTTTTGAATTGAATACCGAACCTGGCCCGAAAACCGGCGAAACCAAACTGGACTAAAATCGATTAAAAAATAAGTTGAACTGATGTCATTCGATTTTGGTTTTGTGTGGTGGAAACTGAAAACCGATTAGGTAGAGGATTAGATAAATAAAATGGAAAAAACCAAAAAAAAAAAAGAAGACAAAATAGAACAAGACTGAACTGGTTCATCTTGGTTCAGTTTCTGGTCAGCCTGAAAGGAACCGAAAACCAAAATTTTTGGTTTCAATTGGGTAAAAGTTAAAACTGAATCTGCATCCTTAGTTGGTGGGCATGGGTTGGGCACCTAATACCGACTCCTTTTAGTATTACATTATTACATATAACATGCCTTTCGTGGATCACAAAATTTTGCTTTTGCAAGAGATGTTCATATAACCCCGTTTCAGGAGAGCACAAATAGAAAGCAAACACCATCGGATAATGTAAGCTTAGCTGCCTCAGTTTGTGGTTAAGACGATCATATATAAACCCAGTGAATCAGCACAATGGCAAAATTATATATAAATTACAAGTGAATCAGTAAATAGCTGATTCACTTGTAAGACGATCATATATAAAATTATCTACAAAAAGTAAATAGCAACTTGCCAAACTATTGCACCACTTTTATAAGTTGTTCTCAAATGCAGATGCAACTTTGGTCATTCAAAGTTCGAGAGTTTACCTGGCTAGAGGAGATCTCAGCTTGAATAAATGAGAGATCCCAGTCCTCTTATTTATTGGATAACCAAATATATAGTTACATGTAGTAAAAAACCTGCAAATTGGATTATGAGATCAGAAATGTGGAGTTGGGTGGTTCAATTAACCCCCATAAATTGGATAGCACTAATTGAAATGGGGGGGTTGGGTGTTTCAGATTACTCTGCTAAATACGGCACTATTGAGAAAAGTTCCAAGTTTTATAATAGGTAGCCAATACCATGTGGTGTGTGATCTCGACTCTAGCGTAGCGTTCAAAAGATACACCTCTAAGGCAGCTACCCCTTATCCATATAACGTTTTGAACTTTTGCAGCAGAAAATCCCTCACATCCATAGTCCCTAGGGATTTTTCAATGCCTGTATTGAGAAAAGTTTCAGGTTTTATAATAGGTAGCTAATGCCACGTGGTACGTGATCTCGACACTAGTGTAGCGTTTAAAAGATACACCTCTAAAGTAGCTGCCCCTTATCCATACAGCGTGTGTGTGTGCGGGCCGGCATGCATGTGGGTGTGGGTGTGGGTGTGGGTGTGTGTGTGAATTGTGCACCTTACATTGATTGTTGACAGCTTTGCACTGATCGGCAGCTCTGTAACAAAGCTTCTCCTTGCATGCAAACAAGTAGTTAGCATTTGATACCCATCTCATTACATCTGTACCGCAGCTACCAATTTAGAGATTTCAAATATGGAATGTGCAAAATAAGAGAAATAGATTCTTAATGGTAAGTACCGAGCAAAGCTCCACCAAAATACAACCAAGAGAAAACAAAGCTAGATAAAAAAAATTTGGAATTTATCACTAGTCACTACTACCAAGAGAAAACAAAGCTAGATAAAAAAACAAAAAAAGAGAAAGCAAATCAAGAATAACCTCAGGAGCTCGATAATGTTGTGTTGACACAATATAGCTATGATCTTGATGCTCGAAAGTGGTGCTGCCGAAATCAATTACCTTTATTGTACTTGACTTTGACAATCTCTTAAAAAAAGATCCATCTTTTGGAGAAAATGTAGTAAATACACCAAAAAAAAAGAAAAAAGATAAATAAATAAATAAATAACTGAACAACAACAACAAAAGATGAATTGTATTGAAGCATACACCTTGTAATCAGGTATTTTTATATACTATGGAGAAACCAAAAGTATTTTCTCGGGCTTTAAGTCATTATGAATGAGGCGCAAATCATGCATAACTGCAAAAAGGTAAATGAAAACGAAAAATAAACCACCAATGAAGGGAGATATCACAACTACTATGAGATACTTCATATTGCAGGAAATCAGTATGAGCTACCATAACATCTGCTCCCAAGGGTTAAGCCTGTGATGTCCTTCTTAATCATTGTTACCCAAGAGGCAAAGTTAATGCCATTATCAAGGCACAAAAAGGTATAGACCCTACAACCACAGGGCTTGAACCCAGGAGACTTACATATTAAGGTAGCTCCAAGGAACTATCACATAAGCCCTTTAAAGACAGACCACAAATGGCAAGAACAAATTTACAAAAACAGTCCCCTTAGTAGGCAATTCCAAAAAATAAAAAACATGACTAGAAAAAAGTCTACTTAGTTCCTTAATGATGGAAGTATTAAAAAACATAAAAATCAGATACCCATATATTTTGTGCAGCCTCGAGCGTCCTCCTTGCTTGTGGGTTAGAATCTGTCAGTATTAAAAAAACATAAAAATCAGATACCCATATGTTTTGTGCTAAGTTTTAAGGAAGAGAAATGCACAACTACCCAGGATTTGCTGATCTTGATCAGATGTGGTAGGAAACTCTGCTAACATCTCCTTTGCAGCTTTTCTTTCTATGCTTGGGATCAGTTGTATATCCCCATCTGACCGTAAAATTTTGAGCGTGATATGTATACCACATGGAATAAAAAAATGATTGTCTAATGATATGCCATGATTTAAAGATTCATTTTGTGAAAGATTGAGGCAAAAATGATCTCTATCGTTTGATTCATAGTTGGTCAATGTTGGGTGAAGTCATAATTTTATGGCATGTGTAATATTACACAAGTTCTCTTTAGTATAAAATGAATAATAGCCCATAAAATTGATTTTATCCTCTCTTTTTAAGTTGAAGTGAATAATCTGTGTCAAAAACATATAAATTTAGCCATCTTAAATTTAAATAAGACAGTCAGTAGCCATCTTAAATTTAGCAATAAAACGGTCACATACTAAATAGAAAAAATTTAATGACTACAAATCATCTTATTATCACGATAGTTACGCCCCTAAGATAAGCTCCACCGACGATGGTTATAAATTAAATGCCCAATTAAATTAAAAGTTAAGACTCCTCTATATAGCTTGCGTTCCCTCTCGCCTATACCGTTTCTCCCTCGCCCCCTCTCCCATCTCTTTTAAAAAAACTGCTGGCTATCTCTTCCTCTCCCTCTCTCTCTCTCTCTCTCTCTCTCTCTCTCTCTCTCTCTCTCTCTCTCTCTAAAAAAAAAAAGCGCCCTATTCTCCATTGCTGCCGGCTTCGACCACGGCCAGCTTCGACGAACATTGCTGTCAGCTGTCTCTTCCTCTCCCTCTCCCTCTCCCTCATCTCTCTAAAAGAAAACCCTATTCTTCATTGTTGCCGGCTTCGACCACCGCCTGGTTCGACTACCATTGCTGTCGGCTGTCTCTTTCTCTCCCTCTCTATCATCTCTCTAAACAAAAAATCTCTATAGCTCCATTGCTGCCGGCTTCAACCACCATTTAGGTATGTATATTTTTGGGTTTTTCCGATAAAAAGTGTAAAATGCAACCAATGAAAATTTCGAAAATTTTTTGTGCCTCAAGTGTTCGACAAAATGCCCGAGAGAATTTATGGTTGAAACCTCCATGAAGATAGCGTTGTTGAATGATTGATGAAACCACCTAATCAAATTGAATATCTGTTGAAGTCCTTTGATATTCCCGAAACTGGGGGATTGGGTAGGGTAATTTGAAAAATGAAGTAGAATTCGACAAAGCTTTTCAGTGGCTGATGAGCTATAAAAGTCCAAATTAGGCAGACGTCAAATTCTTTTGGAAGGTCTCTGAATTATCAAAGCTCTTTTATGAATTAAAATATGTTGATTATGATCCTTTTTATCAAGTCAATATCTGGTGTGAATTATGAAAGAATAATATGTGCATTTTCTATGAAATTGACTAGTTGAAGTATATTAGCAACTAAGCAAAGTACTGGTTTTTTTAGTTCCATATATAGTTTCTGTAATTGCCTGTGTGTGTCTTGTCCAAGATGTATGTACTTTTGTTAAGGG
This sequence comes from Chloranthus sessilifolius, assembly GCA_021018995.1. Taxonomy (NCBI): domain Eukaryota; kingdom Viridiplantae; phylum Streptophyta; class Magnoliopsida; order Chloranthales; family Chloranthaceae; genus Chloranthus; species Chloranthus sessilifolius. The sequence continues at coordinate 199,106,084 of CM037584.1, forward strand.
TTGTACACTTTATTTATTTATGTATATTGGCAGGGGTACTTATGTCGTTAATGTTGAAAGTGTTTAGAGGAGGTCACTACCGAAGAGAAAATCATGAAATGTCATTTGAGATGGCTTGGCCCTGTCCGTTGGAGAACTGAAACAACCCTTGTGTGAATGATTTTCTGTTACGATACTAGCAATAGTAGAAGGAGAAGGCCAACGACTATAGAGTATAAAAAATTGTGCACGTCCTAAGGCCCAATAAATGTGCAGCTGACAAGACGTTGCCTCATTGTTTAAGATGAGTCTGCAATGAGCCCTTAAGTTATTGTAAACTAATTCATCATGTTAGAAAGTAAGCTTATCTTTAAATTAAATCTCAAACTATGGAAGAATTTTACACCATAACTAATCATTATATCTGCCCTGTGAAAGGGAGTATCAAAGTAGAAGAAAACAAAGAATTTTACACCATAACTAATCATAACTAATCATTATATCTCTTTTGATTTTTCTTTTATTTGTGTAAAGATAGGCATTAGGTACTAGATAGTGACGTTTGTGCTATCTATACGATAGAATATAACCATGTGGCTTGGGCACAACCCAAAAGTTGCATAGATCGAACATTCCTAACCATATGATGAAACAAGATTGTGAAATCATAATTTTTAAGCCATTTATAAGTGTGGGAATGAAGATTTTTATTTTATTTATTTATTTTTAAATAGAGATGTATGAATAAAGTCATAGCTTGCACCCGCATTTCTAATGCCCCACCTAGCTTATCTTAAGGCACCTAATAGGTAGTATGAGTTGGCTCCTCAAATTTAGTAGGAATTGCAACTAGAAATTAGTTTGTGTTAGGCGCCTGTCTTTGGGAGAGTAGAAAAGAGGATCACTTGCTCTTTGTTGTTGCAAAGAAATGTTAGGAGAGAAAAGGATTGGAAGAATATAAAAGACTCTTCTTTGAAATAGGAAAAATAGACATCTTTAAAACGGCATGATTTTTCTTACTCTTTTAAAAAGGGATGTTTTGTAAGAGTAGCGACTGCTCTTCATTGTTGCAAATGAATATGGAGACAGAGAAAGATTGGAAGCAACAAAGAGCAACGGGCTGCTCTTTTCTACTCTTCCAAAGAGCAATGACAAACACAGAAAATTTAGGGCAACTCAAATGTTAGCCATAGTGATGTTGTTGAAAATGAGAGTTTTAATTTTTAATGTGTATCCTCTGCATGCATATTCTCCTAACTCAAAGTATTAGACGATTTACATAAATAAATATGATTAAATTTTTTGAAGTGAATTGTTGTCTTTCAAATAGGTTACAGGACAACCAAGGAGGCATTAGCCCAGTTTGTATGCTCCCGCCAAGATGAGGGAGTAGGACGTGGGTTTGATTCTCGTCTTCCATGTTGTTTCCCACCCTTGTCTTTAAAATGTGTGGGTTGGGTTCTGTTAGTTAACCCTTACCTTGATAGTTGGTGCTCCCTCACGCTGCTCCGCAACTGTCACATGTGTATGCATGCCTGCTCCTCGATTCTCAAGGCTGTCTCGGCCGAATAGCCTTATCAACAAAAAAATAAGAAAAGGTAGTCGGCCATAAACCTAATATTTTTTTGCTTTCTGAGCTATTTTGATGCTTCATTTCAAATCTGACCCGACTGGTCCGACTCATTTGCCTCCCCCAATTAAAAAGGGGCTGCTACTAAATCCCACAAAATATTGAATATCTCAACTCAAAACCGTTGATTGCTTTCAATCAAACGATGGAGAGCATTTTTCCTTCGTATATGTTACACAACTGATGTTGAGATCGTGGTCATATTAGTTTCCGATTCCAGGTGACACACATCCCCAAAAAGTGAAGCAAAGATCACGAGGCACACATAATGTTCATGAGTTAATTTTTTGGCTATGTGCAAGTGGACTAAAAAATTAACCGTTTGATGATATTTCATGGTCTCAAGATCAATTGTATTGATGATTGAAATAGAAACGGTCTCCATCATCTGATTCAAAGCAAGCAATGATTAGAAGCCACCTAAAAACTGGATCAGGATCATGTCGGATGGTATATCGGGGAGACTCGACCTGTTAGCAACCCTAGATCTCTGAGACAACATTACAAAGTCATTAATATATATAACTTAGCAAAGGCTTTTGGTTGGGGGTATCAATTGTATTGATGATTGAAATAGAAACGGTCTCCATCATCTGATTCAAAGCAAGCAATGATTAGAAGCCACCTAAAAACTGGATCAGGATCATGTCGGATGGTGTATCGGGGAGACTCGACCTGTTAGCAACCCTAGATCTCTGAGACAACATTGCAAAGTCATTAATATATATAACTTAGCAAAGGCTTTTGGTTGGGGGTAGGGTGGGAGCGAGATGCAAGATGAAGAAGGTTCTAGAAGCGTCGGATACATGTGGAGAAAACATGAATGGCGCAAATCCTTTAAATCTGATTTGAGGGAAACGTGATGCTGATTTATGTAAATCTAGTTTTCAATCTGAAATCTGTTGCTCGACCCTTTTCCGTTTTTGCAAATCGCTCCCCTGGCCTCATGATGGAATCCAAATCTAACATTTTCTGAAGGTTATTCCCCTCTCTCATTCTCTTTTTACTTATGCTTTTTTTTAATAATTTAATTAGTCATTATTATTGTTTTTTTTATTTGTTTGCTTTCCCCACTTTTTCTTGATATTCATATGATATCTAGATATACCTTCAAACTGTCTTTTTTAATTTTCTTTTATTTGCGTTAAAATAGGCATTAGGAACTAGATAGTGACATTTGTTCTATTTATACGATAGAATATAACTATGTGGATTGGGCACAACCCGAAAGTTGCATAGATCGAATATTCCTAACCATATGATAAAACCAGACCGTGAAATCATAATTTTAAAGCCATTTATAAGTGTTGGAATAATTTTTTTAAAAAAATTTAATATAATTTTTTTTAATAGAGATGTATGAATAAAATTATTCCATAGCTAGCAACAACATTTCTAATGCCTCACCTTGCTTATCTTAAGGAGCCTAATAGGTAGTATGAGTTGGCTCCTCAAATTGAGTAGGAATCGCAATTAGAAATTAGTCTGTGTTTGACGTCTGTCTTTGTCCATGTTTTGTCCCGTCCCCATATTTTTAAATCTTATGGTGCCACTTAATTATATGCACCATCCACTTCAAATTGTTTAACTTCTATAATTTTCAATGGTTCTAAAATTGCTACCCTGCTTTTCTATGCCTACAGCCAATTATTATTTTTCATTTCAAGTCCCCTGTTTGGTTCTCTATCAAATAGCATGAATCCAAGTTTTGTCCCGTTCCATATTTTTAAATCTTATGGAACCAATTAATTATATCCACTTTCTCACAAAATTTGAATTTGGTAGCCCCAACAACAATGTACCACGCCTCACATTTTGCAACACAAGCTGTAGCTCACTTTCCTCTAATATTTAATTTTGTAGGTGGTTAAATAAATGGCTAGTTTTCCATCCAGTGAGACCCGCCAGTTACCAACTACACCACTACTTTTATTCCACATAAATTTGTACTCTCTTGTTTCGACTATTATTCAAATAAATATCTACGTAAGCTGGTCCTTCTCCAACCACTAAATCAGTTTGATTTTAGGATTAAAACCTAAACATAGGATTGTATGACGGAATGGAGAGTACGACATAAATAGTAGTGAAGAGCTGGTTTTAAAAGAGACAAAATTTTGGTTTTACATGGCATGAGCCGGTACGCATAGAATATAATATTCACTCTCATAGGCATGAAAAACCTCGAAACACTTTTATTTGATCAGGATCTTAGGTAGCGCTTCAAATGGGGTATGATAGGAGGTTTCGAGTGCTAACTAGTAGGTCCAACAAAACGTAGACTCCATAGCGCTTCACATGCGCTCTGATAGGAGGTTTCAAGTGCTAACTAGTAGGTCAAACCAAACCCAGAATCAAAACCCTTAAACAAGTATACCTGATTTTTCCAGGGTTTCAAAGTAGAGATATAAGTTAAGAACAGAGTTCCAATGTAAAGGAACTCAAAACCCCAAAACGAGGAAATGCATGCGATATATTGACGATGAACCATTCAATGTTCCTTTCAGATCCATTCCCAAAACCAACCTCAGTAATCCATTCATCATCAAAATTTATAACAAAAACCTTCAAAAATTATACAATAAATTTCAGTACATGTCTCAATTGGCTCCCTAAGATTTTTCCTTCAATTTTTGCAAACGTAGGCATCCATACACACATATCAGAAGCGAGCTTAGTTGTAATTCATCCATACATTTAAATGCTAAAGATTTCCATTTTAGAATTTCAAACTCTGTCAAACGCATCTCCACACACAAGAATTTGGTTCTTCCAGTTAAATGCTTTTTTTATAGCATCAAACTCAAATTTGAATTCTTGTTTTGGCGTCCAATCATATCTCGCCTAAGTTCTCCCATCAGCTAGCCATTTATCTATTAGAATCTCCGGTTGTAGATTTCCACTCCTTTATTTCCAATCCTCCTAAAACGGCTACCATGCTCATCTTTACATAAAAAGCAATTATGGTTTTCCTCTTCAAATCCCTCTTTTGGTCCTCCATCAAAACGCATGGATCCAAGTTTTGTCCGTTTCCATATTTTTATCTCTTTTGGGACCAATTAATTATATCCATGATCGATTTCAAATTATTTCACCATTTTTTTAATTCCAATGGTGCTAAAAGGACTACCATGCTTGGCTTTACATAAAGGGAATTATTGTTTTTCTCTTGAAGTCCCTCTTTTGGTTCACTATCAAATCGCATTGATCCATGTTTTGTCCCATTCCATATTTTTAAATCTTATGGTGCCACTTAATTATATGCACCATCCACTTCAAATTGTTTCACTTCCTTAATTTTCAATGGTTCTAGAATGGCTACCCTGCTTTTCTTTACCTACAGCCAATTATTATTTTTATTTTCAAGTCCCCCGTTTGGTTCTCTATCAAATAGCATGAATCCAAGTTTTGCCCCATTCCAGATTTATAAATCTTATGGAACCAATTAATCATATCCACTTTCTCACAAAATTTGAACTTGGTAGCCCCAACAACAAAATACCACGCCTCACATTTCGCAACACAAGTTGTAGCTCACTTTCATCTTATATTTAATTTTGTATGTGGATAATTAAGTGGCTCATTTTGGATCCAGTGAGACCCGCCAGTTACCAACTACACCACTACTTTTATTCCACATAAATTTGTACTCTCATGTTTCGACTATTGTTGAAATAAAAATCTACGTAAGCTGGTCCTCCAACCACTAAATCATTTTGATTTTATGATTAAAACCTAAACAAAGTATTTGTATGACGGAATGGGGAGTAAAACATAAATAGTACTGAAGAACTGGTTTTGAAAGAGACAAAATTTTGGTTTTACAAGGCATGAGCCAGTATGCACAGGATATCATATTCACTCACATTGGCATGATAAACCTCGAAACACTCTTATTTGATCAGGATCTTAGGCAGCGCTTCAATGGGGTATGATAGGAGGTTTCGAGTGCTAACTAATAGGTCAAACAAAACGTAGACTCGATAGCGCTTCACATGGGCTCTGATAGGAGGTTTCAGGTGCTAACTAGTAGGTCAAACGAAACGTAGAATCGAAACCCTTAAACAAGTATACCTGATTTTTAAAGGCTTTCAAAGTAGAGATACAAGTTAAGAACAGAGTTCCAACGTAGATGAACTCAAAACCCCAAAACGAGGAAATGCATGCGATAGATTCACGATGAACCATTCAGTGTTCTTTTCAGATCCATTCCCAAAAGCAACCTCAATAATCCATTCATCATCAAAATTTATAACAAAAACCTTAAAAAATTATACTATAAATTTCAGTACATGTCTCAATTGGCTCCCTAAGATTTTTCCTTCAATTTTTGCAAACGTAGGCATCCATACAAACATATCAGAAGCGAGCTCAGTTGTAATTCATCCATACATTTAAATGCTAAAGATTTCCATTTTAGAATTTCAAACTTTGTCAAACGCATCTCCACACACAAGAATTTGGTTCATCCAGTTAAATGCATTTTTTATAGCATCAAACTCAAATTTGAATTCTTGTTTTGGCGTCCAATCATATCTCGCCTAAGTTCTCCAATCAGCTAGCCATTTATCTATTAGAATCTCCTCTTGTAAATTTCCACTCCTTTATTTCCAATCCTCCTAAAACGGCTACCATGCTCATCTTTACATAAAAAGCAATTATGGTTTTCTTCTTCAAGTCCCACTTTTGGTCCTCTATCAAAATGCATGGTTCCAAGTTTTGTCTGTTTCCATATTTTTACATCTTATGGAACCAATTACTTAAATCCACGATCCATTTCAAATTACTTCACTTGTTTTTTAATTCCAATGTTGGTGCTAAAATGACTACCATGCTTGTCTTTACATAAAGGCAATTATTGTTTTTCTCTTGAAGTCCCTCTATTGGTTCTTAATCAAATCGCACTTATCCATGTTTTGTCCCTTTCCATATTTTTAAAACCTATGGTACCAATTAATTATATGCACCATGCACTTCAAATTGTTTCCCCTCTTTTATTTTCAATGGTGCTAAAATGGCTACCCTGCTTTTCTTTACCTACAGCTAATTATTATTTTCCTTTTCAAGTCCCCCGATTGGTTTTATATCAAATAACAAGAATCCATGTTTTGTCCCGTTTCATATATTTAAATCTTATGGAACCAATTAATTATATCCACTTTCTCAAAAAATTTGAATTTGTTAGCCCCAACAACAATGTACCACACCTCACATTTTGCAACACAAGTTGTAGCTCACTTTCATCTTATATTTAATTTCATAAGTGGCTAAATAAATGGCTCGTTTTGCATCCAGTGAGACCCGCCAGTTACCAACTACACCACTACTTTTATTCCACATAAATTTGTACTCTCTTGTTTCGACTATTGTTTAAATAAAAATCTACGTAAGCTGGTCCTTCTCCAACCACTAAATCAGTTTGATTTTATAATTAAAACCTAAACATAGGATTTGTATGACGGAATGGAGAGTACAACATAGATAGTAGTGAAGAGCTGGTTTTAAAAGAGACAAAATTTTGGTTTTACATGGCATGAGCCGGTACGCACAGGATATAATATTCAGTCACATAGGCATGATAAACCTCAAAACACTTTTATTTGATCAGGATCTTAGGTAACGCTTCAAATGGGGTATGATAGGAGGTTTCGAGTGCTAACTAGTAGGTAAAATAAAACGTAGACTCGTTAGCACTTCACATGGGCTCTGATAGGAGGTTCCAAGTGCTAACTAGTAGGTCAAACTAAACGTAGAATCGAAACCCTTAAACAAGTATACCTGATTTTTCAAGGGTTTCAAAGTAGAGATATAAATTAAGAACAGAGTTCCAACGTAGATGAAATCAAAACCCCAAAACGAGGAAATGCATAAGATAGATTGACAATAAACCATTCAGTGTTCTTTTCAGATCCATACCCAAAAACAACCTCAATAATTCATTCACCATCAAAATTTATAACAAAACCTTCAAAAATTATACTATAAATTTCAGTACATGTCTCAATTGACTCGCTAAGATTTTTCTTCAATTTTTGCAATACGTATGCATCCATACAAACATATCAAAAGCGAGCTCAGTTGTAATTCATCCATACATTTAAATGCTAAAGATTTTCATTTTAGAATTTCGAACTTTGTCAAACGCATCTCCACACACAAGAATTTGGTTAGTCACATTAAATGCTTTTTTTATAGCATCAAACTAAATTTTGAATTCTTGTTTTGGCATCCAATCATATCTCACCTAAGTTCTCCCATCAGCTAGCCATTTATCTATTAGAATCTCCTCCTGTAGATTCACTCCTTCATTCCAATGCTCCTAAAACGGCTACCATGCTCATCTTTACATAAAAAGCAATTATGGTTTTCCTCTTCAAGTTACTCTTTTGGTCCTCTATCAAAACGCATGAATCCAAGTTTTGTCTGTTTCCATAATTTTACATCTTATGGGACCAATTAATTATATCCACGATCCATTTCAAATTATTTCACCTTTTTTTTAATTCCAATGGTGCTAAAATGACTCCTATGCTTGTCTTTACATAAAGGCAGTTATTGTTTTTCTCTTGAAGTCCCGCTTTTGGTTCTCTATCAAATCGCACTAATCCATGTTTTGTCCCTTTCCATATTTTTAAATCTTCCGGAACCACTTAATTATATGCACCATCCACAGCAAATTGTTTCACTTATTTAATTTTCAATGGAGCTAAAATGGCTACCCTGCTTTTCTTTACCTACAGCCAATTATTATTTTTCTTTTCAAGTCCTCCGTTTGGTTCTCTATCAAATAGCATGAATCCAAATTTTGCCCCATTCCAGATTTTTAAATCTTATGGAACCAATTAATCATATCCCCTTTCTCACAAAATTTGAACTTCGTAGCCCCAACAACAACGTACCACGCCTCACATTTTGCAACACAAGTTGTAGCTCACTTTCATCTTATATTTAATTTTGTACGTGGCTAAATAAATGGCTCGTTTTGCATCCAGTGAGACCCGCCAGTTACCAACTACACCACTACTTTAATTCCACATAAATTAGTACTCTCTCGTTTCGACTATTGTTTAAATAAAAATCTACGTAAGCTGGTCCTTCTCAACTACTAAATCAGTTTGATTTAATGATTAAAACCTAAACATAGGATTTGTATGACGGAATGGAGAGTACAACATAAATAGTACTGCAGAGCTGGTTTTGAAAGAGACAAAATTTTGGTTTTTACATGGCATGAGCCAGTACGCATAGGATATCATATTCAGTCACATTGGCATGATAAACCTCGAAACGCTTTTATTTGATCAGGATCTTAGGTAGTGCTTCAAATGGGGTATGATAGGAGGTTTCGAGTGCAAACTAGTAGGTCGATCAAAAGGTACACTCGATAGCGCTTCACATGGGCTCTGATAGGAGGTTTCAAGTGCTAACTAGTAGGTCAAACGAAACGAAGAATCGAAACCCTTAGACAAGTATACCTGATTTCTCAAGGGTTTCAAAGTAGAGATCGAAGTTCAGAACAGAGTTCCAACGTAGATGAACTCAAAACCCCAAAACGAGGAAATGCATGCGATAGATTGACGATGAACCATTTAGTATTCTTTTTCAGATCCATTCCCAAAAACAACATCAATAATCCATTCATCATCAAAATTTATAACAAAAACCTTCAAAAATTATACTGTAAATTTCAGTACATGTCTCAATTGGCTCTAAGAATTTTCCTTCAATTTTTGCAAACGTATGCATCCATACACACATCAGAATCGAGCTCAATTGTAATTCATCCATACATTAAATGCTAAAGATTTTCATTTTAGAATTTCAAACTCTTTCAAACGCATCTCCACACACAAGAATTTGGTTCGTCCAGTTAAATGTTTTTTTTATAGCATCAAACTCAAATTTGAATTCTTGTTTTGGCGTCCAATCATATCTCGCCTAAGTTCTCCTATCAGCTAGCCATTTATCTATTAGAATCTCCTCCTTTAGATTTCCGCTCCTTTATTTCCAATGCTCCTAAAACAGCTACCATGCTCATCTTTACATAAAAGCAATTATGGTTTTCCTCTTCAAGTCCCACTTTTGGTCCCCTATCAAAATGCATGGATCCAAGTTTTGTCCGTTTCCATATTTTTACATCTAATGGGACCAATTACTTATATCCACGATCCATTTCAAATTATTTCAACTTTTTTTTAATTCCAATGGTGCTAAAATGACTACCATGCTTGTCTTTACATAAAGGCATTTATTGTTTTTCTCTTGAAGTCCCTCTATTGGTTCTCTATAAAATCGCACTGATCCATGTTTGGTCCCTTTCCATATTTTTAAAACCTATGGTACCACTTAATTATATGCACCATGCACTTCAAATTCTTTCACTTCTTTTATTTTCAATGGTGCTAAAATGACTACCCTGCTTTTCTTTACCTATAGCCAATTATTATTTTCCTTTTCAAGTCCCTAGTTTGGTTTTATATCAAATAACAAGAATCCATGTTTTGTCCCGTTTCATATATTTAAATCTTATGGAACCAATTAATTATATCCACTTTCTCACAAAATTTGAATTTGTTAGCCCCAACCACAATGTACCACGCCTCACATTTTGCAACACAAGTAGTAGCTCACTTTCATCTTATATTTAATTTCGTAAGTGGCGAAATAAATTGCTCGTTTTGCATCCAGTGAGACCCGCCAGTTACCAACTACACCACTACTTTTATTCCACATAAATTTGTACTCTCTTGTCTCGACTATTGTTTAAATAAAAATCTACGTCAGCTGGTCCTTCTCCAACCACTAAATCAGTTTGATTTTATGATTAAAACCTAAAGATAGGATTTGTATGACGGAATGGAGAGTACAACAACATAGATAGTAGTGAAGAGCTGGTTTTAAAAGAGACAAAATTTTGGTTTTACATGGCATGAGCCAGTACGCACAGGATATAATATTCACTCACATAGGCATGATAAACCTCGAAACACTTTTATTTGATCAGGATCTTAGGTAGCGCTTCAAATGGGGTATGATAGGAGGTTTCGAGTGCTAACTAGTAGGTCAAACAAAACGTAGACTCGTTAGCGCTTCGCATGGGCTCTGATAGGAGGTTCCAAGTGCTAACTAGTAGGTCAAACGAAACGTAGAAACGAAACCCTTAAACAAGTATACCTGATCTTTCAAGGGTTTCAAAGTAGAGATATAAGTTAAGAACAGAGTTCCAACGTAGATGAACTCAAAACCCCAAAACGAGGAAATGCATGTGATAGATTGACGATAACCCATTCAGTGTTCTTTTCAAATCCATTCCCAAAAACAACCTCAATAATCCATTCAACATCAAAATTTATAACAAAAACCTTCAAAAATTATACTATAAATTTCAGTACAAGTCACAATTGGCTCTCTAAGATTTTTCCTTCAATTTTTGCAAACGTATGCTTCCATATGCACATATCAAAAGCGAGCTCAGTTGTAATTCATCCATACATTTAAATGCTAAAGATTTCCATTTTAGAATTTCAAACTCTGTCAAACGCATCTCCACACACAAGAATTTGGTTCGTCACATTAAATGCTTTTTTTATAGCATCAAACTCAAATATGAATTCTTGTTTTGGCGTCCAATCATATCTTGCCTAAGTTCTCCCATCAGCTAGCCATTTATCCATTAGAATCTCCTCCTGTAGATTTTCACTCCTTTATTTCCAATGTTCCTAAAACGGCTACCATGCTCATCTTTACATAAAAAGCAATTATGGTTTTCCTCTTCAAATCACTCTTTTGGTCCTCTATCAAAACGCATGGATCCAAGTTTTGTCTGTTTCCATAATTTTACATCTTATGGGACCAATTAGTTATATCCACGATCCATTTCAAATTATTTCACCTTTTTTATAATTCCAATGGTGCTAAAATGACTCCCATGCTTGCCTTTACATCAAGGCAGTTATTGTTTTTCTCTTGAAGTCCCACTTTTGGCTCTCTATCAAATCGCACTGATCCATGTTTTGTCCCTTTCCATATTTTTAAATCTTCTGGAACCACTTAATTATATGCACCATCCACATCAAATTGTTTCACTTCTTTAATTTTCAATGTAGCTAAAATGGCTACCGTGCTTTTCTTTACCTACAGCCAATTATTATTTTTCTTTTCAAGTCCCCCGTTTGGTTCTCTATCAAATAGCATGAATTCAAGTTTTGCCCCATTCCAGATTTTTAAATCTCATGGAACCAATTAATCATATCCACTTTCTCACAAAATTTGAGCTTGGTAGCCCCAATAACAACGTACCACGCCTCACATTTTGCAACACAAGTTGTAGCTCACTTTCATCTTATATTTAATTTTGTACATGGCTAAATAAATGGCTCGTTTTGCATCCAATGAGACCCGCCAGTTACCAACTACACCACTACTTTTATTTCACATAAATTTGTACTCTCTTGTTTCGACTATTGTTTAAATAAAAATCTACGTAAGCTGGTCCTTCTCAGCCCCTAAATCAGTTTGATTTTACGATTAAAACCTAAACATAGGATTTGTATGACGGAATGGAGAGTACAACATAAATAGTACTTAAGAGCTGGTTTTGAAAGAGACAAAATTTTGGTTTTACATGGCATGAGCCAGTACGCACAGGATATCATATACAATCACATTGGCATGATAAACCTCGAAACACTCTAATTTGATCAGGATCTTAGGCAGTGCTTCAAATGGGGCATGATAGGAGGTTTCGAGTGCTAACTAGTAGGTCAAACAAAACGTAGACTCGATAGCGCTTCACATGGGCACTGATAGGAGGTTTCAAGTGCTAAATATAGTAGGTCAAACGAAACGTAGAATCGAAACCCTTAAACAAGTATACCTGATTTTTAAAGGGTTTCAAAGTAGAGATACAAGTTAAGAACAGAGTTCTAATGTAGATGAACTCAAAACCCCAAAACGAGGAAATGCATGCGATAGATTGACGATGAACCATTCAGTGTTCTTTTCAGATCCATTCCCAAAAACAACCTCAATAATCCATTCGTCATCAAAATTTATAACAAAAACCTTCAAAACCTATACTATAAATTTCAGTACATGTCTCAATTCGCTCCCTAAGATTTTTCCTTCAATTTTTGCAAACGTAGGCATCCATACACACATATCAGAAGCGAGCTCTGTTGTAATTCATCCATACATTTAAATGCTAAAGATTTCCATTTTAGAATTTCAAACTCTGTCAAACACATCTCCACACACAAGAATTTGGTTCATCCAGTTAAATGCATTTTGATAGCATCAAACTCAAATTTGAATTCTTGTTTTGGTGTCCAATCATATCTCGCCTAAGTTCTCCCATCAGCTAGCCATTTATGTATTAGAATCTCCGCTTATAGATTTGCACTCCTTTATTTCCAATGCTCCTAAAACGGCTACCATGCTCATCTTTACATAAAAAGCAATTATGGTTTTCCTCTTCAAGTCACTCTTTTGGTCCTCTATCAAAATGCATGGATCCAAGTTTTGTCCGTTTCTATAATTTTACATCTTATGGGACCAATTAGTTATATCCACGATCCATTTCAAATTATTTCACCTTTTTTTTAATTCCAATGGTGCTAAAATGACTCCCATGCTTGTCTTTACATAAAGCAGTTATTGTTTTTCACTTGAAGTCCCTCTTTTGGTTCTCTATCAAATCGCACTGATCCATGTTTTGCCCCTTTCCATATTTTTAAATCTTCCGGAACCACTTAATTATATGCACCATCCACATCAAATTGTTTCACTTCTTTAATTTTCAATGGAGCTAAAATGGCTACCGTGCTTTTCTTTACCTACAGCCAATTATTATTTTTCTTTTCAAGTCCCCCGTTTGGTTCTCTATCAAATAGCATGAATCCAAGTTTTGCCCCATTCCAGATTTTTAAATCTCATGGAACCAATTAATCATATCCACTTTCTCACAAAATTTGAACTTGGTAGCCCCAACAACAACGTACCATACCTCACATTTTGCAACACAAGTGTAGCTAACTTTCATTTGATATTTAATTTTGTACGTGGCTAAATAAATGGCTCGTTTTGCATCCAGTGAGACCCGCCAGTTACCAACTACACCACTACCTTTATTCCACATAAATTTGTACTCTCTTGTTTCGACTATTGTTTAAATAAAAATCTACGTAAGTTGGTCCTTCTCAGCCACTAAATCAGTTTGATTTTATGATTAAAACCTAAACATAGGATTTGTATGACGGAATGGAGAGTACAACATAAATAGTACTGAAGAGCTGGTTTTGAAAGAGACAAAATTTTGGTTTTACATGGCATGAGCCAGTACGCACAGGATATCATATTCAGTCACATTGGCATGATAAACCTCGAAACACTCTTATTTGATCAGGATCTTAAGCAGTGCTTCAAATGGGGTATGATAGGAGGTTTCGAGTGCTAACTAGTAGGTCAAACAAAACGTAGGCTCGATAGCGCTTCACATGGGCATAGGCACTGATAGGAGGTTTCAAGTGCTAACTATAGTAGGTCAAACGAAACGTAGAATCAAAACCCTTAAACAAGTATACCTGATTTTTAAAGGGTTTCAAAGTAGAGATACAAGTTAATAACATAGTTCCAATGTAGAGTAACTCAAAACCCCAAAACGAGGAAATGCATGCGATAGAGTGACGATGAACGATTCAGTGTTCTTTTCAAATCCATTCCCAAAAACAACCTCAATAATCCATTCGTCCTCAAAATTTATAACAAAAACCTTCAAAAATTATACTATAAATTTCAGTACATGTCTCAATTGGCTCCCTAAGATTTTTCCTTCAATTTTTGCAAACGTATGCATCCATACACACATATCAGAAGAGAGCTCAATTGTAATTCATCCATACATTTAAATGCTAAAGATTTCCATTTTAGAATTTCAAACTTTGTCAAACGCATCTCCACACACAAGAATTTGGTTCATCCACTTAAATGCATTTTTTATAGCATCAAACTCAAATTTGAATTCTTGTTTTGGCGTCCAATCATATCTCGCCTAAGTTCTCCCATCAGCTAAATTTATAACAAAAACCTTCAAAAATTATACTATAAATTTCAGTACATGTCTCAATTGGCTCCCTAAGATTTTTCCTTCAATTTTTGCAAACGTAGGCATCCATACAAACATATCAGAAGCAAGCTCAGTTGTAATTCATCCATACATTTAAATGCTAAAGATTTCCATTTTAGAATTTCAAACTTCGTCAAACGCATCTCCACACACAAGAATTTGGTTCATCCACTTAAATGCATTTTTTATAGCATCAAACTCAAATTTGAATTCTTGTTTTGGCGTCCAATCATATCTCGCCTAAGTTCTCCCATCAGCTAGCAATTTATCTATTAGAATCTCCGCTCGTAGATTTCCACTCCTTTATTTCCAATCCTCCTAAAACGGCAACCATGCTCATCTATACATAAAAAGCAATTATGGTTTTCCACTTCAAGTCCCTCTTTTGGTCCTCCCTCAAAACGCATGGATCCAAGTTTTGTCCGTTTCCATATTTTTATCTCTTATGGGACCAATTAATTATATCCACGATCCATTTCAAATTATTTCAACTTTTTTTTAATTCCAACGGTGCTAAAATGACTACCATGCTTGTCTTTACATAAAGGCAATTATTGTTTTTCTCTTGAAGTCCCTCTTTTGGTTCTCTATCAAATCGCATTGATCCATGTTTTGTCCCGTTCCCATATTTTTAAATCTTATGATGCCACTTAATAATATGCACCATCCACTTCAAATTGTTTAACTTCTTTAATTTTCAATGGTTCTAAAATGGCTACCCTACTTTTCTTTACCTACAGCCAATTATTGTTGTTCTTTTCAAGTCCCCTGTTTGGTTCTCTGTCAAATAGCATGAATCCAAGTTTTGTCCCCTTCCATATTTTTAAATCTTATGGAACCAATTAATTATATCCACTTTCTCACAAAATTTGAATTTGGTAGCCCCAACAACAATGTACCACGCCTCACATTTTGCAACACAAGTTGTAGCTCACTTTCCTCTAATATTTAATTTTGTAGGTGGCTAAATAAATGGCTCGTTTTCCATCCACTGAGACCCGCCAGTTACCAACTACACCACTACTTTTATTCCACATAAATTTGTACTCTCTTGTTTCGACTATTTTTTAAATAAATATCTACGTAAGCTAGTCCTTCTCCAACCACTAAATCAGTTTGATTTTATGATTAAAACCTAAACATAGGATTTGTATGACGGAATGGAGAGTACAACATAAATAGTAGTGAAGAGCTGGTTTTAAAAGAGACAAAATTTTGGTTTTACATGGCATGAGCCGATACGCACAGGATATAATATTCACTCACATAGGCATGATAAACCTCGAAACACTTTTATTTGATCAGGATCTTAGGTAGCGCCTCAAATGGGGTATGATAGGAGGTTTCGAGTGCTAACTAGTAGGTCAAACAAAACGTAGACTCGTTAGCACTTCACATGGGCTCTGATAGGAGGTTCCAAGTGCTAACTAGTAGGTCAAACCAAACCCAGAATCAAAACCCTTAAACAAGTATACCTGATTTTTCCAGGGTTTCAAAGTAGAGATATAAGTTAAGAACAGAGTTCCAATGTAAAGGAAGTCAAAACCCCAAAACGAGGAAATGCATGCGATATATTGACGATGAACCATTCAGTGTTCCTTTCAGATCCAATTCCCAAAAACAACCTCAATAATCCATTCATCATCAAAATTTATAACAAAAACCTTCAAAAATTATACTATAAATTTCAGTACATGTCTCAATTGGCTCCCTAAGATTTCTCCTTCAATTTTTGCAAACGTATGCATCCATACACATATATCAGAAGGGAGCTCAGTTGTAATTCATCCATACATTTAAATGCTAAAGATTTTCATTTTAGAATTTCAAACTCTGTCAAACGCATCTCCACACACAAGAATTTGGTTCTTCCAGTTAAATGTTTTTTTTATAGCATCAAGCTCAAATTTGAATTCTTGTTTTGGCGTCCAATCATATCTCGCCTAAGTTCTCCCATCAGCTAGCCATTTATCCATTAGAATCTCCTCCTGTAGATTTCCACTCCTTTATTTCAAATGCTCCTAAAACGGCTACCATGCTCATCTTTACATAAAAGCAATTATGGTTTTCCTCTTCAAGTCCCTCTTTTGGTCCTCTATCAAAACGCATGGATCCAAGTTTTGTCTGTTTCCATATTTTTACATCTTATGAGACCAATTAATTATATGCACGATCCATTACAAATTATTTCACCTTTTTTTTTAATTCCAATGGGGCTAAAATGACTACCATGCTTGTCTTTACATAAAGGAAGTTATTGTATTTCTCTTGAAGTCCCACTTTTGGTTCTCTTTCAAACCGCACTGATCCATGTTTTGTCCCTTTCCATATTTTTAAATCTTATGGTACCACTTAATTATATGCACCATCCACTTCAAATTGTTTCACTACATTTATTCTCAAGGGTGCTAAAATCGCTACCCTGCTTTTCTTTACCTACAGCCAATTATTATTTTTCTTTTCAAGTCCCCCGCTAGGTTCTCCATCAAATAGCAAGAATCCACGTTTTGTCCCATTTCATATTTTAAAATCTTATCGAACCAATTAATCATATCCACTCTCTCAAAAAATTTGAATTTGGTAGCCCCAACAACAACATACCACGCCTCACATTTTGCAACACAAATTGTAGATCACTTTCATCTAATATTTAATTTTGTATGAGGCTAAATAAATGGCTCGTTCTGTATCCAGTGAGACCCACCAGTTACCAACTACACTACTTTTATTCCACATAAATTTGTACTCTCTTGTTTCGACTATTGTTTAAATAAAAATCTACGTAAGCTGGTCCTTCTCAGCCACTAAATCAGTTTGATTTTATGATTAAAACCTAAACATAGGATTTATATGACGGAATGGAGAGCACAACATAAATAGTACTGAAGAGCTGGTTTTGAAAGAGACAAAATTTTGGTTTTACATGGCATGAGCCAGTACGCACAGTATATCATATTCAGTCACATTGGCATGACAAACCTCGAAACACTCTTATTTGATCAGGATCTTAGGCAGTGCTTCAAATGGGGTATGATAGGAGGTTTCGAGTGCTAACTAGTAGAACAAACAAAACATAGACTCGATAGCGCTTCACATGGGCACTGATAGGAGGATTCAAGTGCTAACTATAGTAGGTCAACCGAAACATAGAATCGAAACCCTTAAACAAGTATACCTGATTTTTCAAGGGTTTCAAAGTAGAGATATAAGTTAAGAACAGAGTTCCAATGTAGATGAACTCAAAACCCCAAAACGAGGAAATGCATGCGATAGATTGCCGATGGACCAGTCAGTGTTCTTTTCAGATCCATTCCCAAAAACAACCTCAATAATCCATTCATCATCAAAATTTATAACAAAAACCTTCAAAAATTACACTATAAATTTCAGTACATGTCTCAATTGGCTCTCTAAGATTTTTCATTCAATTTTTGCAAACTTATGCATCCATACACACATATCAGAAGCGAGCTCAGTTGTAATTCATCCATACATTTAAATGCTAAAGATTTTCATTTTAGAATTTCAAACTCTATCAAATGCATCTCCACACGCAAGAATTTGGTTCGTCTAGTTAAATGCCTTTGTTATAGCATCAAACTCAAATTTGAATTCTTGTTTTGGCGTCCAATCATATCTCGCCTATGTTCTCCCATCAGCCAACCATTTATCTTTTAGAATCTCTGTTTGTAGATTTCCACCGTTCATTTCATATTACTTCCTTTATTTCCAATAATCCTAAAATGGCTACAATGCCCATCTTTAAATAAAAGTAATTATTGTTTTCTTCTTCAAGTCCCTCTTTTGGTTCTCTATCAAATCGCATGGATCCAAGTTTTGTTTGTTTCCATATTTTTAATCTCATGGGACCAATTAATTATATCGACCATCAATTTCAAATTATTTCACTTTTTTTATTTCCAATGGTGCTAAAATGGCTACCATGTTGGTCTTTACCTAAAGACAATTATTGTTTTTCTCTTCAAGCCCTCTTTTGGTTCCCTATCAAATCGCATGGATCCATGTTTTGCCCCTTTCCATATTGTTAAATCTTATGGTACCAATTAATTATATCCACCATCCATGTCAAATTGTTTCACTTCTTTTATTTTCAATGGTGCTAAAATGGCCACCATGCTTATCTTTACCTAAAGCCAATTATTGTTTTTCCCTTCAAGTTCCTCTTTTTGTTCTCTATCAATTAGCCTGGATCCATGTTTTTTCCCGTTCCATATTTTAAAATCATATCGAACCAATTAATTATATCCACTTTCTCACAAAATTTGAATTTTGTAGACCCAACAACAACGTACAGCACCTCACATTTTGCAACACAAGTTGTAGCTCACTTTCATCATATTTTTAATTTCGTACGTGGCTAAATAAATGGCTCTATTTGCATCCAGTGAGACCATGGGTCAAAATACCGGGTATCGGATACGTATCGTCTGAGCTCAAAACCAATACGTATCGGACGATATGTATCGGAATAGTAAAATACCGGACGATACATTGAATGTATCATCCAGGTATATGCATGCAAATGGCGATACGGTACATTCAATGAACAGTATCGTCCCAGTCTAAAACTGATACGTATCAGTATCGGACAAAATTTTGACCCATGAGTGAGACCCACCAATTACCAACTACACCACAACTTTTATTCCACATAAATGTGTACTCTCTTGTTTCGACTATTGTTTCAATAAATCTACATTAATGTGTACTCTCTTGTTCTTCAACCACTAAATCAGTTCGATTTTATGATTAACACCTAAACATATGATTTGTATGACGGAATGGAAAATACAACATAAATAGTAGCGTAGAGCTGGTTTCAAGAAGAGAAATTTTTTATTTTGCATGGCATGAGCCGGCAGGCAAAGGATATAATATTCGCTCACATAGGCATGATAAACCTCGAAACACTTTTATCTGATCAGGATCTTAGGTAGTGCCTCAAATAGGGTCATGATAGGAGGTTTCGAGTGCTAACTAGAAGGTCAAACAAAATGTAGACTTGATAGCGCTTCACATGGGCTATGATAGGAGGTTTCGAGTCTAACTAGTAGGTTAAACGAAACGTAGACTCAAAACCCTTAAACAAGAACAAATTCAACAGTATACCTGATATTTCAAGGGTTTCAAACTAGAGATCCATGTTAAGAACAGAGTTCCAATGAAGACGAACTCAAAGCCCCAAAACGAGGAAATGCATGAGATAGATTGACAATGAACCATTCATTGTTCTTTTTCAGATCCATTCTGGATTACAACCTCAATAATCCATTCACCATCAGAATTTATAGCAAAAACCTTCAAAAATTATACTATGAATTTTTTTCGTTGCATGCCTCAATTAGCTCTCTAAGATTTTTACTTCAATTTTATCATACGTATGCATCCATACATACATTTCAGAAGTCAGTTGCAATTTATCCATACATTTAAGTGCTAAAGATTTTAATTTTAGAATTTCTCTCTCAAACCCAGCTCCACACACAAGAATTTGGTTCATCCAGTTACATGCATTTTTTATAGCATCAAACTCAAATTTGAAATCTTGTTTTGGCGTCCAATCATATCTCGCCCAAGTTCTCCCATCAGCCAACCATTTATCTTTTAGAAATCTCCTCCTGCAGATTTCCACCGTCCATTTCAAATTATTCTACTTCCTTTATTTCCAATGGTCTTAAAATGGCGACCATGCTCGTCTTTACATAAAAGCAATTATTGGTTTCTTCTTCAAGTCTCTCTTTTGGTTCTCTACCAAATCGCATGGATCCCAGTTTTGTCCGTTTCCATATTTTTAAACCTTATGGGACCAATTAATTATATCCACCAACCATTTCAAATATTTCACTTCTTTTATTTCCAATGGTGCTAAAATGGCTACCATGCTTGTCTTTACCTAAAGGCAATTATTATTTTTCTCTTCAAGTCCCTCTTTTGGTTCTCTATCAAATCTCATGGATCCATGTTTTGTCCCTTTCCATATTTTTAAATCTTACAGTACCAATTAATTATATCCACCATGCATTTCAAATTGTCTCACTTCTTTTATTTCAAATGGTGCTAAAATGGATGCCATGCTTGTCTTTACCTGAAGCCAATTATTGATTTTTTCTTCAAGTCTCTCTCTTGGTTCTCTATCAAATAGCATGTATCCAAGTTTTGTCCTATTCCATATTTTTAAATCTTATGGGACCACCTACTTATATCCACTTTTCACAAAATTTGAATTTTTTAGCCCCAACAACAACCAACCACGCCTCACATTTTGCAACACAAGTTGTAGCTCACTGTCATCTTATTTTTAATTTCGTATGTGGCTAAATAAATTGCTCATTTTGCATCCAATGAGACCCACCAATTACCAACTACACCACTACTTTGATTTTATGATTAACACCTAAACATATGATTTGTATGACGGAATGTAGAATACAACATAAATAGTAGTGTAGTGTTGGTTTCAAGAAGAGAAAATTTTGGTTTCGCATGGCATGAGTTGGTACGCAAAGGATATAATATTCGCTCACATAGGCATATAAACATTGAAACACTTTTATCTGATCATGATCTTAGGTAGCGCTTCACATGGGCTATGACAGGAGGTTTCGAGTGCTAACTGATATGTGAAACAAAACGTAGACTCGATAGCACTTCACATGGGCTATGATAGGAGGTTTCGAGTGCTAACTAGTAGATCAAACGAAACGTAGACTCGAAACCCTTATATCAGAACAAATTCAACAGTATACCTAATTTTTCAAGGGTTCAACAGAGTTCCAACGAAGACGAACTCAAAACCCCAAAATGAGGAAATGCAAGCAATAGATTAACGATAAACCATTCAGTGTTCTTTTTTAGAATTTTTTCCATTGGCATCCCATGAAGTGAAGTCTCATATCTTTTAGAATCTCCCCTAGTAGATTTCCACCATCCATTTCAAATTATTCTACTTCCTATATTTCCAATAGTCTTGAAATGCTACCATGCTCGTCTTTACCTAAACGCAATTATTGTTTTTCTCTTCAAGTCCTCTTTTGGTTCTCTATCAAATTGCATGAATCCAAGTTTTGTCCATTTCCATATTTTTAAATCTTATGGGACTCATTAATTATATCCACCATCCATTTCAAATTATTTCACTTCTTTTATTTCCAATGGTGCTAAAATGGCTACCATGCTTGTCTTTACCTAAAGGCAATTATTGTTTTTCTCTCCAAGTCCCTCTTTTGGTTTTCTATCAAATCGCATGGATCCAAGTTTTGTCCCTTTCCATATTTTTAAATCCTATGGTACCAATTAATTATATCCACCATCCATTTCAAATTGTTTCAATTCTTTTATTTCCAATGGTGATAAAATGGCTATCATGTTTGTCTTTACCTAAAGGCAATTATTGATTTTCTCTTCAAGTCCCTCTTTTGGTTCTCTATCAAATAGCCTGGATCCATGTTTTGTCCATTTCCATATTTGTAAATCTTATGGGACCAATTAATCTTATCCACTTTCACACAAAATTTGGAATTTGTAGCCCCAACAACAACATACCACGCCTCACATTTTGCAACACAAGTTGTAGCTCACTTCTTATTTTTAATTTCGTATGTGGCTAAATAAATGGCTCATTATGCATCCAGTGAGACCCATCAGTTACCAACTACACCACTACTTTTGTTCCACATAAATGTGTAGTTTCTTATTGTGGCTACTGTTTAAATAAATCTACATAAGTCGGCCCTTCTTCAACCACTAAATCAGTTTGGTTTTATGATTAACACCTAAACATATGATTTGTATGACATAATGGAGAATACAACATAAATAATAGTGTAGCGCTGGTTTCATGAAGAGACACAATTTGGTGTCACATAGCATGAGCCGGTACGCAATGGATATAATATTCGCTCACATAGGCATGATAAACCTCAAAACACTTTTATCTGATCAGGATCTTAGGTAGCACTTCACATCGGCTATGATAGGAGGTTTCAAATGCTAACTAGTAGGTCAAACAAAATGGAGACTCGATAGCGCTTCGCATGGGCTATGATAGGAGGTTTCGATTGCTAACTGGTAGGTCAAATGAAACGTAAACTCGAAACCCTTAAACGAGAACAAATTGAATAGTATACCAGATTTTTCAAGGATTTCAAAGTAGAGATCCATGTTAAGAACAAAGTTCCAACGAAGACGAACTCAAAACCTCAAAACGGGGAAATGCATGCGATAGATTGGCAATGAACCATTCAGTGTTCTTTTTCAGATCCATTCCCGATTACAACCTTAATAACCCATTCACCATCAAAATTTATAACAAAAACATTCAAAAATTATTCTATAAATTTTTTCATTACATGTCTCAATTGGCTCTCTAAGATTTTTCCTTCAATTTTTTTTATACACAACATGCTTGCTTTGTTTTTTTCTTAAGGTCATGCCACTGTATTAAAATCTTTAGAAATTAGCGTGTCAAACATCTTTGACACCTTGACACTTGGCACCAGTACAACATGGTTAGGTAACACGAGCGGCAATGGATATGTTTGAAAAATGTCAAATGCTACATGTTTATGGGAAGAAAAAAAAGTTGGGGATTTGAAACAATTGATGGATTGGGAGGATGGTAAATAGTTTCGGTAAATCCAGGAGAAGCCATTGCAAAAGGCTTTATGGAGGAGTCATTGCAAAAGGCTGAATTATATAATCTAGTAATATAAAGATGAAATAACTAGAAAGAAACATACCCTATCTATGGTATATTAGAGAGGGAGATAGAAAGCAAATACACTAAATGGGTACTATTCAAGATAAAATTAAATGAGAACAGCACCTTTTATAGAGGAACAACCACTAACAAATCCCATAACTCTACAATGTAGGACTATTTCGTAACACTAAGGCACATAACTGAACACATAATACTCCATTGCATATTACTTTCAATACACCTAAACATATATGGAAGCTTAAACTATGGATAAATATATAGACACTATTTCCAACACTCTCCTTCAGGTTGGAGCTACATGAAAGGATACATGTTCATACCATGGTATTAGAACTCGGCTGATACCGAAACATATCAGGGATAGGATCTTGTCAAGAACCAATACAATGGCATGACAGCAATTAGACCACTGTGCTTATGAAAAAAAGTATAAAAAATAAAGGCAGATAGAATCATAGTGTCTAAAAACTGCAATAGAGACAAGGAACCTGAAGACGTTTCATATATTCAAATTTCCAATTCATCATGTCATTTAATTTCCAAGTTATAATTGATAAATTAAATTTATAATTATACCATAGATCAATAGCACATCAGTTTCTCTACAATTCTACCATAAGGGGCATTCCCAACAAGGGAATGTAGAGAATATCCTAGTCAATTATGCAGGTATTGTAAAAAATCACAAAACAGTCCTAAATCATTTCAAAACAAAACAAAATTGGACAATGTCATAAAAGTTAAATCCCATTGTTTTATAGGAAAAAATCTATACCTAAAATATAGAATAATCATGTGGATGTCTCCAAATTCATTATTACAGGTCACAAAAAAGTCCTAAATCATTAAAAAAATCATGAAATAAGAACCCATCTACAACAATCCCATTATACAAGAAAATTCATGCAATAGATAGATAATGGTCTCCACCTATGAGTACGTAGGTGGTCTACACGCCTGGCCTAGGTATTTAAATGCACTGATTCACTCAGTTAAGATCACTTTTAAAATAATAACCCAACATAATAAAATAACATGAAGCATGAGACAAAATGAGAAATATCTAAAGGGCTAGCATAATTTTGAGATTTTATGCTAGCCCTTTATGGGCATTTTTCCCATAAATAAGCAATGTACAAATTATCAATAAAAATAAAAAATAATAATAATAACCCAACATAATAAAATAACATGAAGCATGAGACAAAATTCAAAATAACAAAAAAAATTGAGTCCAAATATCCAATATAAATAAATAAAAATTGAAAAGGGGAAAATCAAACGTCTGAAAAAATACCCTGCACATAAATCGCTGAGTTCCTTCTAGCAGTGTGAGACAGAACCCTAACAACATGCGATGGATCGCACCAGATACACAGTACTGCATCCTCGCGTACAGCCTTCGAAGACCAAAAAAAACAACCAAACCGTTATTATTCTGAAACGAAGACAAAAAAGGCACAAAAAATTAAAACTAAAATTAGGGATCCAACAGTGATCACCGTCATAAACAGCAGTCTTGATCTCACCCAATTTGTTGCTAATCCGCTTGGGCCGACCAGAAAACCTTCCTCTTGTTCTTCAGTCCATTAAGCTTTCTGCAATTATTATCTTAAAAGAAAAATAAGAAGAAGAAGAAGAAAAAAATTAAGAATCAACTATATTTAGAAAAAACAAATTCAAGAAACCCATCTTGATAGTTGAGCTAAAAAAGATTGGGAATACAAGAGAAGGAGGTGAAAAGAGCCTTGAAATCTATGCCGTTTGATCATTCAAAGACACAAAAGAGCTTCAAAAGAACTACCCCTCTTTTTTGAAAAACAAGAAAGAAACGAGCATTGAAATCTACTCCGCTTGATGATTTAGCGTTCGATCTCTAAGACTTACCAGCAGCGCCGATTCGGAACATGGGAATACGGATAGGCGGCTTCTAAATTAGGGTTCGACGATCCAACGCTCATCCCTTTCATAAAGATTACCCAGGCTTTGAAGAACAAGAGAGGAAGTAGGAGAGAGAGAGAGAAGCAACCATAAGAGAAGTAGCAATGAGTTGAAGAAGCTACCGCCCAAAAGGGTCATCTTGCATCGCCCTAGCCCTAGCCTTAGGTTGGCCTTAGCCTTAACCCCTAGCCCTAGCGGGCCTCAACATGGTCAGCTCATCTAGCCCTAACGGGGTAGGGCCCGGCTTTGGGTTTTCAGATATTCCTTTTTTTTTTTTTTCTTTGTTCCCATACTACATATATATATATATATATATATATATATATATATATATATATATATATATATATATATATATATATATATATTATTAGAAATTTTTAAATTATAAATTATAATACAAAATATGAAGAATGATACATTTAAGTAAAAAAAATAGACCAAAATTCACGTATTTATATATATATGCACATACCTAGGTCCGGTCTAGACTGGGTCGACGCTATTCTCAAGGCTTATCTTATATCTTAGCCCAGCCCTAAATTTCAGGGCTTTTATTTTAAAGGCCCAAGCCCTACCATAGGGCCCTCAAAATTGACATTAGCCCTAACATTTAGGACCGAGCTGAGCTTTTAGGGCTCTTTGACAATCCTACATTCGACATTACAAAAAAAAAAAGGAAACTTGCTATTTTTGAAATCTATGCTATGTGGAACATATCTAAGCCGTCTGATTTTTGGAATCGTAGAAATTTTATTATTCGAAAGATTGGCAAGAAATACATGGTTCATATGATGGCCTTTGATCATGTTGAATGAGATGATACAAATTTGTGTAATTTCGTACTAATCTTTGACAGAATGATCTTTACATCATGACCTTCAAGTCACAAGGCTTAGATCAGTTCCACGTGGCTCACGTTTCAACTATATCAAGTCTTTTGTTTGCTATTCTAAACAGCCATTCTTCTGATATTGCTAGTGTGTGAACCTGACTCAACCCCTTATTTTTTCATAGGGTACCTCGCCAACTAGATTGTTGGGGTGCCAACGTTGAAGATACCATTTGGCAACATTGAAGATATTATGTGTCACATACCTCAAAAAAATGTCCCTAAGGGTGTGTTTGGGAACAAGGATTTGAACTTCAGGAATGTGTTTGAAATTCAAGAATTTAAAATTCAGAATTTCAAATATTTAGATTTACAAATCTATTGTTTGGATGCATCATTAATGTATTTAGATTTGGTCCGAAGATTTTAATTAATTGACTAAATCTACCACGTCCATGAAATTAGATGACTTGTACACCAATGAAATTCTCAACCGAATATGCTTTCGGCACAATTGATATTTCAGTCGCTAACATTGTTGACTGCCTTGACTAAGATGATGGAGTTCATTTTTCGTCCCAATCATTTATACAATAGGTCTTGAGATCATGGCCCACCAACCAGACGGCTAGATGACGATTCCACGTGCAAACATCCGTGATCACGATCTACCATGAGAAGGATTCTTAGGTATCTCTTAGAATGTGTTTCACGTAGAATCAATAGGTTATCTTTATCTGCGAGGTTACGTGTGCAACCTTTTATAATCCATTGACTGCTTGAAATCATACGATAGAGATTGTTTTTCATCCCAATGTTCCACACAATTAATCTTGAGATCATGAGCTTACCATCGGATGGTAAGATTTTGATTCCACGTGTCACAGATCCCAAAAAGGCCCTAAAATCACTTTTTGAGCGTGATGTGTGCTATATGATTTTAGGGCCACTTTTTAGGTATCCGTGCCACATGGAATAAAAATTTGACCATATGATGGTACGCTTTTGGTCTCAAGATCCACTGAGTAGAAGATCAAGGCGAACAATGATCTCCATCATCTGATTGGAAGTAGTCAATGAGTTTCATGGGGTTTCGAATGTTGGCGCTTTCAATAAACCTGTTGGTGCAAATAGAGGTACGTACCCCAATCAATATCTAACTGCTCGGTGACATGAAGATTTAAAAAAAAATTAGGATGAAAAAGGACCCTCATTAACTAATTCAATGCAACAAACGGTGTTAACTGTGGATCTATAAGTTGCACAAAGAATCTTAAGTTGCCAATACTGCAATATATATTTTATCTAGAGAGAAGAAAAGGCGCACAAGAGAGAGATCAGACCTAGAGAGAGAAATAGTGAGAGAGAGACAGAGAAGATTAGGAAAGAGAAAGGGCTAGCAAGAGAGATAGAGAGATAGAGAATGAAACTTCAAGAGAGAAACGACTAGAGAGAGAGAGCGAGAGACATCAAGTGATGGATAGATAGAGGCACGAGAGAGAGAGAGAGAGTGTAATAACCCAGATTTTTGAATTTTATTTAATGGTATTAGATAATGTACCACACAGTGCGTGGTGCTAACGCTCCACACCGGAATATACTCACTTTAGAAATAGTTTGATTTTTTTTTATATATTAATATTAGACTCAATGCGGAGTACTCGTCGATACGATTCCAACGATATATAATTTGTCGATTTTCGATAAGAATATAAAAAGTTATGCCCGTTTGAAGAGTGAAGCGGGTTAAAGGGCACAACTGTAAATTCGGGAGAGAATCACCATTTACCTTGGTGCTTACGCAAAGCGCTGGAGCAAAACCTCTTCTCAAGCTTTTCAAGTCACGTATGAATTCTACTTGCGTAGAAAAACTACTATTTTATTAAATCTTATACGGAAAGTCTTAATTAGAGTTAACCTATACAAGGAATTAGATATATATTTATTTCTTCTCTCAGTTGTCTTTCTTTATCCCCTCTTCTCTGCAAAAGCTCTGACAGTGCCATCTTTCATAATTCCTCGTCGGATCTCCATCGATTTTCGATCTTATCAGAGAATCTTACACCATCAAAGTTTCTCATCGTCGCGACCAATTTATCGTAAGAAAGGAATTCTCACGAAAAGACTCGGACATATCGTCTCTCGAATCCGATCTCCATCAACCCAAATCATCGTAGGATTCGAAACACGCTTCAACAGGTGGGTGCCTCTAAATCCATCTTAAATTATTTAGTTATTTCTTAAAAAGAAAATCCTAATTTTTCCTTAAATTTCAGGTCTTAAAAATATAGAAATTAGGCCCAAAATCGATAGGATCGTTTTTCCCAGATTTTTGTGAAATTCGGCCAAACTCTTCAACAGATACAGCCTCGGTATTTTGGTCATAACTATTTATTCCGAACTCGGATTGACGTGATTCTTACGGCATTGAAAAGAAGACAACGAGATCTACAACTTTGTCTGAAATAGCAATTTCACGAATTTAATATTTTTAAGGTCAAAATTGAGCTGCAAGTCGGGATACGTTTTAGATGATCCAAGGTTTCTCATCGTCGGATCTCCATCGATTTTTGATCTTATCAGAGAATCTTACACCATCAAAGTTTCTCATCGTCGCGACCAATTTATCGTAAGAAAGGAATTCTCACGAAAAGACTCGGGCATATCGTCTCTCGAATCCGATCTCCATCAACCCAAATCATCGTAGGATTCGAAACACGCTTCAACAGGTGGGTGCCTCTAAATCCATCTTAAATTATTTAGTTATTTCTTAAAAAGAAAACCCTAATTTTTCCTTAAATTTTGATAAATTTCGGGTCTTAAAAATATAGAAATTAGGCCCAAAATCGATAGGATCGTTTTTCCCAGATTTTTGTGAAATTCGGCCAAACTCTTCAACAGACACAGCCTCAGTATTTTGGTCATAACTATTTATTCCGAACTCGGATTGACGTGATTCTTACGGCATTGGAAAGAAGACAACGAGATCTACAACTTTGTCTGAAATAGCAATTTCACGAATTTAATATTTTTAAGGTCAAAATTGAGCTGCAAGTCGGGATACGTTTTAGATGATCCAAGGTTACACGGGTTTGACATTATTTTTTTAACTCTTGGACTACTTTACGCTAAACTTATCTCTAGACTTATAAATCGCTAAGATTAAATAAAATATATTAAATAGCTTGCATCGAATAACAATCTATAAGTTTAAGGGGTCAAATATGGACGTTTTTGAATACTTACCATTCTATTACCTCCTCTAAGCCTCATACAATTCTTGAATTGACACATGCGCTCCTTTAGAATTTTAAAATAGGTTGGATCGCTATACCAATAAATTTCATGAATATAATTAACCTTAATGAAGTATAGTTTCAACACTATTGTAAAATAAATATAGTTAAATATGTCTTATTTTCTGTTTTACTTTAATATTTCGTATGTTATGCTCTTTATTAATTTTCTTCAAAAATATGAAATATTTAAGGTTTATGTTATAATTCATTCTTATATATGTTCACCATTATCATATGACATTCATCATATAGAAAATCACGATAGGGCATACGCATATAAGTTAAGAATAAAATATGACACATGACTTAAGCCTTCGTCACGGTGGGGTTTCTTTCACGGTCACGTGGAACTTGGAATGTAGGCATCCATATACGGATGCAACCCCTCTATGGTAGTATGGGATACCACACGAAGTACATCTAGGTTACTACGGAACCCGTCCCTTGGAAAACGTGGTTTAGTGAAGCCTATCGCACCGTGGCCTATTCTAACTAAGTTTTAAGAAAAAATGAGAAAAGAATATGTTAAGACACATATATATTAAGAAAGTGGGGACTTAAGCCCACGCAAATATAAAATCGGGGCGGGGACCTAAGCCCAGAACCGAATAATATTATGATATGTTAAGATACGCTGTGAAGGCCAGCTAAATATAAATTAAGTTTCTACACGTGTCATACCTTACGAGCCACCGTAAGGGCTTAACGTCTGCAGCCAAGACGGGTCTTAAGGACATTATAGCTTTGTCTCGAACTAAGGGGACATCGTGGTTACTATGCCGGCAACCTCATCTGGCTGGATGGTGGTTTATATTATGATATGGAGGTTAGGTGGTTATCTACACGTGGACCTCGGTGAATGCGTTCGGCGTGATCACAGCGCAGATCGTTTAAATAAGATAAGATGCTGATGCGTTGTGTAAGCGTATGGAGTAATTAATAAGACTTACGATATGTCACGTATGCTAAGTTGATGAGACAAATAGGAAAAGAGATAAGAAAATAGAAGCATCATGCACTCTTCATGTTATATTAGTATATTTTAGTCTTGATTATGATAGTCTATGAATTATGGATAAGTTTATTTCATTTATTTAAGATGTTGGTTATATTTTTAAAATGCATCATAATTCAGCGATTGCACACACGCCCACCGAGTATTTTATGGTGGATCGATTGTACAACCCACTAATTCTGTGATTGAGTAAACTCACCCCCTCCCAAAATCTAACGATTTCGTGAAAATTCGCTTATCCGTCCTTGATGATTTGAGAGCTGCATTAGGAGGCGCTTACGTAGATGGGAGCGTTGGCTATCATCGAGGAGGCGTAGATCCAGATTTTACGAGCCTTAAGAGTCCTTTGCTTTAGACTTTATTCTTTGAGAGACATATTCTAGTTATTTTGATATTTTTGTGAGTTCATGTTTAGGACCATTTTATCCTACGTAAAACTTATTTTTTCCTATCTTAGATGCGTGGTTAGGATTTATCTTTTTATTGTCTTTTATAATTCCCGCTGTTAATTTATGAGTCAATTATTTTTAATGTTATCTTACATGCCTCAATCCATATGCTAAGTCAATTTATAGATTATGTGTATGTCCGCTTATTGCCTTAACCAGCATGCGGTGTCATAACACGGAATTCTAGGCCCTCGATATCGGGTAAGGATTCTGGGTCGTGACAGAGATGGTATCAAAGCCTAAGCTTTACTTCCTCGAGGACTGTGTGGCTCATGTAAGTACACTATGGTGATGATGTGATAATGATTTTGATAAACCCTAAGCTTTAGATCTTTTGTGGACTGAAGGATTTTAAGAAAGTGTGATTATCAATGACATAAGATTTGAAGGTTCAATTAAGGATTTAAAAATCTGTTTGATGAAAACTTATATGAGTTAGGAGCATATGAGAGAAATTGAGAAGAATCTTTAAAGATTGAGGAGCAATTAGAAGATATATTTTAGCGTATTGGGAAATAATTAGAGAAGATAAATCCTGACTGGTTTGATGGTTTAAATATTCATTATAGGTTGAGATGTTGACTATAAGAATAACTTATTAGAAGTGAGTTCAGATGGAGGAATAAATTATTATCATCAACCTCAGAATTATTTGAATTACTTTATGGTCAACAAGATATAATAATGATGATAACCTATAACAGAGTGTTAGAAGTAATTGATGTTGAGAAGTGAGAGTATATTTTGAATAAATAATTTAAGAGGCTACGAGAATTTGATTTTTGAAAAGTTAAGGATTATAAAGAGTGGAAGAACATGAGGAACACCTTCGTCTGACTTCACTCGAGATCACCAGGTTGTATGCTAAACTTAGTAAGTGTGAGTTTTTAAACAAGTGACCTTCCTTAGCCACGTGGTATCGTGAAGGAGTAATGTGATCCTTCTAAGATCAAAGCAATTACTGAGTGGGAAGTACCACGAGTGTTAGTTAGGAGTTTCCTCGGATTGGCGGGTTACTATCGTCTTATTGAAGGATTTTCACGCATTGCTCTACCGCTCACCCGCCTCACACGTAAGAATGTCAAATTTGTGTGGATCGATGAATGTGAATCAACTTTTTTAGCACTGATGAAGAGGCTTACTACTGCACCAATCCTCACCCTACCTTCCACTTCCAACACTAGTGAATTTGAAATATTCACAGATGCATCTCGCCAGGGACTTGGTTGTGTGCTTGAACAAAGTAAGAAAGTTGTCGCTTATGGGTCAAAACAGCTCAGACCTCATGAAAAGAACTATCCTGGTTCATGACTTGGGCCGGCGAGTTATCTTCGCCCTCAAACTATGGCGCCACTACCTCTCTACGAGAGGCGTTCAAGATTTATCTGGATCACAAAAGTCTCAAATACCTTTTCTCACAAAAGGACCTGAATTTGAGACAACGTAGATGGATGGAATGCATGAAAGATTACGACTGCTCCATAAATTACCACCCCGGAAAAGCAAATGTCGTCGCTGATGCACTTAGTAGAAAATCTTCGGCACTATTAGCCAGATTTAAAATTTGGAAGCCCTTCAATGAACTCTCCGAAGAAGACATTTACCTCCAAGAGATTGACGATGGTGTATATTTGGCACGAATTGTGATGAGTCCATTCATTTTAGACAAAATCGTGGAAATACAACGTCTGCACCGAGAGATCCTCAAAATCATTGAAACCATAGGATCGAAACCGATTTCAGCTAAGGACGGATGGGATGTTACTCTTGGACAAAGATCGTAAGGCACTAATGACCCTCAAGTGAAAAGGAGATACTTGATGAAGGTCACAATCGTGATACCTCCGTACATCCAGCAAAGACGAAGATGTATCGGAATCTGAGTAATTGGTATTGGTGGCCGAATATGAAGCGGGAAATAGCCCAATACGTGTCGAGGTGTTTAGTGTGTCAACAAGTCAAGGCAGAACATCAAAAATTGGCCGGACTTATACAACCCCTACCCATCCCGGAATGGAAGTGGGAAAACATATCTATGGACTTCATCGTAGGTCTACCAAAGACGATGAAGAAGAATGATGTAATCTGGGTTATCGTTGACAGATTGATCAAGTCAGCTCATTTCTTACCATTCAAGACTACCACAGATGGGAACAAACTTGCCGAAACATATTTGAAAGAGATTGTCAAACTACATGGGGTCCCAGTCAGTATTGTCTCTGATCGAGACTCCAAATTTACTTCAAAACACTGGACAGCCTTCCAAAAAGCTCTGGGTACTCGATTAGATTTTAGTACTGCCTTTCACCCACAGACGGATGGCCAGACTGAAAGAGTGAATCAAGTAGTTGAAAATATGTTACGAGCGTGTATGCTCGACTTTCGATGGAACTGGGACGATCACCTCCCGCTGATCGAGTTCTCTTACAATAATAGCTACCAGGCAAGTATAGGAATGTCCCCTTTCGAAGCTTTATATGGCAGAAGTTGCAGAACGCCATTGTGTTGGGACGAAGTTGGAGTTAGGAAGATGCTTGGACCCGAACTAGTCCAAACTACGACTGAGAAAGTCAAACTGATACGCGAACGACTTAAGATAGCCCAGGATCGTCAGAGAAAGTACGCCAACCCTCACCGTCGTAATTTAGAATTCGAGGTAACACATTGAAAATTTTGAACTTTAAATTTCATTGCAATTGTATTCGTGATTAAACACAAAAATTTGTTTCACAGGTTGGCGAACGAGTATTCATTCGCGTCTCTCCGACTAAGGGAGTCATGCGCTTTGGAAAGCGCGGGAAGCTGAGCCCCAGATATGTAGGGCCTTTCGAGGTCACAAAACGTGTGGGCGAGGTTGCGTATAAAGTCGTTCTACCACCACAATATACAGGAATCCATGACTTTTTTATGTCTCAATGCTGAGGAGATACATCTATGACCCATCACATATAGTGGAGATCGAACCCGTCGATATAAAGGAGGATCTCACTACCATAGCAAAACTGATCAAGATCCTCGACCACAAAGTTCAAGTCTTCAAAAGCAAAACTATGAGATTAGTGTTGGTCCAATGGCAACATCACACGCCAAAAGAAGCGACCTGGGAAAATGAAGACGACATCAAAGAAAATCATCCTGAGCTTTTTGAATAATCGGTACGTAATTTTCGGGGACAAAAATATTATAAGGGGGAGAGAATGTAATAACCCAGATTTTTGAATTTTATTTAATGGTATTAGATAATGTACCACACAGTGCGTGGTGCTAACGCTCCACACCGGAATATACTCACTTTAGAAATAGTCTGATTTTTTTTATATATCAATATTAGACTCAATGCGGAGTACTCGTCGATACGATTCCAACGATATATAATTTGTCGATTTTCGATAAGAATATAAAAAGTTATGCCCGTTTGAAGAGTGAAGCGGGTTAAAGGGCACAACTGTAAATTCGGGAGAGAATCACCATTTACCTTGGTGCTGCTGGAGCAAAACCTCTTCTCAAGCTTTTCAAGTCACGTATGAATTCTACTTGCGTAGAAAAACTACTATTTTATTAAATCTTATACGGAAAGTCTTAATTAGAGTTAACCTATACAGGGAATTAGATATATATTTACTTCTTCTCTCAGTTGTCTTTCTTTATTCCCTCTTCTCTGCAAAAGCTCTGACAGTGCCATCTTTCATAATTCCTCGTCGGATCTCCATCGATTTTCGATCTTATCAGAGAATCTTACACCATCAAAGTTTCTCATCGTCGCGACCAATTTATCGTAAGAAAGGAATTCTCGCGAAAAGACTCGGGCATATCGTCTCTCGAATCCGATCTCCATCAACCCAAATCATCGTAGGATTCGAAACACGCTTCAACAGGTGGGTGCCTCTAAATCCATCTTAAATTATTTAGTTATTTCTTAAAAAGAAAACCCTAATTTTTCCTTAAATTTTGATAAATTTCGGGTCTTAAAAATATAGAAATTAGGCCCAAAATCGATAGGATCGTTTTTCCCAGATTTTCGTGAAATTCGGCCAAACTCTTCAACAGACACAGCCTCAGTATTTTGGTCATAACTATTTATTCCGAACTCGGATTGACGTGATTCTTGCGGCATTGGAAAG
The DNA here is from genome assembly GCA_021018995.1 of Chloranthus sessilifolius. NCBI lineage: Eukaryota > Viridiplantae > Streptophyta > Magnoliopsida > Chloranthales > Chloranthaceae > Chloranthus > Chloranthus sessilifolius. The sequence goes on from CM037584.1 coordinate 199,141,216, forward strand.
AAGACAACGAGATCTACAACTTTGTCTGAAATAGCAATTTCACGAATTTAATATTTTTAAGGTCAAAATTGAGCTGCAAGTCGGGATACGTTTTAGATGATCCAAGGTTACACGGGTTTGACATTATTTTTTTAACTCTTGGACTACTTTACGCTAAACTTATAAATCGCTAAGATTAAATAAAATATATTAAATAGCTTGCATCGAATAACAATCTATAAGTTTAAGGGGTCAAATATGGACGTTTTTGAATACTTACCATTCTATTACCTCCTCTAAGCCTCATACAATTCTTGAATTGACACATGCGCTCCTTTAGAATTTTAAAATAGGTTGGATCGCTATACCTAAATTTCATGAATATAATTAACCTTAATGAAGTATAGTTTCAACACTATTGTAAAATAAATATAGTTAAATATGTCTTATTTTCTGTTTTACTTTAATATTTCGTATGTTATGCTCTTTATTAATTTTCTTCAAAAATATGAAATGTTTAAGGTTTATGTTATAATTCATTCTTATATATGTTCACCATTATCATATGACATTCATCATATAGAAAATCACGATAGGGCATACGCATATAAGTTAAGAATAAGATATGACACATGACATAAGCTTTCGTCACGCTGGGATTTCTTTCACAGTCACGTGGAACTTGGAATACAGGCATCCATGTACGGATGCAACCCCTCTATGGTAGTATGGGATACCACACGAAGTACATCTAGGTTACTTAACCCGTCCTTGGAAAACGTGGTTTAGTGAAGCCTATCGCATCGGTGGCCTATTCTAACTAAGTTTTAAGAAAAATGAGAAAAGAATATGTTAAGACACATATATATTAAGAAAGTGGGGACTTAAGCCCACGCAAATATAAAATCGAAGTGGGACCTAAGCCCAACCGAATAATGTTATGATATGTTAAGATCTGTTGAAGGCCACTAAATATAAATTAAGTTTCTACGTGCCATACCTTACGAGCCACCGTAAGGGCTTAACGTCTGCAGCCCAAGACGGGTCTTAAGGACATTATAGCTTTGTCTCGAACTAAGGGGACATCGTGGTTACTATGCGCAACCTCATCCGGCCGATGGTGGTTTATATTATGATATGGAGGTTAGGTGGTTATCTACGTGGACCTCGCGTGGTACGCTCGCGACGATCACAGCGCACGAATCGTTTAAATAAGATAAGATGCAAATCGTTGTGTAAGCGTATGGAGTAATTAATAAGACTTACGATATGTCACGTATGCTAAGTTGATGAGACAAATAGGAAAGAGATAAGAAAATAGAAGCATCATGCACTCTTCATGTTATATTAGTATATTTTTATCTTGATTATGATAGTCTATGAATTATGGATAAGTTTATTTCATTTATTTAAGATGTTGGTTATATTTTAAAAATGCACATAATTCAAGCGATTACACACGCCCACCAGTAAGTTATGGTGGATCGATTGTGCAACCCCAATTTATGATTGAGTAAACTCACCCCCCTCCCAAAATCTAACAGTTTCAGGTGAAAATTCTGCTTATCCCGTCCTTGATGATTTGAGAGCTGCTGTTCCGGAGGCGGCTTACGTAGATGGAGACGTTGGCTATCATCCGGAGGAGAGCATAGATCCAACAGATTTTTACGAGCCTTAAGAGTCCTTTGCTTTAGACTTTATTCTTTGAGAGACATATTCTAGTTATTTTGATATTTTTGTGAGTTCATGTTTAGGACCATTTTATCCTACGTAAAACTTATTTTTTCCTATCTTAGATGCGTGGTTAGGATTTATCTTTTTATTGTCTTTTATAATTCCCGCTGTTAATTTATGAGTCAATTATTTTTAATGCTATCTTACATGCCTCAATCCATATGCTAAGTCAATTTATAGATTATGTGTATGTCCGCTTATTGCCTTAACCAGCATGCGGTGTCATAACACGGAATTCTAGGCCCTCGATATCGGGTAAGGATTCTGGGTCGTGACAGAGAGAGAAACAATGAAAGAGAGATGAAGAGAAAGAAACAACAAGAGAGAGATAAAGAGAAACAATGCGAGAGAGTTGAAGAGAGAGAAACAATGAGAGAGAGATCTGGAGAGAGAAATAATGAGAAAGAGAGATGAAGAGAGAAACAGAGATGAAGAGAGAGAAAGGGAGAGAGAGAGAGAGTCATCTCAGTTTTTTTCGTCTTCGCGCGAGATCCGATCAACCCAACTTAAAGAGTTGGATTTGAAATAATACCTGGGAAGTGTTATTTCCAATCCCTGTTTTTTCTCTTGTGAGAAATTGTTGTAAATCACTAGGATTTGATCACTTCAAATCCAACCTTCTAAATTACTTGCCCAAACGGTGGATTTGGATTTGACCCATCAAAATCCAAATCCAACCCTTCGAATGGCAGTTCCCAAACGCATCCTAATAGTAATTAAAACTGCAAAGCAATATCAATAGAATTTGACCTACATTAAGTTCTCAACACCAAACTATAATCATCTTTGATTGCAAAAGCCCGTATCCTACATTAAATTATCAACACACCATTCACCAAAGGACTGTCCAGCAAGAAGTTATCTCCCTCATGTTTAATTTACGTGAAAGCCATTGATTTTAGATTGTATTTGATTCTTTAGAGTTTGATGATGGAGATCATTTTTCATCCCCATCTTTTGCATCAAAGATCTTTTGATCATGGCCCACCTATCAAATACTATGAATGACGATGCGATATAGCACACATCCAGAAATGAACCAAATACCTAGTCATCAGGATTTTAGGCCGCTTGCCCAATTGTAGTTCTTTTTCATAGAATTACCATTTTTTTGCAACTGAAGATTCATTCTGCACAACAATGGTTCCACGATTAAAACCATTGATTGCCTTGAATTAGATGTTGGAGATCATTTTTAGCCATAATCTACTGATCTTGGGTTCATTATCCTCCTATTAGACAGTCAAGTGTTAATGCCATGTGGCACACATTGGTGATCATGATGTACCATGAGAAGGGTTATGTGGTCACTTTTGGGATGCATTCCATATGGACTCAATATATGATCATTTGATAGGTGGTCCACGATCTCAAGATATATTGTGTAAAAGATTAGGATGAAAAACGATCTCCACTATCTGATTCAAGGTAGTCAACAATGTTAATCATGAAATGATTGATACCAAAAAAAGAAAAAAAAGTATTCTTTTTGCTGTCGAGGGTGAATGGGTCATTAATTCTTTACACATAACACGTGGCAGTGGTATATTAGTGTCATACTTATATATATATATATATATATATATATATATATATATATATATATATATATATATATATATATATATATAAAACAATCAAAGACCCCATTTACTCGAAAGGGTAAATAGGTTAGGTTCCATACACAAACTCAAAATGTAAAACAACCGTCCAAATGAAATGACCCAAATTATTGGGGGCTCAGCAAGGCTGAAATCAGAAAAAATTTGGGAAGTACAAAAAATATAGAGCGAAAATCGGAGAGAAAAAATAAAGAATACAAAATAGATAAAATTAAAAAGTAAGAAAAAGAATTCATAAATTATTGAAAAAATCGTGAATTACCCAAATGATTCGCAAATTTTTAAAAGGACTCGACTCACCTGGCCGTCCTTTAAACACTCGTGTTTAAAATATTTATTGAAAAAATATTCGCCAATGAATGTGAGTTTGGATTACACTTCAATGTATGAACTACCACTTTGGTGAGTTGGATTTCTCAAATACACATCGCATGATTGAAATAGGGATGATCATTGCTCATTTGTAAGGTCGGATGATGCCTTAATAATTTTTGTAAGAATGGCTATATAGGTTGTGCTTGGGATTGCTCTTTCAAGGCAAAGAGCAGCCGACTTAAAAGAGCAAGTGTAAATTGCTCATTTAAAGAGATCCAAATTCAGCTTTCACTCTCCGAAAAACCTAAGAGCACTTACAACCAAATAGAGCAAAGAGCTGCTCTTTGCCTCTAAAGACCAATCCTAAACACTGCCATAGTTGATATTTTAACCTTTAGTTATGCAGGCATTGTATACAGCAACTCCTTAAAAATCTATAGTGTTATAATTAGCCCTCTTTCGTTATCCCAAGTAGAGACAAGCCGGGGTGGATTGGTTCGCCTTACTGCCAGCACCATCCGTACCCTGACGCCTTTCTCGGAGATGATTTAGATCAGACTCTTTGCTATTGAAAGAAGGAAAATGCTAGTTTATAATGGTTTTCTCGGGTTTGAGGCCATAAAACCTGGGTGGCTACTACATTGTCCGCCTGACACTTGTTGGGAGGTCACCAATACCACCATGTATCCAGGCCTTTGGTAGGATCATCAGGAGGTTTTTAAAAAGGGCTATTTTACTACTATTCCCTAGCCTTTAGACAAGGGAAATAGGTGGTTGTCCTCTCTTAGCACTCGATAGGATTATAGATTATAGGAAGGCGTGTTTGATTTCCCCTAATACCACCATGTCCTGGCACTTCGCCTAGGAAGTTGGAAGGTAATACAAGTGATTGTTTGAAGCATCTCACAGAAAAAAAACAATTTCATCCCGGTGGTTCCACCACGGAGCTGTCGAGAGGTTCATATAGCCATGGACCAGATTCTCATAGACAACTTGCTCGTGTATACAACATTTATTACGAGAACTGCAAAATCTATAAGAGCTTATCTTGTAGCTACAAGGTGTACTTTTGTAAGCATTCCAGTCAGGAACTTAGACATCATTGCTCCTTCAAGCCTTAAGAAAAAAAAAATGAAAAAAAAGAAGAGAACTATTTCACCAAAAAACATGCATGCCCATATCTCTATATAAAAGAGAACCCTCCCCCTCTAACTACTTACCTGCACAGAGAAAAAATGCATATCGAGTCGGGGACCCAATTTGTTAAACACAACGAAAGCACAATCTTTTAGCTTACTACAACACATGTGACTGGATGGTGTTGGGATGTTTAGAGAGAATGCCCCATCATGTATCCTAAAAGAGATATTGAGGAGTCATACTCCATTTTATAAACTATGAGCACATACATCATGGCCACAAAAATCCTAGGAAAATGGGTTTTAGAGGTTGGAACTAAGCAAATAGATAATAATACATAGTTCAACCTCAAAATCAATACAAATTATTTTTACAGAATCTTAGGAAACAATGCTTGTAGCCTTTTTTGAAACACTGTATGACCTTGAAAAGAGTTGTTCTCGTCATAAAATCAGGTGATATAGACAAGGAAATTAGACAAAACGATGGTAGCTTAACCTTTTTTTTCCCATGAAAATACATTGAAGTGAATCAATAAATGATCCAAATTTAATTAAATTGACAACAACAAAAAATTGACCCAACAAGACAAAAGAAAAGGTTAGAAAGATACATAGAAGCCAAAGTTTAATATTCTTGTTGTGTCATTTATCAAGACCAAAAAAAACATCCTTGCTTTGTCAGTGGTTGATGTGCCACATTCATTGTGAGTTGGTGAGTTGGGTTATTGAAATTAATTTATTCTTCTTTTTCTGCTGAAATTGTGTGTGAGATCTGAAATCAGATCGCATCACTTGAAGTGGACTTGGTGGTAGCAATACACTACACACCAACTGAAGTAAATTGGTATTGGTTTGTACCGGCTGTTATAAACAATTTTGATGCTTAAAATACTGCATAATTACTGGTAAATTGCTCTTCTAAACCTTGATACAAACTATATAGGTAGAAATCGGTGCCTTTAGGTAATGGGCAACATTTTAAACATTGCTACAAACTTGAAATAGAATATTATGGATGTGTTTGGCATAACTCTTTGTCATCTCCCTGCCAGAGCCAGATATACTCTGCTAACTCCCTGCTAGAGCAAATAAAATCTGCTCTGATAGGTAAATCCTGCTATGCAGGGAGTTAGCAAGGAGAAGGGGGGCCTATTAAAGCAGGTAGAAGAGACTTAGCAAAGAGAAAGGGAACCTGCTAAAGTAGGTAAACCCTGCTCTGACAGGGAGCTATGCCAAACACATCCTATCTACCTTTATAAAGCATGGTGCTACCCCCCCCCCCCCCACCCCACCCCACCGGGCCAAGGTCATTTGATCACTTGGATACCAGATGGATTAGACATTGTCCAGAAATTAAACCAATAATCATTGTGATGTGTTTTTGTGGTTATGGTACAGACAATTGACTGGTTGATCTAGTCCAAAAACAACAAATACATATTTGAGAAGGCAATTCAGGAGCATGGTCGAGGAGAGGTGATTATACATGATGTTTTATCTACAAAGAATTTGGATAAATAGAAGAAAAGTGTAATAAGATCGTTGATCTCATCAAGGAAATAGGAATACAGCCTATAGATCACGCTGGTTCACCATTGTAGCTACTATGTAGGCAACAATATGTATTTTAGCCTACAAAACAAGTAATATAGACTTATAATCAATCAACATAACTAAAATGCAGATTAATGACGATCTTAATGTATCCAACAAGAATCCAAACTTCTTGTTGAACATAAAAATCTAAGCGATCAGATAGGATAAAGCCAAACTTCATCAAAATACTGAGTACTCTTAAGTACAAATTCTATTGTACTAGCAACAATATTGTATGATGGCACAACTTTTCACACCTTAAACATACAAAATAATGGACCTCATCTTTGCAATTATAACATTCAAAACACTCAAAAGTGATTTCTAATGTTAGAAGTAGCTAAAAGACTGAACAGTGGAGTGAATTACTTATCGAAGTATGCTTCTGTATCAAATAAAAGAACAAATAAAACTTTACATCTGAGCACACCAACATGTGTGGTACTTAGTGAACACTAAAAGTGAATTTCTAATGTCACAAATAACTAAAAGACTACTTGGTGTTGACAGAGGTGAGTGAATTACATAGTGAAAGTATTCTTTTACATCAAAGCACTCCTACAAGTGTGTTACTTAATGTAAGTATTTCTTATATCAACTAAATCCTCTCATACTTATGAATAGCATTTAGGAACTAAATCCTCTCGAAATCTGGACTTTCAATATATTGAGAGGCATCTCATATTTTCCTAGCAAAACCGCTATCTATCATTTTCGGGAAACAAACTATTTATGAGAACTTTTCCAATATCCTTAAGGAAATCACTTCATTGCCTTTGCAGAATAGACTTCACCAAGACTTATCCAAAAATGCAACATGTGTTTAGATGTTGTCTCGGGTACATTCTATTGTCTTACTCTCTCATCCTAATACTTATAAGTTGTAATGTTACTAGCACAATAAATTTGACTCAAAATTCTACTAAGAAAATGTATTCTTACTATAGTTAGCTACATGTGTGGTTTGATTTATGTGTATTTTTTTTCTCTTCCGAATCTTAAAAGGGCTTACCAGCAACATTAAAGGTTTAGCTTTCTTGATGTTTCATTCTTTAAAGTTGTTAAGGCAATTCAATCTCTTCGACATAAAAAATGCTTAAAAGAAAGACCAAGGAACTGCTCGGGCTCAATTTTTCATAAAGAACAAATTGGCGATTTAAGGATCAAAGCAACAACACATTTCAAATGCAAGCATAAAATTGAAGATTAAAATTGATGGATATCTGCGATCAGGAGTGTCATCCAAGGATCTTGCCTAAGGGATTCTATTGAGTGATAATTGAAGAGGAGAGTGTAATTTTCATGTAAGCGTGCATGTCTTTTTCAAAAACCTATATATTTTCTGTATCAAATGCTTCAAGATCTATTTCTATTCTCTGTAATAGTAGTGTCAAGATATAGGAGGATTTGGAACCAAACAATCCATGAAACGAAGTTTTCCGATTCTTTTGTCTCATTAAACGTCGTAAGCATCTAGTAATGGGGCATTCACATCCAATGTCCAATCGACTTTCTCCTAGCTTAGATCTAAGTATTTTAATAAATTCCCTACACCCATCTTAGTTATTAATATGAGTTGTTCATGTCATACTCAGAAGTTGCATTGTGTTGGGAGTATAGCTCTTTGTCAGCTCCCTGCCAAAATCAGATATACTTGCTTTACCAGTCCCCCTTCTCCTTATTAACTCCATGCAAAACACGATTTACCAGCTCTAACAGTTACCTCCCTGCTCTCTGCTAACTCCTTGCCAGAGCAAATAAAATCTGCTATGAGAGGGAGTGAGCATAGAGCAGGGGAGAACTGCTAGCATGTGAATTCTATTATGCAAGGATTTAGTAAGGAGAAGGGGGACCTACTAAAATAGGTAGCAGGGATTTAATAAAGAGAAAAGGAAATTGCTAAAGCTGGGAGCTATGCGAAACACAACCATAGACATTGAGATTGATTGGGAGGGAGGTCCTTCCCAAGACATCGACATCAAAGATAAGCTTGAGGGAGGAGCAAATGCCTTGAGTCTTAATAGGCATATATTCGTGAGAACTTGGGCTTAAAATATTGGGTGTTCAATAGAACCCAATGGGAAATTTTTGGTTTATGTTCCATTTTTTAACTCTCATAAAGGCAGGAGAACTGTAGTTAAACTTCTCGAGGTTGGGGGTCACAATCCCATTTTTATGTCATAGGGGTATTTTTTTCAGCAATATAAGTTCATTAAAGATGTTCTTCAAATAGGGAACATTTTGTTATTTTTTTTCCATTCAAATCTTTTCTAAGGCATTGCACGATTTTTTTGCTAGTAGCCTAGTCCATATATATATGTATACACACACACACACACACACACACACACACACTAGTCAAGGGCACATGCTATGAGCGTGGCCAATCATGTGCCCTGTTTATCTCATGTTGACATCACTCGGTCAGTCCTTAAAATTATATAAAATGACAAAATATGTTGTCTTGTAGGTCATGTCATAGCTTTTGTTAATTGCAATAAAACATGCCCAGACAAACATTGCTTTAAATACCAATCCTACTAAATAGATAATTCATTTGACATTTTAAAGCTCTTTGATGAGTACTGAAAAATGAGGATATTTCGCCCCTAAATACCTATATTTAGCTATCCGATGAAGGCTATCTGATAAGATTTATTAGATTTGAAGTGTTTCAGGTAAATATGAGCCAAGTATAGAAAACAGTGCAAGAATTCGGAATATAATGCAAAAACACTGCAATTTCGGGTAATCAAGAACTTGGTGCGACTTGCGGCTAAATTTGGACCTTCAAGACGGCCGAATTACAAAATTGTCAAAACATGAAAGTTGTAGATCTTTTCGTCAGCTTTCCAACGGCGTAAGAATCGTCTCAATCCGAGTTCGGGACAGAAAGTTATGGCCGAAATACCGAAGCAGTGTCTGAACCACAAAAAGTGCTGATTTTCACGGATTTCTGGGGTCGATGCATCGACCCTACAGGTCGATTAATCGAGCAGGAATAGCAGTCTGACACGATTGGAAACGTGATTTTGTGGAAGAATTGTTGGCTCGATGCATCGAGGTCATGAGTCGATTAATCGACTATAAAAAGTCGGTTTAGGATCTTTGTCTTGACGTTTCTATTTAAGGACTCAAACACTTCGGAAAAAAAGAGAGTAGAGAATTAAGGAGGAGTAGATTAGAGATTAGAATTAGAGTTTTTTTTTAGAGTTTTAGTTCTTAGTGTTCTTAGTTTTTTAGCTATTATTTTTCATAAAAATAGGAAGTTTTATTATTTCTTTTTGAGAGCTTTGTTCTTTAATTTTTCAAGTACTCATTCCCAAATTTCATTCAAAGTTTATTTCTGCATTAATTTTCTGAAGATCATACGTGTGGATCAAGGTAATTTATTTTTAAGTTTGAGGTAATTTTAATTAATGTTATTTTCCCGTATTTATTTATTTATGTCAATTCCTTACAATATGTGTGGCTAAATTTATAGAGATGGGGATCTAATGATTCCCATCCGAGGGATGTACTTTTAATAATATAAATTTAGGATTAAAATATGAGATTTTTAATTTATGGTTGTTGTGCTATCATGAATGGATGAAATCCCACTACTTAGGGATCGCGTGTGAGCCATGCAGGATCTCGGATCTGTGGTAATTTTACCTATCATTGTTATGGTCTTTGTGTTTTCGTTGTGTGGATTTAATTATGATTATGTTCGGGATCGAGTGTGCGAGCCATGCCAGATCTTGGTTACAGAATGGTAATTTTATCTTAAATATCCCTAATCTGAATAAAGTGTGCCGAGCCATGCCCTTGATTTCAGATTTGTAAGTGGTATTCTTGTTGGAATTTTCACCCACTCTGGGGATGGTTTTTATTTGAACCTGAGATCATGCGTGTCTAGCCCTTGATCCCAGATCTATATATAAAAATCATTTAAGTCCTAATTGCAGGGATGCAACATGGAACCTATTAGGGTGTTGACCATTGATCTTCCATAAAAGATGTTTGTTACTAATGAGTATCTCATAAGTTAATCCTTAGATTTATATTATAGGAAGAACGGACCAAAGATGGGAGGATTTAGTATCTTCATCTTTATCATCATCTTTACTTTTATTTGTGAATCATCAATTGAATTTTAGTTTGTAGTCATTAATTACCATCTCACCAACCACTTAAATCATAAAATTGGTAGAATACTGTTAGATCTTAATAGATTTCTAGAATTGCTTGTCTCTTTTAGGTATTTCAACATTAATCCTCGTGGGAACGATCTCGTACTCCGCACCCATTATATACAAACCGATTCTGCATGAGTAAAACATACATTAAAAAAATCACATCAAGTTTTTGGTATTGGGGATTAAATTTAGAAAATCTGAATTTTTGGTAGACAGTAAATTTTAGGAATTTTCGAGGATTAAAATAGTATTTCTGCTTAATTAAAAAAAAAAAATAAATAAATAAAAAAAAAATTCTGGAGGTCGATGCATCGACCCAAACTGTCGATGCATCGAGTTGTCCTCGATTGATCGAGTTATACTCGATTAATCGATTTAAAAAAAAAAAAAAAAAAAAAAAAAAAAAAAAAAAATTTCTGGAGGTCGATGCATCGACCCAAACTGTCGATGCATCGAGTTGTCCTCGATTGATCGAGTTATACTCGATTAATCGATTTAAAAAAAAAAAAAATTTTGAAAAATTTTATTTTTGTTTTGAGGTTGTTCTGCCGAAAACCTCTGCTTTGTGCATCCTTTGTATGCACACTAGGTCTTCTAAAGAGAGAAATTTAGAACCGTTAAATTCTGAGATCGAACGTGCCTGTCGGTCAAATCGTAAGGACGCTAGATCAAGGCAGAAAGTTTTAAGTGAATCATCCACTGAAGTCAATATGACTGACAACATGAATGGGCAACTCGAACAAGAGGAAGAACCAACATTGAGAGAATTGTTTTCTGCACCAAGTACAAACACCCCATGATGCATTGGGTACCCCGCCACACGTGGTGGCCGGTTTGAAATTCGGACAAATGTCATCCAAATCCTTCCAATCTTTCACGGCATGGATCGAGAAGATCCATACCAGCATGTTAAAGACTTCGTTGAAGTCTGCTCATCTATTTACCAAAATTTCAGCGAAGAATCTGTTCGGCTGCGCTTATTTCCTTTCTCTATAAAGGATAAAGCGAAAGCATGGTTAAATTCTCTACCATCAGATCCATAACCACCGGGATCGATGGTCAAAAAGTTTCTATCAAAGTTCTTCCCTATGGCGAAGACGAATGCCCTTAGACGTGAAATCACGGATTTCACGCAAGAGGAAGATGAGAGATTATATGAAGCTTGGGATAGATTCATGGATCTCTTACTCAAATGTCCGCACCATGGATACTCAAAGTGGAGACTAGTCCAGTGTTTCTACAATGGATTAAATCAACCAAATAGACATCTGGTGGAGTCAATGAATGGCGGAGGATTCCTGAGCCTTAAAGAAACCGAATCTTATGCTTTCTTAGAAAAGCTAGCTGAGGACTCTCAGCACTGGGATTTCACAAAGACTCGGGAACAAGCAGTCAAAACCCGGGATCAAGGCGGGAGTTCAACAAAGAAAGGAGGACTGTACGTAGTAAAGGATTCCCGATCGATTGCTAAAATTGATTTCCTCACTCAACAAGTGGAGGAATTGAAAGTAAGAAGAATGTGCATATGGTCAATACACAACCCGACGTGTTCAATTTGTGCAAGTCCAATGCATATGGCGGATGAATGTCCTTCAATGCGAACTATCATGAAGACACATCCGAACAATTAAATGTGGTGAATAATTATGGGCGGAATCAAGGAAACGCGTTTTCAATGAGAATAACCCAAATGGAGAAACCACCCAAATTTCTCATGGAAACAAGATAATCAAAGAATGCGACCAGAAGCGGGGATGAACTTTTATCCCCAACAAAATTTCAATCAAGGACCGCAGCAGAACTATGGTCAAGGGCAATTTCAGCAAGGGTTCAATAACCGAATCAATTTCAATACAATCAAAATCGGGTTAGGCTACCACGGCAAATGAACCGTAATTTTCGGCCATACGACCAATGGGAGGTTATCAAAACCAACCACAACAAATTATTGTGCCGACATTTCCACCACCTGGATTTAACAACCCACAGGGAAATCCTGCCCAACGTCCTCATACACAAACTCCTACTGAGGACCTGATGAAACTCATCCATTCTCACACGTCCTCAATCTCTAAAATAGAGACCCAAATTGGGCAATTGGCATCCTTTCTTGAAAGAGAAAAGGTTCGCTTCAAGCCAACCTGTTCCTAACCCAAGGGGCCAAATGGTTGTTGAACAAACATCAACTTCAACACAAGAGGATAATCAACAACAAATTCGGGCGATCACAACGTTGAGATCTGGAAAGCAGGTCGATAATAAAGTAGTGTTGCCAGAGGAGGAGGAAAAGTCTGATGGAGAGAAGAAATCTGAAGAGAGAGAAGAAATTGATGACAAAGTACAAGCAAAAGAAATATCAGATAACAAGAGTGAACAAAATAAGAGTCTTGTTCCGAAAGCACCATACCCGCAAAGATTGATGGCACCACTGAGAAATCGTGATGTGGAAGGAATAAATGAGATTTTCAAGCAATTAAAAATTAATATTCCTTTCCTGGATGCCATCCGTCAAGTACCTGCTTATGCTAAATTTTTGAAGGAATTGGTCACAATCAAAAGAAAGACCAATATTCCGAAAAAGGCTTTCTTAGCCGAGCTGGTTAGTTCAGTATTGCAAGCAAAGCTCCCGATCAAATACAAGGACCCAGGTTGTCCTACAATCTCGATCATTATCGGCGATAACCGTATTGATCAGGCTCTTTTGGACTTAGGAGCAAGTGTTAACTTGTTGCCTTATTCTGTGTATAAGGAGCTCGAATTGGGAGAACTCAAGACCATTGCAATGACCCTTCAGTTAGCTGATCGGTCCAGAAGATCCTCGAGGAATTGTAGAAGATGTCCTCATCAAGGTGGATTCTTTCTACTTTCCTGTAGATTTTGTTGTTCTAGAACCAAACCGATCAAATTTGCGAATAATATTCCAGTGATTCTAGGAAGACCATTCCTAGCAACCTCCAATGCGCTGATCAATTGTCGAAATGGGATCATGAATCTGTCATTCGGGAATATGACTGTTGAACTCAACATTTTTAATATTGCCAAGCAGCCCATGGAGGATGACGAACATGCACAAGCTTGCATACTCGATGAAATTGTAGAGGAAATATTTAATGCATCTGAATCTGAGGATCCTCTAGCAGCTTGTCTTGCGCATTTTGGAGAAAATTTCGATGTGGATCAACTAATCCAAGAAGTAAATCACATGTTGGATTCCACACCACGTCTGGGTGAAGAACAGGAAATAGAGTGTGGAACTCAAATTGAATTAATCGAGGAAAAGCCAAAAGAGGAGGAGAAAGTGTCCTTAGAACTTAAACCTCTTCCGGAGAATCTCAAGTATGCCTACCTGGGGGAGAATGAAACTCAACCTGTTATCATATCATCAACACTGGATGCGAATCAGCAAGGCCGACTCATGAATGTACTCAAAGAGCACAAAAGTGCCATCGGCTGGTCGATAAAAGATATCAAAGGCATTAGTCCAACGGTGTGTATGCACCGAATCCATTTGGAAGACAATGCTAAGCCTTCTAGGGAACCACAGAGGAGACTGAACCCTATCATGCAAGATGTGGTCCGAAATGAGGTAATCAAACTTTTAGATGCTGGAATCATATACCCCATCTCGGACAGTAAATGGGTCAGCCCCACACAAGTGGTCCCTAAGAAATCGGGAATCACAGTGGTAAAGAATGAAGAAAACATCTTTGGTCCCTACAAAAATTCAAACAGGGTGGAGAGTGTGCATTGATTATCGGAAGTTAAATTTGATGACGAGGAAAGATCACTTTCCACTTCCGTTTATCGATCAGATGTTAGAAAGATTGGCCGGGCATGAGTACTATTGCTTTCTCGATGGCTATTCCGGGTATAACCAAATAGTCATTGCACCGGAGGATCAGGAGAAGACCACTTTCACATGTCCTTTTGGTACTTTCTCCTACCGACGAATGCCGTTTGGGCTTTGTAATGCACCAGCTACATTCCAAAGATGTATGCTGAGTATTTTTTCGGATATGGTCGAGCGATTCTTGGAAGTCTTCATGGACGACTTCTCAATACATGGAAACAGTTTTGCTGACTGTTTGAATCATTTGTCGCTAGTGCTTGCACGATGCCAGGAGAAGAACCTTGTTCTTAACTGGGAAAAATGTCATTTCATGGTTAAAGATGGCATTGTTTTGGGACACATCATATCGTCCCAGGGTATCAAGGTCGATAAAGCTAAAGTTGATTTAATTGCCGACCTACCACCACCGAGGACAGTGAAGGAAATCAGATCTTTTCTGGGCCACGCCCATTTTCTGAGCGTTTTATTAAAGATTTCAATGAAGATATACGGCGCTCTGCAGCTTACTTTCCAAAGATGTTCCATTCATCTTTGATGATAAATGTTTGCAGGCCTTTGAAGCTATTAAGGCCGAATTGATAAAGGCTCCGATAATTCAATCTCCGAACTGGGAATTCCCGTTCGAAATTATGTGCGACGCCTCCGATTATGCAATTGGAGCTGTTTTGGGGCAACGAATAGAAAAATTACCGCATGTGATCTACTATGCGAGTCGCACTCTAAACGATGCCCAGTTGAACTACTCGACCACTGAAAAGGAACTGTTGGCGGTAGTTTTCGCGTTGGATAAATTTCGATCCTATTTATTAGGATCTAAAGTTGTGGTATTCACAGATCACGCTGCTCTGCGATATCTGTTCGCTAAGAAAGAGGCTAAGGCACGTTTAATAAGGTGGATCTTGTTGTTACAAGAGTTTGATTTGGAGATCAAGGACAAGAAGGGTTCAGAAAATGTGGTGGCCGATCATTTGTCACGAATTATTATTGAGAAACCTGACGAGCCTGTTCCAATCTTGGAGCACTTCCCGGATGAACAGTTGTTCAGGATTGATTGCCCACCTTGGTATGCGGATCTTGTCAATTTCCTAGTCACCGAGAAATTACCTCACCATTGGTCGAGGAATGAGAAATCTATTTTCTTAGCTCGGGTGAAACACTATTTTTTCGAGGATCCGTACTTATTCAAATACTGTCCTGATCAAATCATACGACGATGCATTCCTGAATCTGAGCAACCACGAATCATCTCGTTCTGTCATGAGTTAGCCTGTGGAGGTCATTTTAGTTCCAAAAAGACTGCAGCTAAGATCTTTCAAAGTGGTTTCTACTGGCCGACGATATTTAAGGATTGCCATCAACATTGCAAATCCTGTCACAACTGTCAAATGCTAGGCCGAATCTCAAAGCGCAACATGATGCCGCTCAATCCAATTTTAGAAGTTGAGTTATTTGATGTTTGGGGGATCGATTTTATGGGTCCTTTCCCGAATTCGTTTGGAAATACGTTCATTCTTGTCGGCGTTGACTATGTTTCGAAATGGGTAGAGGCCGTGGCATGTAAATCTAATGATCACAGAGTAGTGATCAGATTTCTCAAGGATCAAGTGTTTTCACGTTTTGGCATTCCAAAAGCGATAATCAGTGATGGTGGAAAGCACTTTTGCAACAAAGTGTTCACCCAATTAATGAAGAAATATGGTGTCACACACAAAGTTGCTACACCCTACCATCCTCAGACAAGTGGCCAAGTTGAAGTCTCTAATCGGGAACTTAAGCAAATTTTAGAAAAGACAATCAATCCGAACCGTAAAGACTGGTCGTTAAAATTGAATGACGCTCTATGGGCGTATAGAACTGCATTTAAAACTCCGATTGGCATGTCGCCGTATCGGTTGGTCTTTGGTAAAGGATGTCACCTCCCGGTTGAAATAGAGCATCGAGCATTTTGGGCCGTTAAGTCATTGAATTTCGATTTCCTGGAATCTGGTACCCAAAGGGGTCTCCAAATAAATGAATTAGAGGAAATCCGTGCTGATGCATATGACTGTGCTAAATCGTATAAGGACCGGATGAAACGGGTTCATGATCAAAATATTCTGCGAAAATCGTTCGTTGTTGGTCAACTAGTTTTACTCTACAATTCCCGACTTCATCTATTTCCGGGGAAACTAAAAACCCGTTGGAGTGGTCCTTTTAAAATCTCTCGAATACTCCCCAATGGGCAGTAGATATTATCAACCCGAAACACGGGAATGTTTTTCGGGTTAACGGTCAGCGATTGAAACCGTTCCTTGAGAATGCGATTGCATTCTCTAACACTATTTCTTTGAGTGAGCCACTGGCTCACCCTGACTGAGTGATTCCCAAGGTCGAGCTATCGACTTTAAACTAGCGCTTATTGGGAGGCAACCCAATTGTGTATTTTCCGTTTTATTGTGTTTTGTTTCGTTTAAAAAAAAAAGAAAAAAAATTTTGGATCATTTGCAGCGACCATTGATTGATGCATCGATAATTGTGCTCGATTAATCGACTCTTTTGGTTGATTAATCGAGTCTTAAATTCGATGTCCTTTTCAGGGCGGTGCATTTATGGCGATTTTGACTTTTTTAGTCGATTAATCGACTCCTTGAGTCGATGTCGATCATCGACTACACTTTTTGAAAATTGAGTCTTAAATATCCGTCAGTTTTGCTTTTTTTATTTGGTGTCGATTAATCGACTCTTTATGGATCGATTAATCGACTTTTATTTTGGGACGTGCGTTTTATTTTTTTATTTGCCTCGATTTTTGTCGATTAATTGAATAAGTGCGTCGATTAATCGACTTTTCCACTTCCGTATGTTGCGTCTTTTCACTTAAAGACGTTGCGTGTTTCCATGCGTCGGGACTTCTGACGCGCCTCTTTTCATTCAAGTCGATTAATCGACACTTTTGGTCGATTAATCGATTATTTCGATTGTGTCCGTCCCGAGAGGCGCCTTTGCGCCTATTTAAATGGAGGAGTCCTCACTCTTTCTCTACTCTGAGTTTGATTTGTTTTTTCGCCTCACATTAAGGTGCAATCATGGCCGACCTCTGCGCCAAAGACTTGTACAACGCCTGCGATCATCCACGTGATCACCAAGTGGTCGCCACGACCCGCGACCTGTGTTCAGAATATGTTTTTGATCTTGCGGCTTTCCAAGCACTGCCTATCTGCGCCGTTTCCCTCGCCTATGCGATGGCGCTCAATGCCTATTTTCTCCTCACTCCACCCGTGATCAAAGTGTCCGAACGCGTGGTTCGGTTATTCTACCAGAATATGGCATGGGTGCCCGCCTCCGTCGAGAATCAAGTCGCCGCCCACTTCACTGTTACAATTGATGGGTGGTCGCGACCGATTTTTCCGCACACCATTGCGGAGGTCTTTAATGTTTCGTGCGACCGCCCTCACGATCACATTTTGGGTGAGGAACTTGACGAGTCTCAAGAGGACATTATCAACGAGATGTGCCGCGGCATATTTTCTTCTCGATCGCCACTAGGCGTCGGGCGCGCTGCCACCTTTTGTTTTGGGATAGTGTGGTCAGTAGCAATCTTTGTCCCCGTGGCCACGTTTCTGAGCGCACCGGTGATCGGGTTCAAGCACTTTATGGGGCCCACCGCAATTCATGGATCAACGTGCCCAAGATCATTCATGATGGCATGTGGCGATGCCATGACGAACTCGCTAAACCTACCACTGGTGAAGCCCCGTTGGTCTACTTCCCCCATTATGTTATGAAGTTGCTGAATTTTCTTCGTTTCCCGTTCTACCGGGATGATGATATCGGGGACCTTGCTTTCTATCGATATGGTGCAACCCAGTGGAACCGCAGTATGCGTCTCTTGGGAAATGTCCCTGATGCCCATGCTGATGCACCGGCTCCCCCACGCCAGCGTCGCCGCGTCCGTCAAGATGATCAAAATGCACCTGATCAAGGACCCGAGGAGGGTGTGCTCGCTCGCTCGCTCCAAGCCCAAATTACCTCTTTACAAGAAGAGCAGCAGCGACACCATGGTGCACTCCTGCGCCGTAGCCACTATGATTGTTCCTTCCTCCATCAGATCGGGCAGCGCATGTGGCCTGATAGTTATGATGAGATGCGCGCCAGGGCTCGCCAAGCCGAGGAGGATGGAGATGATTAGTTGGATTAGTCTAGGATTAGGATTTTTCGTTCTTTTGTTTAGGCTGTTTATTTTAGGGGTCAAATCAGAAGTGTCCTTGTAATCATCGTCTTTATCAATGAAAAAGTGTGTTTTCTGATCTGTGTAGGATTGTTAAAATTTTGCAAATTTCTGGTTGCCTTTAGAGTAGTTGGAACGCACTGTTCAAAATCAAATTTTCACAAGTTTCCAACTCTCTGCCACGATGGTGTCGATTAATCGAGGGTTATACTCGATTAATCGACCCACTTTTTGCGAAAAAAAAAAAAAAAAAAAAATAAAAATAAATTAGGAGGTCGATGAATCGACCCCTCTGTCGATTAATCGACCCCCAAAGGGTCGATGCATCGACCTTTAGGGATCGATTAATCGACCCTCTGTTGCTTATAAAAAATAAAAAATAAAAAAATATATATATATATATATATATATTTTGGGTGTCGAGGCTTCGACCCCATTGTCGATTAATCGACCCCCAGGGGGTCGATGCATCGACCTTCAAGGGTCGATTAATCGACCCCACCTTTTTATGTTTTTGTTTGTTTTTTTTCGCGGGCACTCCTATTGGAACTCTAATTTGCCTATTTTCTCACGTATATGGACTCCCTTGGACGTACTGCCACACCTTTTCATTGTCTCTTTTCTGCAGGACACCTCTTTCCACTCCTACTCCAACTCTATATATTTTCCCTTTATATTCACCTTTAGGCTCACTTTTCATTAACTCTGCACAATCTTTCTTATGGCCCGACGATTATATCTTACCAGAGCCCGATTATCAAAGATGGAGGAGACTGCTAAAAAGCGGGGGCGCCGCTCTCATCGGACGGTCCCTTTTGCGTCGAATAATGTTGATATCATCGACCTTGATCCGATGATCATTCCTTCCTGGGGAGAACCATCTCGTAAAAAGGTAAATCGCTCCAAATCTCCTACACTGTGCGTTGATACTGATATCGAGATAATTGATGTGATGCCGTCACCGTCTCCCCCATCTTCATCTCCTACTTTCACCTCCCCACCTCCATCCATACAATCGGCGGTGTCTCATCAATTTCCCCTTGATCTTTGGGAGAAATTGTTCCCTGTGCCTAAGAATATCAATTTCAGTGATCCGAGGTGGATGGGTCCGCCTACCAATGATTAACAGAGTTGGATTCTTGTTTAGTTTAGGATTTAGGATTTAGGCTTTATTAGTTTTTTCTTTCCTTTTTGTTTTGTTTTGTTTAGTTTAGGTTGTTTTTCTTTCCCTAAAAAGTGTAACCATATTCCCTTCTATATATTTTTTGTCATGTTCCGATTTGATGCATATATTCTCTACACCTGATCTTTGTGTTGAGGTACTTTTTTCAAACAGGTTTGGGGGTGCGCTACTTCTTTCAGTCAATGAGGACATTGTCATCTTTAGGTTTGGGGGTATGGTTAACTATTTTACGTCATTTATTTGTTTTATCTGAAAAAAAAAAAAAAAAAAAAATTTAATTTTTGAAGTCATCATGCACATTATTTTACGATTGTTTTCAAACTTTAGTTGATGATGCATGTGAATTTAATTTTGAGAATAATAGTGTCATATTTTGATTACTTGTATCTAAGATGATGAAGCTTAATGTGATATGTTGTGGATAATTTTGATATTCATGCTTAGACTTTTTACACTGATACCAAGCTAAGACTTAGAAATCGATGAACTGTTTTGAATGTTGAATCTTAGGTTCTTAGTGGAGACTAAACCCAGTGAGCTTTAGAGCTAATTTCCCGTCATTGATGAGTGAATATATAAACTCGGAGTTTTCTTTGAATACGATTTATTTTGCATAATCTCATACACTTCATTTTGACTTGTGACTTTGCATGAAATCAAATTTATATCATTATGTTAGAATGTACTGTATATCTACTCAAGACAAATAGGCAAAGTTACTTTCTTTTAAGGATATGATTGAAGGCCATCTTTGGCTCGTTTGTGCTTAAAATGCCCCACCTCAAATAAATTTATCTTTCTAGTACCCCTTTGAGCCTATTGATAAATATTTACCTTTATACATTCTTTGATAAGCCACGTTAACCTTTAACCCTTCACCATTTCTAAAAATTCAGCTTTACCCTTCTTATTTCTGAGAAATTAGGAACGAGGGATGAGAGTGAACGAAAAGAGAGTAAGTGGAGAGATACTGAGTTGTGGTGTTTACTGAGAGTGTATGGCAAAAATAAAAAGAAAAAGGAGAGAGAAAAAGAAAAAGAAAATTGTGAAAAATAATGAAAAATCTGAGGTGCTTCAAGAAAAAGGAAGAGAAAAAGAAAGTTGAGAAAAATAGAAAAAAATTGAGAAAAATAGTGAGAGAGTAGAAAAGAAAAAGAAGAGAAATAGAAAAAAAAAATCAAAAAAGGAGTTTCTTTTCCAATTTCTCAGAAACCTTGAATCCCAACTTCCAATTCTTTCTTACCCTTTCCTGAGCCCCATTATAACCCTAAAAAGACCTTCATGATCTGATCTTGCATTAGTAATCGCTTAGAGTAAATATGTGATACTTATGACACTTGATATGACATGCTTAGGATATACAAGTATCTTCTTATGAGATTTATTTTTGTTCATTGATTACATCGTGTTTCATTTATCATGTGAGACCTTTTTATTTGCTTTGTATTAACTTCTCACATATGTGCGAAAATTTATCCACTATCGATGTCTTTATATTTTGAGAGTATACCTAAAGTGAGGATTGAGTCAAAACAACAAATCCAACGGTTTTCCGTTTGAATTAGTTCTGAGATGAATGAATTTTGGTTTGGTTATGCACACACTTCACGTTTAGGCATGAATGGATGAGCTATCTAACGATTTGAGCATTAGACTAATTTGAATGGATATTAGTATGATTAGTATAACATTGTTATTTAAAATTGAGAATTCGCATGTTGAATTAATTAATGATTTTTGTGTTTGAATGGTATATATGTTATCAAAATCATATTTTGAAAACTCAATTTTATCAATGATTTCAAAAATGTATTGAAGTTTGTGGGTAACTTCACTGTAAACCCTCAGGAGACACAACTCCTCCACTAGGATCACCTAGGGGTTTAAAGGCTTGTTGCACATGCTAAGTGCAATCTTGTTCCCTACAAAAGTGGCATTTATTTAGTTTCTTTAGTTGCTTTGCTCGAGGACTAGCAAAGTGTAGGTTTGGGGGTATGATGAGTACTGAAAAATGAGGATATTTCGCCCCTAAATACCTATATTTAGCTATCCGATGAAGGCTATCTGATAAGATTTATTAGATTTAAAGTGTTTCAGGTAAATATGAGCCAAGTATAGAAAACAGTGCAAGAATTCGGAATATAATGCAAAAACACTGCAATTTCGGGTAATCAAGAACTTGGTGCGACTTGCGGCTAAATTTGGACCTTCAAGATGGCCGAATTACAAAATTGTCAAAACATGAAAGTTGTAGATCTTTTCGTCAGCTTTCCAACGGCGTAAGAATCGTCTCAATCCGAGTTCGGGACAGAAAGTTATGGCCGAAATACCGAAGCAGTGTCTGAACCACAAAAAGTGCTGATTTTCACGGATTTCTGGGGTCGATGCATCGACCCTACAGGTCGATTAATCGAGCAGAATAGCAATCGACACGATTCGACATGAAACGTGATTTTGTGGAAGAATTGTTGGCTCGATGCATCGAGGGTCATGAGTCGATTAATCGACTATAAAAAGTCGGTTTAGGATACTGTGCGCGACGTTTCTATTTAAGGACTCAAACACTTCGGAAAAAAAGAGAGTAGAGAATTAAGGAGGAGTAGATTAGAGATTAGAATTAGAGTTTTTTTTTTAGAGTTTTAGTTCTTAGTGTTCTTAGTTTTTTAGCTATTATTTTTCATAAAAATAGGAAGTTTTATTATTTCTTTTTGAGAGCTTTGTTCTTTAATTTTTCAAGTACTCATTCCCAAATTTCATTCAAAGTTTATTTCTGCATTAATTTTCTGAAGATCATACGTGTGGATCAAGGTAATTTATTTTGAAGTTTGAGGTAATTTTAATTAATGTTATTTTCCCGTATTTATTTATTTATGTCAATTCCTTACAATATGTGTGGCTAAATTTATAGAGATGGGGATCTAATGATTCCCATCCGAGGGATGTACTTTTAATAATATAAATTTAGGGATTAAAATATGAGATTTTTAATTTATGGTTATTGTGCTATCATGAATGGATGAAATCCCCGCCACTAACCGGGATCGCGTGTGCCGAGCCATGCCCGGGATCTCAGATCTGTGACGGTAATTTTACCCTATCATTGTTATGGTCTTTGTGTTTTCGTTGTGTGGATTTAATTATGATTATGTTCTGGGATCGAGTGTGCCGAGCCATGCCCTGGATCTTGGTTCTGTAATGGTAATTTTATCTTAAATATCCCTAATCTGAATAAAGTGCAGCCCCTTGATTTGATTTGTAAGTGGTATTCTTGTTGGAATCTTCACCCACTTTGGGGATGGTTTTATTTGAACACGAGATCATGCGTGTCAGCCGCACTTTGATCCCAGATCTATATATAAAAATCATTTAAGTCCTAATTGCAGGGATGCAACATGGAACCTATTAGGGTGTTGACCATTGATCTTCCATAAAAGATGTTTGTTACTAATGAGTATCTCATAAGTTAATCCTTAGATTTATATTATAGGAAGAACGGACCAAAGATGGGAGGATTTAGTATCTTCATCTTTATCATCATCTTTACTTTTATTTGTGAATCATCAATTGAATTTTAGTTTGTAGTCATTAATTACCATCTCACTAACCACTTAAATCATAAAATTGGTAGAATACTGTTAGATCTTAATAGATTTCTAGAATTGCTTGTCTCTTTTAGGTATTTCAACATTAATCCTCGTGGGAACGATCTCGTACTCCGCACCCATTATATACAAACCGATTCGTGCACTTGCGAGTAAAACATACATTAAAAAAATCACATCACTCTTTATTCAAAGAAATTCAAAAGTCTTTCGCTTCTAATACAACACTGACCTGGTCCAACTTAACAATTGCATAGATACCATGCATATATCATAACGTGATCGATAATAGGTCCCTTAGGCAGTTTATGTTACTTGTCCTCCTTGAAGGAGAAGCTTATTCATAATCAAGTTCATCATTTGGTAGTTTATGTTGATAAAGATATGGGCATACATGTGTGTAGTGCAGCACCCTTTTATTGTGAAATAATGTCCTATTAAGGTTGCTTTGGATATGTTTTTATAAGCACATAGGACATATAGAAACATCCATTGGCATGGTATTTGTATTAGTTCTCGCCAAAACCGATACGTAGCGCTGACACCTATCCATATTGGCCTCATTTGATACCATTGACGTGATGCGATCTACTCCCTATACACTCTACATCATCTACCTTCGATCCTAACTAGAGAGCACCTTCCCCACATCCCAACCTGCTCCATCACTTTGTCTTTCTTTGTTTTACCTGTTATGTAAGTGAGCAAAGAAACACCGACACTTGGCAGCTCTCTTTCTCTATCGGATAAATGGAGTGAGACTGACCCATTACAAATTGGGGTATGATCACCCCACTTTTAAGAAACATGGCACATGTTTATAGTTATCCAAGTCATCAAAGGTGGTAACACCAAAATGGAGGGTATCGAGGGCCCAAAATAACACCCATTGGACAATTTGAACCATCCAACCTATGTGCTTCAATATGGATAGTTGAGCACCTCCA